>JAQMYM010000002.1:22771792-22791529 GCA_030014255.1 Parauchenoglanis ngamensis | reverse complement strand
CTGGGTGACCCGGGGATCGAACCCAGGACCTTCTTGCTGTGAGGCGACAGTGCTAACCACCGCACCACCGTGCTGCCGATCACAGCTTTTAATTTATTAAATAATGGCACATCATAATTTTTATCCATTTATAGTTACATTTAGTGCTCTGGAATGACCAAGAAACAAGTTTCTGTTATCACTTACATTATCGCAGCTACAAACAGTCACTCTCAGACAAAAGACAAAAGACATAAGAGAAAAATAGAAAGAAAAATACACTTTGTTGTGTTACAGAGGAACCACAAAGTGCGAACTCCTCTGTTCTGAAGACTTTCTTTTGTCAAAAAATGTACAGCTTTACCTCTGACTATTACAAAGCGCTAACACAGGAGACTCCTTCCAAAAATGATCAGTAAATTACTTTCTACTTTCAAAACACTGCACCATGTCAATGATTACGCGTGATTGCGTCCACCAGACGAGTCCCTATGTAGAGCTGTTACTGCAGAAAACAAACCTGTGATTTGCAGCTGCATTACTGTAAACCGTTCTACCAAATTCAAAGTAAGTTTCACATTTCATTTTCACAGATTTATTCTTGTGACTTCAGTCCGAAATGAACACGTCCGCTCTGATATGGGTGGGGCATCTTGGTCTTAAATTGTGCTAACATTAACACCCCTTGGAATCTCATCTTAGCACAGTTACACGTCTAAAACAGTATCTTCCTAACTTCATGCAAAGTCGTAAAAGTCCTGTCACTTTTCTTGTAACCTGGTTTTGTAGATGTGCTATTTATGCCTCTCCGCTTCATTAAAAATAGTCTACTTCACCCAACTACTAGAAGAGCTAATTTGATTGGATATCATAGCAGCTAATATAATGTTTTAATCATACGTTTACTATAACCTCAAGTCTTTTTACAATTACGCCATTCTTTACCAGGTCTGTCATGACAATACCAAGAATATACAAAGATACGGCAAGAAATGTATCAAAATATACCATCTGCACCATTCATCATTTTTCCAAATGTGAAGCTAGGAAATGTAAACCATGCAAAAAGTGTATTCAGGCAATAATATTTAAGGTTTCTTTGCTGACTGGCTGCATTTTGCTCTTGAAAGCTGAACAAGGTTAAGAGTAACAGTGTTTTTAAAGCGTAGAATTAGCAAATACACAAAATGGTGTTAACTAGCATCCATTCCAATGCCGTATTATAATGATTTACATAAAGTGTATTTTTCTTAATTAATAATATACTTTCAATGTATATCTATAAATCTTAGCTAATCAAAGAACAAAGAATGAGAGAACTTCCTTTTCTCCCTCCTCTGATCTCCAGGAAATGTCGCAACTTCCTGTTTGTGCAATATTCAAATATTTCATAGGGGTGAATGAGTTTAGGTAACAGGGTTGAAGGAATGTTGTGGGGCTAAAATGTCAATTTTTAAAATGCATGAGTTGTGGAAAAGGATGTTTCTAGTATAAGGTGTTAAATGGATTCAGACATTAACGCAGTCTAGCGGTCTTGGACATGCAGAAAAGCTTTTTTCTATCGATAAGTTCTATAGATTTTGTAGGTTTAATAAGATATTTATCTGAAACCTGCTCACAGGTTGTTGTGAAGTACGTCACCTTTACTTTTCATACATATTTCTAAATGTAATATCAGTACGGCAACACAATTGTGGAGTCCTCCAATACACACTCTTAAAACAAATGTGTTAATAATCAACACATTTTAGTGCAATATGAATTCCAACAAATATTTTGTTAAATCTGAGCAATTATCTGGGTGGACGATTACACAGAAATAATGCAAACTGTCTTGTCCTTGTCTTGACCTACCCGCATTGTTCAGTAATCTTATTTTTGTGCCTGCATTATTATCTCCAGAGCCACTGTAGGCTATATGTTTTGCTGATTTTTTTGTTGTGTGGTTTTTAGATTCCACCAACAGGCGCTGGTGGAGCTGAAGATCCTGGACGCACTGCGGCGGAGAGACCGAGACAACTGTCACAACGTCATCCACATGAAGGAGTATTTTTATTTCCGAAATCACCTCTGCATCTCCTTTGAGCTTCTGGGGTGAGCAATGAATCACAAGAATGATTTTACTGACCTGAAGCCTTTTTTATGAATGTCAAGTCAATATGAGCAAAGCGGTAATGGAGTTAGGCAAGCCATTATCCTTTTCCGGTAATTTAGAGGGCCCTGATGCAGACAAAGTGGGAGTCAATTACTGAGTGTCTGAGAGTACTTTTTTTATCTTATAAATGGGAAAATGACATATTTATTTCTCTCTCTCTGTCTCTCTCCCTCTCTCTCTCTCTCTCTCTCTCTCTCTCTCTCTCTCTCTATATATATATAGATATATATATATATATATATATATACATGCGAGAAAAGTTTTAGAACCGTTTTAAATGTATCCAAAACGTTAACATGAATTGGACAGGTTTCCTTTACAGTGACAGCCTCCTTGATAAAGTGATCGATTAGCGTCTTGTGAGAAACAGCTCCAGCCTTGGGTGTCCTGACCTTCAGGAGTGAGATGCTTGCTGTCCCGTCTCACATTACTGTCACCAGTTCCTTTACTTAATGCCTTGATTACGTGCTATCTCTTTTCTCGTCTGCCCATGGTGTGAAGGCTCTGGTTACGCTGGGCCGGAGTGGGTGCTGTTCACAGCTGCTGTTGCAGCCCTCCTTACTGCCAAAGATAACTTTTCGACCACCGCTCTTTAAGGACTCATGCTAATGCTTAACAGTTAACACAGTGTTTAGAGGGATTTCACTTTTATCTGTCAAATGTGCAACATATGGTTAATGGTTAAGATTTGGCCCCAAGTCTGGAAAGTTTGTTTCATGAGCTGCGGTTTGAAGTGTTGTGACACTGTGGTGCCCTCTAGAGGTGGAAAGAGGTCATGAAGGAAACTGATCATGGACTCTTATTATCTGTCTATATGCTTATGCTACTGTTGTAAAAAGAATCCTAAAAATAAGCCACAGAGATGAATTTGTACTTTCATTGTGATATTTAGTGATTGACTGTTATTCTGATGGTTTTGAACTTTATTTCTTCCTTAGTTTAAAATTTTCCCTGTAACCATCTTAACGAAACAACTCAGAATAGTTGAATTGGATAAAATCTTGCATGTTGATACCTTTTTATAAAATTCCCATTGACCTAAAAATACACATTTAATTTTTTGTTTTTTAATTTTGTTAGAATAGAAAGTTCTATGGCTCCAAAAAATAACATTTAAAATGTTTTAATAATTTTCATTAAATAAATCTATACTTGGGTGTTGCATAAAATTAGTCAAAGTAGTTGGCAGTCGAGCCATTAAGACGAAGCCTCCTTTCAGGATTATATTGAAGCATTAAAACAAGTGTGCAATATGACCACTGACTATATTACTGACTGACTACGATACAGTATGATTTACCGTGGTACCCCTGGATAATAAAACCTAATAAAATACACCTGCAGCTTATTGAGTGTTTCAAACGGTGCCAGAGAAAACCTCCTTAATCTAAAATTACTCTACTGCATCACCAAAAATAGATTAAAACTGATCCATATGCCAAATAATGGTGCACATGACCTATTTACTCAATGAATTAACAGTGTGATAACAGTGCTAGTTTGATAAGGAATAGGAAAAGATCATTGTTAGTTGTCTAGCCCAGTGTGTAGATTCATACACACTCTATAAGCTCTAAATATGCAGCGTTAATGCACCATGAGCGTGACCAAGGCAGCTACAATTCAATTCAATTCAATTTTATTTGTATATCGCTTTTAACAATGGACATTGGCACAAAGCAGCTTTAGAGAAACTAGAAAAGGGCATTATGGATGTGATATTTGGACTCATATTGTCCAAAGTAACGAAAGGTAACAAATAAATAAGCTTTGCACAAAAACTTTGGACATCAACATTGTTTGTGTACAACAAACTTATCCTGTAAAACGTTATGGATGTGACTTGGCTGTGGAAATGCCCAAAAACAGAACTATATAATTTCCAGATATATATTTACGTATCATTTATAACCAACTCCCTAATGATAGATATATCCCTAATTATTCTAACTAATGATATCGATAGCTCTATTTAGTCTATCTATTTAGAAGGGACCACGTCCTTCAGGATAGAAATGCTTTCTTGTTCTTTTACTCTTCACACACTATGTTTTATTGTCATCAACTCTCCTTTGTTTCCACGCAGAGCAAACCTGTATGAACTGATCAAGAAGAACAACTTCCAGGGCTTCAGTCTGGCGCTGATCCGACGCTTCGCACACTCTTTGCTGAAGTGCCTGCAGATGCTCCACAGGGAGAAGATCATCCACTGCGACCTCAAACCGGTGAACACTCTCCTCCACACTCAAGTGTTAAATAACATTAGCGCTTTTAATAATCTGTGTCTAGCTCATTTTCTGTGTTACCTTTATCACCTATTTAGTGTGTTATCATATCTGATTATTTTTTGTAGTGGAGGTACAAAGGCTATTTATACTAGCCTAAATTTACTTAGGCTGCCTTCACAATTTAAGAATAATCATCGAATTTTTAATCATATTAATGATCATAAACATACTAGAAATTATACATAATTATAAGTTTAAAATTGGTATTCCATTGGCAGATCAATTTGCTTCCTTCTGAAAATAAATACTTGTAATAATAAGTAAGCGAAATAATCTGCCAATGAAATAACACTTAAACTTAAAATGATTTATAATTTCTAATACGTTTCTAATATCATTTATGTATTCATCCCTAATATATTCATTCAGTGTGTATTATTATTATGTCATTACATACAACATACATGTAATTTACAATAATTTAATAAGAAGGCTTTACCTATATTCAAGATATTTCTACTTGATAAGGGTTTGTTTGTTTTTTTTTGCAGTGTTTAAGGTATTACATTTTTTTTAGTTAGAAAAACATTCAGAACTGTTGAGAAACATCATTAGGGTACATAATTGAACCTTAATGATGACTAATGTACTTTTGTTGGGAACCATGGCTTGTTTTTTTGGTCTTGATAATCATATACCTGCATCTCATTGTACGTTTCAGGAGAATATTTTGCTATCCCAGCGAGGACTGGGAAATATTAAGGTGGTAGACTTCGGATCAAGCTGTTACGAACATCAGAGAGGTTAGAACCTCCTTCTGCTAATATGCTAATATGCTACATCACTATTCAGCCCCTTAATCTCACTATAGCTCCTATTTCTAATCTAATGGCATCACACACTTTAGTTTACAAGTTAATCATAATGTTCCTGTGGTTCTGCCGGCAGTGTACACTTACATCCAGAGCCGTTTCTACCGCTCTCCGGAGGTGATCCTGGGCCATCCGTACAGCATGGCCATAGACATGTGGAGCCTGGGTTGCATCCTGGCCGAGCTTTACACGGGATACCCGCTTTTCCCTGGAGAGAGCGAGGTCGAGCAGATCGCCTGCATCATGGAGGTCAGACAGCCTGCCTTAAAGTTTGAACTGTCAGCTTTAAATGCAGCTTTATTCTTCAATTATTCACTTATACAAACAAATCATGTTATTCAGCAACTACTGTGAATTATTTAGTAATTACAGTAAACCAAATATATTTCAATTTGTACAGACTTTATGAAGACTACATAAATGAAGGCATTTTTGGTGACTAACTAAAAACCTAACAGTAATAAGTCAAGATAAGTCACGAAATTCTGTCACTACTAATGTTAGTTAAGTCAAGCATACACAGACAGCATGTAAGATGGGGAAGGAGTGGGCGGGGCTTCCAGGCAATGTTAGTTAATATCGAAGAGTTTCATATGAGATTCATATGTCAGTTGCCTCATTTCTTGTTCAATTATGAAGAAAAAGACTGCTCTTTGGATGTATTTTGAGTGACACATCGTACTACCATACTTTCCAAATGCGTAAAGGTTGTCAAATCTGCTAATATATTATAATCAGAGTAGTGGCAGTGTGATATCCTGTAGGGATGATAATATCGTTATATGGCACAAACTTCCTAATGAATGAGGAATTTTATTTATAAGCACACCATATTCTTTAATACATACTATTAACATTGTAATATTCTATAAGGAAAGCTTTTGGTTTGTATTTACCTCGGAGAGAATTATAATTATTAATGTTGCCTTTTTTTTATACAAAAGCTATGTTTGCACAATTGTCATCTACAACTGTAGATGCCCACAGGGGCGCTGAACAATCAGGGTTAAATATAAGGCTTTTGGTGCATTGTAATTTTCTTTTCATGGCCATGTAAAATGTTTTTGTCTGGTCATGACATTTTGTTTTTATACAAATCTGAAGTAAACTTAGGAGTTCATTAAAAATAATTCAAAGACAAAAGTATTGTTTAAGGGCATTTAGTGGAATAAAATTCATATAATGAAACTTTCTGAAGACAGAAATGTGTAATAATTTATTCAGTTACATGAAAAAAAATAGGAACAGTTCAAATGACCATCTCGGCCATCATTAGATAAAATTGACGTGTTTAGGAATGTTGTTAATTCTTTATTGTGTAATGAAATTGTTTTTGGTGTTTGTTCCAATAATTCTGCTTGCAGATGATAGGTGTGCCTCCAAATGACTTTGTTCAGACTGCATCCAGAAGAAAGTTATTTTTTGGTATGTTTTTTTCCATTGATACTGTATGTACTGATCCTAAAAAGCTACTGATGCAGAAGATTCACTATCACATGTTCAGCCAGTTATTACTTTTGTTGTTCATGCAGATTCAAAAGGAAATCCACGAAACGTCACGAACAGCAAGGGGAAAAAACGCAGACCCAACTCCAAGGATCTTGCCAGTGTACTGAAGACCACCGATCCTCAGTTTTTAGACTTCATTCGGCGATGCCTCGAGTACGTACATCTAAAACCGAATCAAAGATCTTTTTATAGATGTACATGTTTACTCATGTTTGTTCATCACTACATTTTACTCAACCCTGAGAAAGAACAGAACGTACAATGATATAAAATATTCGTATAGCTATAGAAGTGTTACTTTTTACCATTTTGTTTTCAATTAACAAACATTATCGTAAACCTGATATGATAAAGCACCCTCAAACATCTGATTAGACTGATCTGAGAACTCCCCAGGTGGGCGTGGCATGATATTCTAATGAGCGTGCTTGATTGACACCTCCCTGTTGAAGGCCACTTAAACAGATCCAAGCCTAATGGCATAAATGTGAAGAATCAAGATTGTTCAACTCTACGTGTACAAACTTACTAAATAATAGAGTTATAAGCTACACATGCGGCAGGCATTTGCCTACTAGCTTTCGTTTGCACTCTATTCTGTTCAAAATGAGTCTGTGCATGAGCAACACGAGCCTTGGGAATGGTCTGTGCAGTTTTGCCCAAGATTAGCCCCACCCACTTTACGCAGAAATGAGAGAAATATTGGCTAAGCACATATAAATGTTGGAAAGTCACTAATTATCCGTACTTTGTCCTGCGTATTATGTGCACAAGGCTAATTAGAAAGAACATTTTTAGATACTCGTGTTTATCTGTTATGTGGCAGGTGGGACCCGGTGAAGCGCATGACTCCGGATGAGGGCATGCAGCACGAGTGGAT
Organism: Parauchenoglanis ngamensis; assembly: GCA_030014255.1. NCBI lineage: Eukaryota > Metazoa > Chordata > Actinopteri > Siluriformes > Auchenoglanididae > Parauchenoglanis > Parauchenoglanis ngamensis. The sequence continues at coordinate 22,783,906 of JAQMYM010000002.1, read as the reverse complement.
CCACGAGGGCCGACTTAATAAGCTCCGCCCTAAAACGCGACCAATCAGGAAACCTGGAGAGAGTGATGGCAATTATGAGTGCAGCTACCGAAGGACAATCTCGAACAGGACTGGTAAAAAAAAAAGCTTTCTATTGTTAATATACAAGATTATTAAGTAAGGAATAAAACACTTGGTGGTGTGCTGTTTTAGGAAAATAATCAGTGACTATAACAGCACATCCTGAACATACCACAGCAATTTGCTGGCACTAAAAACAGTAACACGTTCACGTTTTATCTATTTATAGTTACATTTAATGTTATTTCCTGTAATCACTTACATTATTGCTGTTATAAACTAGAGACTCCTTTCATATACAATATATTAAATAAATATTTCCTTAGTGAAAATCTCACCATATCAAAGTTTATACACAGTTTTTATATCCGTTTATGTGACGCGTCCGGCAAACATGTATAAGAATTCTCATAGAGAGACAAACCAAAGAACCCTCAACTTGAATGCAACATGTTTCTAGCTTATTAATTTACCGTCTTTTTTCTAAAACAGCTCAGTTCCAATATGTAGAGTTCAGAAGTAAATTGCACTGTAGATCTATGATTTCTTTTTTCCTCACACCACAGCAGAAAAGTCAAACACAGAGGACAAACTGAGGAGAGAAAACTCAGCCAAAGGAGGTAAAAGAGAGACAGCAGAGCGACTGCGACCAATCGGGGCTTCTGCGGAGGAGGAAACCAGTGAGGGCGTGGGAAACACTGCGGACAGCAAAGACAGCCGAGACAGCAAGCCAGACAGCCATCCACAGGGCAGCTCAGAGAGGAAATCAGACAGCGGTGAGCGCTCTGTCGAAATCATCATCCAACATCAGTCTCAGTCGGCGTCAAGCACAGACTCGGAGGATCAGGAGCCTCGTAATCTACCACCCGTCCTTTAATTTCATTATTGTCAGATCATTCAGAAGTTTGGTCAGTAATACCATGGGCAGTAACACTAAGACAGAAGGTGTGTTTAGAGCATAAATGTACATATTAGAGACCTAGATAGCTAACAGAGGGCGAACTACCAACTTGCGTAGCCTTGAATTTATTTTCCTTATTCCTTTTTAATTTAAGCCAAATTTATTAAATTGTCAAATGTTAGTCAAATTGTTATGAAAAGATCAAAATACGTATAACACTTTACACTGACTTTGTATGTAATGCTTAACATTGAAAGCACAAAGTGTATCGCAGGAAAATGTTAGCCAGCTAGCTAATGCTTTGAAAGCTAGCATGTAGCTCAATAACTAGCTAGCTATGTTTCCCGGAAGGAAATTTGAAATATACCTGGTTACAGTATCAGGGCAATTAAAAGAATGTAGTAAGAGTTAAAAATGTAATAATAAGAAAAGAAACAGAACAGTTTTTTCCCCACAGACTGAAATGTAGCATGCTAAGACATAGAATTCCCTGGAAAGTTCTAGAAAGCTAAATTTTAATGTTACTTCAAATCTCAAATGTTGAGCCTCGTAATTTTATATACACTTTCAAACACAACAGTGCTTTTTTTCTTATATCATCTCATTTGCTTAACTTTGTCAAACAGTGCAATTTAGAGAGCTAATATAGGTAGCTAATGTTTAGCTAGCTGACTTTGCTAAGGAATGCTAGACAATACATGCATAAACTAGCATCTCGTACTCTTACTAAGTGTAAAAGCAGTGTGAAACACATACACATTAAGTAACACGTTAACTGCAACACGGCACGTGATTTTGATGCAGGAATATCTGGTATGACGGTCAGTTTTTTTGGGAAAATAAGGAATATGTTTACATTTCTTCCGTTTACAGAGCAGAAAGAGAGCACCAATATGGTGGCGTTGTGCTGGGTTATCTAGGTCTCTAATATACATCTGCTGTATATGAAGTCTTACAGACCTTCTGCTGATCTTGTGATGTACCTGTGAGGTATAAAAAGCCTCTCTGGAAAAGGATCTTTAGAAATCAAGCCACACTAAAACCTGCATCACTCATATCCTGCAATGGTCAGCGTGAGCCTTTAGCACCTTTTTCTTACCAACCATTGCTTTGAAGCATTGATTTCCTTATTGTTTAATGAATGGTGTAAAATTGCTACCCTGGTACAACCCATGTTACAACTTAACAAGAAAAGTAAGCACATTTCTAGCTTTGACCTTATATACGTATCAACATTAAAAAGTAATCCATCAGTTAATCCTGTGAATTCCACCTGGAAAACAACACCTCCTTCTGTATTACACTGCGTCATGCGTTCTTGTGAATATCTACCGGGTCAGATTGTCCCTGTGGTTTTAATAATTACGCATCCATGTGCTTAATGACTTTTTTTACACAAATATTGTTCATACTACTTTTACATGGGCGTTCAAGCTGAATCCCAAAGGAACTATAATGTACAATATTGTCTGCATGGTTTAAAACAGTTTATATTCTGTTCCCTTTATATATTTTCTTTTTGGTTAGGATAAGTTTTGCTTATAGGGAAAATACTGCAATGAGACTGAGCCAAAAGAGATCAGTTGAGAGTTAGTGAGAGTTAAGTGTTATTAACAGTGTTCCTATAAACCAAATGAATTCTGTTAATCACTTCTTGGAAGAACTGGAACTGAAAAGGCCTGCTATACAACACCACCTGTATTATTTGTTCTGAATGTGAATGATTTGATCTGATTTGATGTATGAACTTAATACATGATGATCAGGGGTGGACATATCACTAGGCTCGAGCACCCGGGACATACAGATTGTGTGTTCAGGGTATTAGTATTTTAATTTGCTGTCAATCTGTAATTGGCATGTCATTTAGCCATTTAGCCCGGGTTACTGTAAAAAAAATCCATGCATTTAACCAATCGACCCATCTTAGGCAAAAATAAGTCATTTTCTTCAAGATGGCAGCATTTGATGGCAGCATTTTGCCCTTAAATGAGTAACATGGGAGTTTTTTAGGATGGAAATAGCAAACGGAGAACATGCAATTAATAACGTTCTGATAATTCACTTAAAGTCCACTATGTAGGATTTTGAGCGTATCTATTAGCAGAGACAGAGTATGTATTCCATAATATACTTATGGAATTCATAAATATGTTTTCGTTAGTGTGTGATTACTTGTAACTACAAATAGTTGTGTTTTCATAATCTTAGAATGAGCCCCTTATATCATAGGGAGCGGGTCCACCTCTACAGAGCCGCCATGTTGCGCCGCTACAGTAGCCCAGAACGGACAAACCTCTAGAGAGCGGCATCCGGGTTTCACGCTTTTCCAAGTGGCAGCATGAATCCGGAAGGAAGCACCAGAAGGATGACAAGAAAAAAGGAAGTCAAGGAAGAAGAAAGAAGAGGAATCGGTGTTTCTTGGTGCTGGATAACAAGCTGGAGGAGGCAAATTTTGGAAAATGCAGGAACATGCTTGCACAGAAAAAGTAAGGGAGTGTGAATGTAAGTACTTGGAAGTACACACTTGGAAAGTGAGGGGAAGGAAAGGTGCATTCAGGGGGTTCAATCCTGCATAGTGGACCTTTAAATAATTTTTTATTAGTAATTTACTTTCGATCTATATTTTGGATAACAAAGTTGTATATTTTAAAGAGGTCTCATCAGTCAGTATAATCAGTCAATATCAATACACTATTAATGAAATCTATGAGTTTCTTCAGGAAACATAAAATATTTCATAGGCCTGAATGTGTTACAGGTCACAGGCTTGAGTGAATGGCGTGGAATTAAAATTACATTTGTCATAATCTGTAATGGACGACTTGTTGATAAGGATGTTTCAGACATGGCTTGATGGTTGTATTTTGAAGTAAAGACAAAGGCAAAATGCTGTTTTCTGTAGATAAGTGCTACAGACTTTGTATGTTTTATACGGTTTAGGTTATTTTTCTGAAACATGCACAGAGGTTTTTATAAAAGACACTTTACCTAGGTTTAAAATGTTTCTATTTACTTTTAAAGATGTTAAACATTTATCGGTACTTCACATACATTTTTACTGTAACAAATGAGATGCAAAATTGTGGACTCCGTCAACTCTTGTTTTTAAGGACATGGTAGCTTGAGGGATAGCTTGAAAAAAGGTGTCTACAAGCTTTTGGCCATGTAGTTTGCATCACAATTAACTTGTACGGATGTTTGTTTTGAATCAGCAGCACACAGTGAGACGTGGACATGACGATAAACTCGAGCAAAAGACAGAACCATACAACTGTCATGGAACCCTGCTAATTGCATGTGAAAATAAAAACATGACCATTAGCCATTCTCTCCATGGGAATTTGAGTATTCATTTATTTTTAATAGCTAACTAGCTTGCTGTAAATTGGGATTAAATTATGTTAGCCTGTAAGTTTCTGGCTAACATAATGATTTGTCCATCCCTGAATGATGATGATGATGATGATGATGGAAGTATTGAGGAAATGTAATAAATGAAATGCTAATTGCTATGATATTAAGAATGATGAAAGTAATACAATGCAGTGGAAATGTAATATAGTTTAGCACTACAGTATTTCATTACTATTATATCAGTATATGGATTATATGTTTTTTGTATATATACAATACTTATATATGTTTTTTTCCATGCACTAGATGTGTATGCCATCTGTTGATATATAATTAGACAAGGTTTTACTTGTTTATTTCCTGTTCAAGTATTATGGAGGAAAGAAGAGACGTTACAGCTTTTCTAAACTTTTTCTTTCACTGTAGGACGACTTCTAAACGTGCTTGTCTGTATTACACTGTTGCTATACTAAAGTCGAACACTGCCACTAGCGACAGTGTGTTTTGCATATTGTATTTAAAGTAGAAGGGTGCAAGGTTGATGCAAATATTATCCTGAAATGATTTATCACCTTCAGAGATCTGACTCAAATATTTGCCTTCTCAGCCATACTGCTTGCTTCGCAAATACGACCTGGTGTCATTTGTGAAATATAGTTGCATTATTTTTATGAGGTGAATAAACATTTTATAGAGATCAACTTTTTTTATCTTTGGCTTGCTTTGTTCGAAGAATTCGTTGCCCCTTGCTGCCTTTATTATGTCTGAATTTAAGACTTTTTAGTATTGTCATGTTATTATTAATCATATCTATTCTTATCTTACTTTGCATCTTATAAGTTCAAACAGAAAGATTGAGGATGGGTAAAATTTTAGATCAATGAAAACATTGCACCAACATGCATTCTGGGGCAGAAACTGCATACATTTGCAAAAATAATTGTAATTTAGAAGGATGCAACACACAACATGTAAGGAATAATGGAATAATCAATTACGGGACGGTGTGATGAGCCGAGTTACTGTTACCACCCTGAAGTCTTTTATTCTTCTTATAACACAGCAATTTGCTATTATGATTTATTTTTTAAATAATTAAAGTGACATCACATCTGTATACATTTATACGTTTAATTGTGAAACCTCCGATATTCTGTTTAGTGGAACCCTAATGAGCAAAGTCATAACAATTGAAGCTTATTGTAGCCTGAAGAAGTAGCTTAGAGGATCTGCGGGATTTTTGCATGACATTGTGCCACATTTAGAGTCACCAGGATATGTAAATCCTACACAAACAGGCTATACCGTCTATGCATTTAGTTAATACAGAAAAAAAAAACTCCACCCAGAGTGATAATATTTGGATTTCAGATTATGTATTAATCCCTGAGGGGAAATTAAACTCTGTATTTAACCAATCCAAACAGTCACACACACACACCCAGAGCCAAATGACACCGCGGGCAGCCACACGCTGCAGCACCCAGGGAGCAGTTAGGCCTTTAGCAGTGGATGTAGAGGGAAGAGAAAGTGTTGTTCATTCACTCTCCACACCAAAACATTTTTCCTGCCAGTTCAGAGAATCAAACCAGTGACATTTCGGTCCTAAACACACTTCTCTAACTTTTAGGCCACGGCTGCCTTCCTGACCAATGTTATTATTTTGCAGGAAAATACACATGTTCACACCAGTAGCTTATTAAGGCAGGAATGTTTGTGCCCGTGTTTGTAGTCATAGATACTCAAATTAATGCAAAACACTACAGGTAGAGATAACAGTGTTGTTGATATCAGTAATTTTTCAGATTTATACTGCATAGCTCTATAATATGTAGCTATAACACATCAGTTTATTGCGCTGTTTTGTGCACTCGTGACCACTGTATTTTTTTAAATTTAGCAATTTTGAGTAAGGCTTTAAGCTCCACCCACCTTGCACAAATACCCCTGAATTCCTTGTTTGCTGATATCATATCCATGTTCAGAGGAAGTTATCAAAAGGTTGATAGCTATATGATGTTATTTTCTTGGTTAAACCACACAGAAATTATTTTCCGGGAGGCATGGTGGTGTAGTGGTTAGCACTGTTGTTCCAGGTTTGATCCATGGGTCCATTGGATGGATGGATGGATGGATGGATGGATGGATGGATGGATGGATGGATGGATGGATGGATGGATGGATGGATGGATGGAAATTATTTTTCAATACACTTTTCTGTAAAAAGGCCTCCAGTTAGAGACTTCAGAGTGAATTATCATTTTGTTTCCAAAGACTGGATTTTTGTTGGTTTTAATTAAGTATGCAAATGTACACTATTTAATTAGACAAAGCCTCATTTGTCATAAGTAAATCTACATTTTTAAAAAGTAGTTTCAATACAAAAAAAAAACACTTTCAGAAATGTCTAATAATATCAGAAGTCAACTGGCAAAAATTGATTGTGATAGCTGTTGTTTTAAAACAGCTGTCCAACTGTAGTAACTTACTTGTCTTAACTAAATTAAACACTTCACAAGCACACAAACAGCATGGTTCAAGCATTATGTATTATTAGTTTTTGGGTGTTTAATCGGGTAAAATATCATCTGGCACTGTGCACTGTTTCCACAGGCCCTCATCCACATGTATTTTAATCAAATTAATATTATAATAATTAAATTCTGTAATGCTGCCTTGTGACAATGTCCATTGTTAACAGTGCCATCCAGAAATCCTACACAAATAAGTTAAACCTTCTATGGATTTTATTATTTCAGAAATATGCACTCCACCCAGAGTGATAATATTTGCTGACATATATAATTATTTTGCAGGAAGTTACACGTGTAGTGTAATTAGGCAGGGAGGTTTGTGGCCGTGTATGTAGTCCTAGATATACTCAAGTTAATAGACTCATAGCAATATACATACTCATATACACATAACAATTTTGTCATATTATCTGAAACTTATGAAAGAAGTTAAATAATTTTGTTGAATATTTTAAGCCCCACCCACTTGGAACAAATAGCAAATATCCCTGAATTCCTTGTTTCCTGGTATCCATTTTCAGAACAATATTACAGAGGAATTTCCCCAAAATGTTGATAACTGTATGCTGCTGTTTTTTTGGTAAAACAAAACAGAATTGAAGAACAGAATGAAGTCAACATTTTGATTCGAACATCCAAAGACTAGATTATTGTTTGTTTATTTAATGCAAATTTGCACATACGTAATAAGACAAAGCCTTATTTTGCATAAATAAATCTACGTTTTTAAAAAGTTCAAATACAAACAAATAATTTCAGTAATATCTGATAATGTCAGAAATCTACTGGCAGTAATTGATTGTGATTGACATATATGTTGTTTTAAAACAGCTTTCCACCTGTAGTGAGTTGCGTGAATTAACTAAATTATGAACCTGGTTAAAATATTGTTCATTATTAGTTTTCTGAGTAAATAGTCACCTGTCCCTGTCAGTCCATAAATCAGAAAACATTTTAATCAAAGTGATATTATACAACTGTTTTGGCTTTAAGGTACACATGGAGCACGATTATTTTACTATATTTACTGAGAAAATTAGATTCCTACTTCATTCGTTTGTTAATTTGTTTATTTGCTGAATTTGACAACTTGCTTCAGGCGCTTGATTTGTCCCTCTGCCTTTGCCGTAATCAGTTTTGGCGATGCCTTTTTTTTCCCACCTCAATTTTAATAAGTCCCGCCTTCCAAGCTACGATTGGCTGATTACTGGTCTTTAACGGGGAGGCGTATAAAATGACCAAATCACAGACCATAATGTAAGCCCATATTGACAAATCGATGTGTAGAAGGCGGGTTTAGTCTGAATACGGGTAGGAATAATACCCCATGTTTGGTTGACGCTTCGGAAACATGGCGGCTGTCGTTTTGGTTAGCCGTCCTGCGAGTGTCCTTCCCAGGCTTTCCAGTAAGTATTTAATAAAAGTTGTGGATAATACGTGTTATAATGAAGCCGCACAATAAAACTTTGTTACTTTAGAATGCAGTAAGAGGTGATTATGTTGAAGTCAGGAGTTATTTAAGATAAACTGTTGTCCTCTGTAGCTTGTAGCATGACCCCGCTCGAGCTCCAGGCCGGTGGTTATTTAGCCCCACTTTAAAATAAAGATAGAATAGTAATAAACCTTATATAAAATAAATTTTACACAACCAAATCTCAATGACAAAAATCATTAGCTAGCTAGTAAGATTATTTGAGCTGCTATTCATAGCTTTACCTGTCAGTTATCTGAACTAGCTTAGAATTTCTGATCACATCATAATAATAATTTTGTATTTTTGCTCCTAAAAACACTTGGTTAAAATATTGACCACATATTTTGATTCATATGTCCTTACAGGTTCTCTTACTACTTATGTTAGTATTTGTATAACCAAGCCTGATTGCCAACTAGCTACAGGACATGGTTAAATCCAAAATTATTGGCACCCTTCATTAATAACAATAACACGTGGCGACATATTAGGTTGAGTTATCTTTGCAGGCTACACTATATAGTCAAAAGTATGTGAACACCTGACCGTCACACCCATATGTGCTTGCTGAACATCTCATTCCAGATGAATTCCCACTTTGCTGTTATAATAACTTCCACTCTCCTGGGAAGGCTTTCCAAAAGATTTGTTGCTCTAGATCTCGTCCTGCGGTGTGTTTATTTACCAGTGAGTTTATGCACTGTATACAATTTAACAAAGAGAGTCACAACAAACTCGTTCACAGGCGACGATTAAGAGACGAGACAGAGCAATGGCAGTCGGCTGCATAGGCATGCGGTATGACGAGACATTATATAAGATTCGCTCGGATATGTTGGGCCAACCAAGGAACCGATTAAGGCATGTAGCTGGACCTGAAAGACAAAACATCCTGTGTACTGATATAGACACATATACAGGAAACGGGACAGACAAAAATACAACAGAGGTTGTAACAACATCTTCAGCCTTCAGATTTTCGCTTAGTCATTTGTTAAAAATTTATGTTATGGATAACTTTGCTTGAAATGATTTCAAATGTGATTTACGGGTGTACAATTTTTCCACATGGATGGCGGATGAGTACATTTAAACATGTCTAATTCTGAAGCTGACTGCATCACGCACCAGAGAAGAGCAGATAACGTCATGCATAAGTAGTTTTGTCACTCCGTGTCTAATGGCTGTGATGTTTTCTGCCTGCCTTCTCGTACAGGTGCCTGCTCTCCTGTGGTGCTGGCTGCTGGGCCTGTTGCAATCCAGCACAGGCAGATCCACCATGCTCTCGTCCCTAAAGGCAAAGGGGGGCGATCCTCGTACAGCGGAATAGCAGCCACCGTGTTCGGGGCCACTGGCTTCCTGGGCCGATATGTTGTCAATCGTCTTGGTGAGTGTGTAACAGAAGTGTCCGGTCGTGGGCCTGTAAAAATGATTTCCTGCACTAACATGCAACAGATATGTAAAGTAGTGTGAGATGCAGTCTGCAACCAGGTTAAGTGCATAAGTATGTGCACCCTATTGAAAAATGAAGATGACAAATTAAATGTGGTAAATAAAGAAAAAAAAAAGATTATTGGAGCAGAATGACTCCGTATTTGGCGGTGTGAGGCACGACGATAAGTGTAGTTACTGTTACCAGCACAAAGTGGATTATTTTCCAGTCACAGCTTTATTCCTCATATACCACAGAATCGTAATGTATTATGTTATTGTTATATGCAGTTTTGTGGCATGTCCATGAAGCATGTCACTGACGTTATAGCAGCTATAAAGAGCCATTCCTTTACGTTCTACGGAAGTTAGTAATACAAACGAAATTACGTTCCTTAGTTACTGTAGATGTGATACCATATTAAAATGAGTGCATTAATATAATCCTGTGATTAGCCAGCGATGCTGTGCTAGGAAATTAATCAGCACCTTTAAGAATTCGACAGTGGTCTGAGAAGTTGTAATTATTATTTGTAGTAATCAGAAATATATATATATATATATACAGTGCGAATGAAGTAGATTCAGTTAAAAAGCGTTCATTTAATTGGATATATGAAGTCATCAGTGCCTTTTGCGTTGTGTTCTCAGGACGGCTCGGCTCTCAGGTCGTGATTCCTCACAGGTGTGACCAGTATGATCTCATGTACCTCAGACCCATGGGCGATCTCGGCCAGATCATCTTCACGGTACGGTCTTTTCACTTTGTGTTAAGTGCAGTCGTTTTGTTGTTGTTTTACCGGCAGTCCCAGACGCTGTGCACCGTACAGCAGCTTGATTGTCAGCTCCCAGACAGATGTTCATTGACTTGCAGCTTCTCTGTTAGAATCTGTGACAGGTGGCCAACATGCTGCAGTTTTTCCTTTTACCTGATGAAGGCAACTGCAAGAGCCTTTTTTCCCCTCAGACTGCACCTGCAAATTAATTTACATAATGATATTTAGTCATGGCTCCAGACGGAAGACATGAAGGTAACAGTCAGAGTGACCGCTAAGCGTGGAAAACCTTTGGTGAATTCTAAGTGTTCTTAGCTGAAGTGGAGTTATAACCAAGTATTAAAAACGACAGTTTAATTTATGATGAGAGTTTGTCCAAGTACTTTTGGTGGCTGAACCAGAAAAAGGAATGCACTATTCACCTGATTTAGATGTAAATACATCCCTGAATCCAGTTTATTATCCATCTCTTTCTTACATATCCATCTCCACATCTCTTTGTGGGAGTGTGAGCACAATAATTAAAAATTATTTATAACCTGACTATTCAAATGAGGTTCCAACGAGTTCCATTGAGGTCACATAATAGAAGGACAAGCGGAAAACGCCCAAACAAAATGGGTGAGCAGTTCATTAAGGTGAGGAGCCGAGAGAGCCTCCAACTCCACCACAGTCGTCCTAAGATATTCTCTGAACCTGTCACGGCACACCTTCAGCTCTGGAACGAGATTATGAAACTCGTTGCTGTCTCTGTTCCAGTAATGGCTGTACCCAAGACTTTGAGAGCATGTCTATAATTATCACTAATCGATGACTCCATCATTCACGCTGGACGCTATGGAAAGTCGCAGCGTGAATGCACTTGGCATTGTGGCGCATCATATCAGTCCGACAGCATCCTTTTACCTGTGTATCGTTATTCCTCATACGTCTTGCGCTTTATGTTGCAGGAGTGGGACGCGAGGGATAAGGAATCGATCAAAAGAGCAATAGCTCACTCGGATGTTGTGATCAACTTGGTGGGAAGAGAGTGGGAGACCAGGTATGCCGGACTTGTGTATGGTTATCGGACGTAATGTTTCGGAGGTGAGGTGGAATCTGCTATATGTACCGTTTCGCACTCTGCAGAAACTACAAGTTCGAGGACGTGTTCGTGACCATCCCTCAGCAGATCGCAAAAGCGTCACGGGAAGCCGGAGTCTCAAAGTTCATCCACGTCTCGCACCTCAACGCAGACATTCGCAGCCCGTCGAAGTACCTGAGGAATAAGGTACGGTGGAAGAGGCGCGCGTCACCACTCTGATGAGACGGCGTTCTCTATAGTGTTGGAACAAATAATAAAGCAGTAGATGCACATTTATGGAACTTTTACTAAAGGATTTTACTAAGGAAGTAAATTGGGACATTGTTTTCCAGCTAAATGCTTCTAATTCCGCCTTTAAACTCTGAAACTCTAAACTCACTAATGTATATGCCAAGGAGAAGGTGATTTAGCTTCAAGGTGGCTGCTTCTTTTTGTGTGTGTGTGTGTGTGTGTGTGTGTGTGTGTGTGTGTGTGTGTGTGTGTGTGTGTGTGTGTGT
>JAQMYM010000002.1:22734831-22748929 GCA_030014255.1 Parauchenoglanis ngamensis | reverse complement strand
GATGTTTCAGGTCATATTTATGCAGAAATATAGAAAATTCTAAAGGGTTCACAAACTTTCAAGCACAACTGTATATATTTCTATATTCAAATATAAAATGCTTTGCTGCCCATGGCTTTTCCAGTTGGTTAATTGATCACTTTAATTGATGGCAGACATATACTAAATAATATTTAACACAAGTTTGATTGTGATTGGTTTATTGTGTGCCACATTCCCAATTATAAAAAGATGTGCACATTTATGCATATGGAAGAGGATTAGGGCCATGTGAAATAGATTTCAGAGAATTCAGAGAAAAAAGTCAGAATTCTGAGAAAAAAATCTGATAAATAAAATCTGAGAATTTTTTTCTTAGAATTCTGAAATCTCTCATGATCCCAATCCTCTTCCGTATATGTGAGTATATGTGTGTATTGAATGTTTTGTTTTTTTCTAAGGGGTGGTGTTTAGTTCACATAGTTGGTTTTCCGAAGTCCAATCAAGCTGCAGTTTGGTGTGTTGATCATCTGTGTTAATCTGTAATCTAATTCCTAATGCTGACTATTACTGAAAAGCATCATTGGTATCAGCATTCAGCATACATTTCACAAGGTTAACCTTAAACTGTCACCAAACTTGTACAGTATGTTCATCTATGGTCTAGTGTTTTAGTGGTTTAGTGTTCTATGTAACTTGTCAAGAACTGGACACTGCATGCAGTAGTTGCAAAGGGTGATTGGATTCCATTACATGTGGATATTATTATTATTATTATTATTATTATTATTATTATTATTATTATTATTATTACCTGCAAGATGGCAGTGAACTTCAGTTGCATTTGAACAGCATGCCTCAAGTTTTTTACTCATAAAACAAAATGTGAAGCAAACTGAGACCACTTTGTTTCATAAGATACAAAGTGGACCAAAAAAATGAACCTCAAACAAACAGTACAATTAGCTTGTGGTTCAATTTTAAGGGGTCTGAGTTTATTTGTCGTGTTCACATATGAACATAAACTGCTCAGTCAATAATCTGAAACCATTTGAAATGCTTAAACAGACTGTGTGAAAACACCCTTAGTTTGTCTTGTATGCTACAAATGAGAACTGATGGTTAAAGCTGGGTGCAAGACCACTTTATGTCAATTTTCATCTTTGTGGCAGGTTTCTGTTCATCTCAAGAAATACAAAAACAGCGAGAGGACGTTTTCACCTGATCAGGACAACTATCCATACTTTATTAATATATTTGTTTTCAACATATGGATTCAAATATATATTAGCAGCCAAAATAAATACAAGTGTTTTCAAAGTGGAATATTCTTAAAGTTTCATGAGTGTGTGGGTTTTTAGTCTGTATAAACAGTGAAGAGGCTGAATTCTACTTTGGACTGAATTTTGTATTGTTACCTTATTCAGCTACTGCAATATCCTGACACTAGCTCTTAAAGATTACTTTATAACAGATTGTTTGACTCTTATGCTCCATCAGTGTAGTTTAAGCTTGGAACTATTAGCATCCACTACATTAAAAACTGAGTGAAGGATAATCAGAGGGAGGATGTAACTTTTATGTTGATCCCTCTCAGTCTCATTTGCATACACATCCAGATTGGTTGTTACTGGAACTATACTAAGTACTGCAAAATTTCTTTTGAGAATTGAATTGGAATTTCAATTGAATGAAGAATTTTGTATTAAGATTAATTTAAATATTACCCTCTGTATGTACACTGACACAAACCTAAATTAGATACCACAAACAAGGTTGATTTTTTTTGGGTGAAGAAGACAGTAATATCCTTTCATCATAATGTTTGTATTTGTCTGTTTATTCAAAGCAAAGTTTTCATGTTGCTAATATTTAGTTAGATATTAAAATTCTTAGTTTCCAGTGAAAATGACAGGTAAAATATATGTTCCCTCTCAAATGGCTTTCCAGTGAGCTACGTAAAAGGCCAATGAATTTAGGAAAAGTCTCTTTTGACTGACTTTTGTTGGATGACTATAGCTAGACTGTGAGAGCTTCACTTGAAATTCCTTTTCTTCAAATGCATAAATATCTACAAGCGCATTAGGGAGATATTTTGTGAGGATGCCCGCGGTGCAGTCGGTGTTACAGTTCATCTAAAAGGTGTTCAGTAGGGTTAAGGTCAGGGCTCTGTGCAGGACATTCGAATTCTTCCATTATAACATCAGCAAACCATGTCTTTATGGACTTTGTGCACAGAGGTATTGTCATGCTGGAACAGGTTTGGGCCTCTTAGTTCTAGTGAAGAGAAATTGTAATACAACAAACAAAGACATTCTATATACAATAGTGTGCTTCCAGCTTTGTGGCAACAGTTCGGAGAAGACCCATATGTGGTTGTGATGATTTACACAAAATGTGTAGTTAAATAGAGCCATATTGTGGATTATGTTTGACATAATGGTAATAAGTCATTATTTCCTCAGTTTATTCATCAGATAATAACACATGAGAATGGTTATGCTTATGCTGCTTCTGCCACCACAGGCACATGCCACTACACTACTGCCACTACATGCCTCCATCTTGGTTGTTGTCTGTTGTGGTTCTAGTTGCAAATCTTTGACAAGGTGTAACATAATGAATGGCAAGAAAAACACATGAAATCTGATTTGACTTCAAGTTGCAAGTCCAGATATCTGGATTATAACCAGATTTGAAACTGTAAACAAATTTGGTTGGTTGTTAAATTGTGCTTAAAATAAAAAAAAACAAAAAAAACATTTTGTTTATCAACAACTTCAGAAGCCTTCTTTAATTATCACTTTTACTAAAGGACAAGTCAGTATTAGTTATATTCTAAGTCTACATTGCACTGACCTTGTCCATCATCCCTAACTCCCAGTCTACTAACAAAGAGAAAAGGATTTAAATAGTAATTGTGTTGACATCCTATCTACAAAGACTTTATGATGTGTGTAGTTACAAGCCCAATTCAATTTGATTAAATTCAATTCAGATTTACTGTTTACATGTGTGGGCTATATATAGGTCAACCAAGGAAAACCAACTCCGAAGGACAAAACACAAGAAGTGTGAGATCAAACAGATAGATGTACACAAGAAATAGTGAAAGTATACAGAACAGAGGAAAGACAAAGCAAGGGCTCAATTAGAGGGTGTGATTTTTAGTAATATGCCCTTGAACACACATAATATTCATATAATTTACAGAACATTAAACAAAGACTGAAATGCAACAAAGATTGTAACATGAATACAGGATTAGTCAAGTCAAGTCAAATCAAGTGGCTTTTATTGTCATTTCAACCATATACATGTAATACAGTGTACAGTGAAATGAGACAGCGTTTCTCCAGTACCAAGGTGCTACATACAAGACAACAGCTTTAGCGCTGGGGGAAATGTGCACTCCGATAATGAATAAAGCAGTGAATTCCCGTGGTAAATAAAAAGGTCTGCATCCAACTGCCACAAACTCCACAAACGGTGAGCGGTAGCTAAATACTAGAACAGGGTTCTTGCAGCATTACGTGTTAATATAAACACACAAGCCACCACCACGAGTCTTAGCGCACAGAGCTACTTTCCCGTCGGCACGAAACGCAGTTAGCCCGGCTAGCTAAATGGCGGCATCCGGAACTCTGTCACTGAGCCATGTCTCCGTAAAAACAATGATGCAGCAATCTCTGAACTCGTGCTGGGTAGTCCGCTAGAGTCGGATACAGTCCAATCCATTGTCCAGAGAACAGACGTTGGAAAGTATTATGGTAGGGGGCCGCCGGCTCTTAACCTAGCGTGGACCCCCGCCTGCCTGCCGCGCTTCCGCCTCCTCGCACACCGCTCTCGGCGAACCCTCCCCCGGCCACCGGCATCAGGCGACGCTGAGGACTGGAGGCCTGGTTTCCGTAGCAACCTGAGGACGCGTAGCGTTTCCAAGAGTTCTTCCTGCAGGTCAGTTTTTAAGTATTTCTTTATATCCAGTAATGTTTCTCGTGGGTAGACATGAACACCGTTTATTTGGTGTCCATGTGCCGTCGGAGTCACGCCAAGAAAACAAGATAAAACAAAAAGGCACGATTTTCGGATCCGGAGTGGCCGCTGCGAGCTGCAGTCGCGCCGCCATTACATCATAGACCAAAAAGTTTGACAAAGTAATGCTGAAAAACATAAGTACTATTGCTTATGAAGCGCAAACACAACACAGGTGAAACAAATCGGGGGCATTTGACGTGCAGGTGAAACGTAGTTCACATGTTCAAACAGGTGCAAGCCACAAGGATAATCCATGATCAGGAGTCAACACAGGTGCGAGAGTAAAAAAAAATTCGAAGAAACGAGAAACGAGGGTCAGAATTAAAGTTACAAAAACACACATTACAATCTACAAAACTTCATGAAGATTCTAGGAAACAGTAGAGTATAAAAGTCCAAATTAATCCTGGACTTACCACAGAACAAAAGCATAATAATGGATATAATGATGCTTTGAAGGGTGTTTTAAGGATAATTTTCTATAATCAAACCTTGATTGACAAAAAAATGTTCCCTGCGAATGTTCTTTATGATGCTGTTTATTTAGATATTTTGTCTAATAGAGTTTGGGGCCTTCAAGGGACAGCTGTATTTATACAGACATCATGTGCCCTTGCTATAGAATAGAGAAAGAAAAGAAAAAGCAAATAATAAGATTGTTTACACTTCATTATGGCAATATTGCATTGAAATCATTCTTGTATTGCCTTCCATTTTTCCATGCACGTCTGCAGATCTTCTCTTATGATTTTCTCTTATTTCCTTTCAACAATACCAGGTTTTAAAGTTGTATAACTCATATTGTATGATGTCACACCGCAAACCATTACATGTCACTTTTACACCGGTGCTGATTTGGGTAGAGTTTGGGTCTAGTCTTAACTCCAAAATCCACAAATCATGTTTTTGCATGAATGAATAAACCAAGATGAATATGAAGTGGAGCTTTGCATTGAAAAATAAAACTGATTAATCAAATCTGCTTAAAATTCTTCTCTTTCAGGATCATGGAATTGATATAGGAGATGTGACTGAAAGAAAGCAGCTGAGAAACCAACTTAAGTGTAAGCCCTTTAGCTGGTATCTGAAGAACGTGTATCCTGAGTTAGACACCTGGGATGATCTACTTGCCTACGGCGCAGTAAACAACATTTATTTCCTTTTCCCTTCACTATTTCTGCGTATAAAATGAAGAAACACTTTGTTTTGATTTGAGTTGATTTATAAAACGTCAGTGAACTTGAATGTGTTGCTTTTCTTGCCTTTGACAGATACAGACTGACCTCTTAGAAAATATCTGCATTGATCAGGGTCCTGTTCCTGGCAGTGTTCCTGTCCTTTATCAGTGTCATTTCTTCAGCCCTCAGGTATGTGATTAGACACTGTCGCTACTAAAGGTTGTGACACACCAAGCCAGCGTTAAAGAAATAGCACTAATTAAGCTCCAACAAATTTTCTTTCATGTTCACGTTTTCTTGAAAAGTTGCATTTGAATACACTGGAAAGGCGGTGGGATGGTAGCCTGTGTGTGTTAACATAAGGAAGAAAACTAAGCTGTCTGAATAAACTCAGCAACGTCATATTGAACAGTGTCTGTAGGTAGTGCATATGGATGAATGTACTGTAACTTAGCAAATATGGATGGTTAGATTGGTCGGACTCTTGCGTTGCCTTTTGTAATTCGTATACAGGCAAGGCACAACACTGACGCTCCCATGGTCCAGGATGACAACTTTATGTTGCTTGGGTCCAATTCTGTGCCTGAATTGTTACTCGAACCTGACTCCAGACTCAATTCAACTGGAGCTCAATTGTATAGAAACCATATGGGATTGCCTATCATCAGGACACGTTCAAATCCCAAGGATACCACAGCCATTCACAGCTGGGAGTCAAGGGTGCAAAATTGGCCAAGGGGCCTACTCTATTTTCCTGTCAATCACAGTGAAACGAGCCAGTTGCATGTATCCGAGAGCACATGTATGTGGAAGAGTGTAGATAGCGCTTTCCTCTGGGATTATGCTGCAGTGTGTAGAAGCATTTCGGAAACAATACGGTTGATTGGATTCAGATGTCTCAGAGGAGGCATGTGTTTGCCCCACCATACCCGGTTGGTTACTGTCATGTGATGGAAAGTTTGTTAGCTAGTGGGTGGGAAATGGCAAGACCAAACTTTGGAGAAATGTGGTACAAATAAAAAAAGAAAACTTATGGAATTATTTGGAACAGCAGGTGAAACACCAAAATACTTGCAAACCAACTGTAGGCGAGTTGAAAGAGTGACAGGACTTGATGTTTATATGAAGAACTAGGAACAACATGACTCACGACTTATTTTTTGTCCATGGAGCTCATTTTGACATACGATTCTATGCAGTAGTATGCAATTTGTGATGTATCCAAACAAAGCTGCCTGGCTACCATTTTATCACCACTTAAAAATCTAACAAGCTGTTATTTCTGGGTTTCCTTCATGGAACTTTAAACAAATTTATCTTTGGTTATTGTGTTGCTAAATGGTTTGTAATATCACATACTGTATTTCTATAACGTTTTCTGTAAGGGTTTACCCTTTATGTTTACCAACTTTGTTGTTTCTGTTGCACTTTTTTAATTCTGTTGTCTAATATGTGTAGCGCCTTGGTCCTGGAGAAACGTTGTCTCATATGGGCACGGATTAGCTAGTCTTGTTGTTCTCTTCCAGCTCAACAGTCTATATAAAGTCTTCCCGTATGAGTACAATACTTTACAATACTCCTCAGAGCATCGCTTCAACGCTTAGCTTAGCCTAACCTCCAATCAGAGAATTCCTTCCTATGCTAACTGCTTATGTCATTTCAATTGGAGCTGACAGGAACAGGCCAGGGCCAAAATCCAAAACCGTGAAAACTACTGAGAGCTGGCTTGGTGTGTCAAGGCCCAGAACCTTATAAAGAAAGATCTAATAGATATACAGGACTATCATTATTCATGGCAAGAGATCGTCTTCTAACACATTTGATCAATTTGTTGTGTATGTAGCACTGTTACTATAAGAGTAATGGGGAGCTCAACATCGGAGGCATCAAGTCTCACACCTACAATAATAACCGCTGCCTGGTGGATCCTGGTGAGGGAAATACACCTGCGCTGTATGACTGTAAAATGGCCAAGGAGAAAGGATTCCACATGCACTGGGACTTTAAACAGGTAAGTTCTCTCAAATTATTAATTGGCTTTGCATTGTGCTGCTAAATGTTTAACAGCAGGATCTCAAGAGACAACCTGTTCCTTAAATACCCTTATACCACAGCAGTAATTATTATTGGTCAGAAGTACTTACTTAAGCAATATCATATGACAGGGAGTGTTGTACTGGATATCAGCACGGGTGTGATTTGGTCATAGATCATCAGTAGAACAGCAAACATTTCTAGAAACAAGAAATGAATATTGAGTAATTAACTTTTCGGACACTATATATGGCCAAATGTTCTGTTTATTTTTGCTCCGTGAGAGGAAATAGATCCCAAAGAACTCACACTTGCTTTTCACCCCATCGGCTAGCTGGCTAGCTAGCTACCGCTAATGTGTACATTCCCATTAAAGGTGCTTCCTGTGAAATTGTCCCTTCCTCCTTTTTATGTTCATCGAATGAGCTTTCATAATTTAAGTCGAAAGTCATATTCCTGAAAAGTATCATTTGCCATGTCTGCTCATGATGTCGCTAACTCTACCGTAGTAAACGTTTGGAATGAGGAAGTGGAAATTTAAAATGCAGGACACAGACAAGCGAAGTCACACACACACACACACACACACACACGGGGTTGGGAAGGTTACTTTAAAATGTAAAAAAAAAAATTCAGTGGTTTTTTTTTTTTTTTTTTTTAAATTTAATTCCGATACAGTTACTAATTACTTACTAAAAAATGTAGCCAGTAACGTAATCTAATTGCCACAAAATTAAATAAATGTTATTGATTACTTTCCGTTACTTTTGGATTCCATCAATACCAAATATGAGGATGATGACGGCATTTTCTCAGCTGGAAGGCAGAACTTGCTCTGTACTGTGATGTTCCCTTTTTCTGCTTTAAAGACAAAATAACGGTGAACTTTCCACCCAGTGAACACATTTTTTTCACCAGAGGCCATGATAATGAATTGGTGGCTGTTAGATTAGCTCTGATTTCACTCGAAACCAGAGAGGTGATGGCACACATCACCTCTCTGGTCTCGAGTGAAATCAGAGTATGTGGTAGTATATTGTTCTTTATTTAGGGCTGCAACTACTGATTATTTTGATTGTTTTTGATAATTATTTTATTTGATTACTTTAGGGTGTTGTTTGAATAATCAGCACTGTTAAAGAACTTTTCCTTACCTATGCTTAATTAAAAAGCAGTTCACTAATTACAACATCATTTATCAGATAATCTGTCACAGCATGAGAATATTATCAAGTGCTCATGTTGACCAAATGAATGTTGATCCTCATTCAGTATAAGCATTATATATGAACGGTGCTGAATAAACACTCAGACTAACTCAAGGTGACGGTATGTAGCCTACATCTCTTACTGCTTATCGCTTTTTAATCACTTACCACACTTTTGGCAGCTGTGTGTCGTATTTCAAGCCATGATTTGTACAAATTTCGACCAGATAAAATTCAAAATAAAGATAAAATAAATATCCACTGCCTGTTTCTCTCATTGAAAGTCTCCCATGCTAAGTTCATTTTGCTTGCTGTATGCGTGTGCGAGGCGAATTGTTTTCAGTGTGTGCAATCGACTCCAAAGATTTGCATTTGACTCTTGGTGTTCAATGCCTGAGATTAGTGAATCGACTCTTATTGGGATCGACTTGTGAACCGAAAGCAGGGTCGGAAAAATAGGCTATTTGAACTTTTTACATTTTTAAAATAATTGATTAAAATAGCTTCGCTAAAAGCTGCTTATCAAAACAACAAAACTGTTCAAACAGCAACATCACGCTTCTTCTCACATTCTCACGAACGAATGATAATATTACTCACATTAAAACACAAGTTATGTCATGAGGCCAGCAGAGTAGTGTACTGTAAAGAGTTTCATACAGCAGAGAAAGTCCTACTGATTGTTTCTGCTTCTCCATTTCACTCAAATGTGTTTTTTATGAAGTGATGTAGCGCATGCACAGTGTGTTTCATAACGCAGTTCAACTATTAATGAAATTATTGCCAATTATTTTTATTATTGATTTTTACTGATTTTATTGAGTAGTTGTTGCAGCCCTTATGTAATTTAAAATTGTAATCCTGTAAATAATCCCAGTTTTTTTTCTAAAAGTATCTTTAATCTGATTACAGCTTTTTTTTCTGTAACTATAACGGAATACAGTTTTTTCTATCCTAATTGCTAATAACTATAATCTATAACTATTTACTATAATCAGTGTCGTTATGCAAAATTTTAGCACTCTCGGAGCACCACTCGACCAATCAGATTAGTGGACCGGAACTAACTGAGTAATTGTATAATTTTCATTAACAGCAGCTCTGACAGTAGTTCCGACACAGCTTTATATTAATGCGCTCACTCTAACAAGTTTTTATGGTAAATATTTATTCACAGGAACTTGTGTTTGGTGGAACAGTATACATAATCTAAGCCTAATAATAAACAGACTAAAAATCTTGTCCCTTTACTTCTTTAACATTGTTACAATAGTTTAGTTTTCTATTAGTATGAATTGTAGTTTTTCTTTCTCCTGTTAGACTTTAGAGGCCTCTCTTCCGTTCCTTCCCAGAATGTTTTAGGTCTACTTGACATGATTATGACTCGTTAAGTTCAGCTATCTAAAAGATCGTTCCATATTGACCTTGGTTTAGGCTATCTTATACTTATTGGGTCCTTGTACGTTGGTTTTTATTTGTATAAACAAGGTGTCTTATCCGTTCCCTTGGGAATGTACTCTGGCATATGCATCTCTATGTATCTCTATGTATAAATACATATATAAACGTATAAATACATAAATACCTCTAGACTTTATGTAGTAAAATCAGACTTTAGACTTTACAGTTGAACATGACCCTGTGTCTGCTTATTCTGCAAGCGTGCTTGGCACATGGAAGAAGGGAAAGAGAGACGGTTGCAGAGTCTGATAGAGATTGAACCTGAATCGAATCTAACAAATGTATAATCAGTAATATGGTAAGGTTTTCTAAAAGTAGACATTTATTTAATGTTTACGGAAGGAGTCTGTGGCGTGTCTGTGCTTTGGTGAGGTCAGTAAGTTACAAGGTACAACAGAGGCTTTTACACTTTTTGGTTTCTCAGTGTGACATGACAAACTGTGTGCTTAACTTTAACAGAGAGAGAGAAAAATATTAAATAAAATTATTATTAAGTTATTATTAAGCTTGGAATCGGTAACAAAACTGCTGTTACTGTTGTGTAATGCTGAATTTTTACCCACAGGGTCATGCAATAAGGAACAAAGACACACACCGATGTCTTGAGATTGCCCAAGGAGAGAATTCATGGTACCATCTTGTCATTCAGTCCTGCAGTGGGCAAACATGGCGAATACAACACATCATTAAAGACTTTTAACTTCCTCATGACTGCCATACTGGTTAAACCAACCAAAGGAAATGAGACACATGGAATGTTGGCCATCATTGAGACTTATCACTGAACTCTAGAGATGGAGAGATGGTGGACTTCCAGACGTGAAGAAAGGGCACGTTTGGATGGAACTTTCCAACTGGAAAGGCGGGCACAAAAGTGGTTAGAACTTTTGATGTATAATGACTGAGGTTAATGATTTAGCTAGACACCATGTAGGTGTTATGCCTTATTTTTTTTTTTTATTTTTTTTTTTTTTTACAGACAATGTAAACACAGTTATTGTGGAACCAAGTCAGGAATATCAACATTTTTCTCAGTTGTGTTGTTAAATTCCTAAGAAAAGACACTCTACATCTAAAATCAGACTGTATTATGCTTAAAATCCAACAAAAACTGCACCTTGGCTCTTTTGCAGCTGAGCTTAATATCATTACATGAGCTGGTTGCTTTTTGTGTTTACAGGTGTGCCTTTATTTTTTTTTTATACTTAATGCAGGAAAAGGATTTTTTTTAATTAAATTATTTGTATGTTTGAATTATGTACACTGGAGAAATGTGTCAGAGTACATCTGAGCCGACGGCGCCACCTGCTGATCCAGGAGGATGCAGTTTTCCAGAGATCCCTGAGCCAACAGCTTCACCAGGAGGATTCACCTTCACAACAGAAACGTTTTCTTCTATGAAGAGAAGGAGGACATTGCCGCTAAAATCCCACATTTGACTCTTCCTTTCAAAAATACACAAGAAGATATATATTTTTTAAGTGAAGCTAGGTTTATGTGATGTATCTGTCAGAAATTTTAAAAAAGGATAATACATTCATTCTATCCATTATTGAATAGATTTAACACTTTCACCAGTGGATGGACGGCAAGCAAGTGTTCTGATGAGTAGTTTTAATTTTAAGTGTGAAACTTCAGCCTTTCAAACAGAACATTGATCCATCCATCCATCCATCCATCATTTATACCATTTTTATGTTAAGGGTAACAGGGAAGCTTGAGCCAGTCCCAGCTGACTTCAGGCGCGAGGCAGGGTACAGCCTGGGCAGGTCGCCAGTCTATCGCAGGGTAACACTCACATTCATGGCAATTTAGAGTAGCCAGTTGACCTAATCTGACTTGGATGGTGGGAGAAAACTGGAGCACCTGGATGACATTCATGGGGAGAACATGCAAACTCCACTCAGAAAGGCCCCAGTCGGACCCAGAACCTTCTTGCTGTGAGGAGACGATGCTAACCATTGTGCTGCCATTGACTTATCCTAAACAAGTGAAGTAAATCCACTAATAGTTATTTTGATTGTTTGGAAAAATGACAATCGTCTTTGGTTTTTGACTGTATTTATTTATATATGTTTACTGAACTGCATGGCTGGTATCTTCAACAAAACTACAAGTTGAAGTCTGTATTTCTTTTTTTTTAATCCATAAAACTGCCATTGAGTTTAATGAAACACATCAGATTTTGTCTTACTTGATTGTTATTGGCTGGATGCTGGTCACTCTGGCCAAATTAACCAATATCTAGACATTTTAGACCAAAAAAAAAAGAAAATTGTGATCGTCAGTCTCATGCTCAATTCATGTTATGTGCAAGGGGTAACCCTACGGAAGCCAAGACCTTAAATAAATGGTTTTAGTAAAGCTTAAATCCATGTCTGCTACACCGCTGACCAGAGTGCAAAAATGAAAACCTAATTCAGAATCAGTTTTTTTGGCTAAATTAGGTTACAAGGTACGCTTACAAGGAATTTGCCTTGACATTTGCTCCAAGATCAATACAAGACAATACAATATACATTAAATAAAGGTCAACATATAATGAAGTACAATTAAGTACTAAAAATTTAGGTAAAACTTTTTAGATTTCCAAACATTTCTTTTCAATCAAAATTAAATGTTACAGAAAAACCAGTAAAGAAGGTAGCATACTGTATCAGATCACTTTCCAGGCAAAACCTGAATGCTGGCTATTGTGCATTACCAGACTCTGTTGCCAGAGTCTCCAGAAGAACTGGCAGATTATTCAGCATGCTTGGAAAAACATACCATCCAATATATTAATAATACTGTGCAAAATGTAACTAGTATGACTGATGCATTTGTGAAGTTGTGCATTTTTAAAGGGTTTCACACCAAATATTGACTCTGTTTAGATCAGTGCAGTTTACTGCTCCTTACGGCGATTTAAAGATAGAAAACATTTAATTACATTATTTTTCACGGCATATTTCCTTTACAGCATTGCTTTACAAGTGCCATGGGACTAGATTTTAATATTTAGAGATTTTAAAGGTTCACTATGTAGGATTCAACCACCTGAATGCCCCTCCCTTACCCCTCCCTTTCTCCCTCTCATGTATTAGAGCATACGGTGGGCATCAGGTGCCTGTAGCATACTTCCAAGTACTTACATTCACACTCCCTTGCTTTTTCCGTGCTAAATAATAATTATGATCTCCATTTTTTCAAAATTTGGGTTCTCAAACGTGATATCCAGCAAACACTGATCCCTCTTCTTTCTTCCTCCTTGCTTTCATTTTTTCTTTTTCTTTGTTTTCCTTCTGGTGCTTCCTTCTGAATTCATGCTGCCACTTTTGAAATGTGGAAGGCGCCCTCTAGAGGTTTGTCCGTTCTGTGCTACGGTAGTGGTATAACATAGCGGCTCTGTAGAAGAGAACCCGCTCCCTATGTGAGTATATAAGATGTATATGTAATGTAAGATGTATGTAAGTCACTCTGGATAAGGGCGTCTGCCAAATGACATAAATGTAAATGTAAAATGTATATACAACGATTTGTTACAGGTAATTATATACTAATAAAACATACTGATGAATATTATATCTCATTTATGCAAATGGATCCTGCTAAATCCTAAACAAAAATCCATAACAATTCATAGTGGATCTTTAACATCTAGTCCTACACAACAGATCTTTTATTCATATCTTATAACCCTCCTAAAACACCCAAGATCTGGGATTTGTGATGCCATCGGTCTTTTTTTTATATACTGTAAATACTCACGTTAATATATATATTAAAAAATTTGTGTGCTAGACCTACCTGGAGCTATATTATTGTCCTGTCATGGTCCATTTTAAAGGTTTAATGGGTTTATTTCTATCCAACCTTTCAAACTTACAAGCCACTACTAACTTGTCTCACACATGATTAAACTTTCTCTCTCTCTCTCTCTCTCTCTCTCTCTCACACACACACACACACACACACACACACAAACACACAAGACACACCCCCAGAAAGCTAATTATTATATATTGAATGAATATATATATTTATACCAATCTCTATCAGGCTCTGCAACCGTCTCTCTCTCTCTTTCCTCCGGGTGTCGAGCTCGGAGGTTCGATATTCGTCAGACATTCGCGGATATTTTCTGTATTCTCTGTATATTCCCACATTCACAAACTCGTGTGTGTTTGTGAAATTACATACACAAATAGTTTTTTCAATTAA
>JAQMYM010000002.1:22717586-22734065 GCA_030014255.1 Parauchenoglanis ngamensis | reverse complement strand
TTGTTTACCACATAATTCAGTATATGCCGTACGTGTTGCTTCATAGTTTTGATGTATTCAGTAATGTTTTACAACGTGGAAAGCAAAAAAAAAAATAAAGAAAAACCTATGAAAAAGAGTAGGTGACCCCAAACCTTTGACCGGTAGTGTACTTCCTAAAGTTCAATCTGAACATGTTCATGATAAAGTGTAACCTGTTGTGCAGATTGATAAAGAAGCTCTTCAGCACCAGGTGCAGGAAAAGAGATCTCAAAAGGAGTCCGAGGCCCAAGAGCTGAAAGAACACGGTGAGTTTAAGACCTGAATTAAAGGAAAACACATTGACTACGATTATACTGAGCTATTTCTGCGGTGTTTTGTTGGTCTCCGGTGCTAATGATGGCTGGTGTTGTATTCCCATTATTCATGTGCAAAGTTGTTGGTTGTGTTGCTGTGACGTCACGGGGGGACTTTTATAATATGCAGCATTCGACTTATCTCAGATCCTGATTTCCATATAACATTGAACTGTGGTGGGAAAAGTATCCAGATCCTTCACTTAAGTAAAAGTACTAATACCTACGGTGGCCGAGAATCACATTTATCTTTTAGAAATTAAAATGACAAAAGTAAGAACAAATTGACAACCTGTCGAACACTTTTCCCAGTCCTGAAACAAATTTACAAAAGCAAAAGTTTGAGCTAAAACTCAGGTAAAATGTGTTTTTTTTTACTAGAAGCAGTGTCCGTTGCATTTACCTGCTGTAGATGTTGAAAGTTGAGTTAATTTTCATTATTTTATTTATTGTAGGGTAGTTTAATCTACAGCAAAGCATCATATTCTATACGACCATCGTATGTTTGTAGCATCGCTGTCCTGTAAGAACCACGTCTATCTCTAAAACGTCCACGTTTCATGAGCCCAGAAGAACAGCCCTGTGACCGTGCATTTTCCAAGAGGGTTAATCCAAGAGGGTTATTAAATAGTTTATTTAGCTTAAGAAGTAGGACAATTTTCTCAACCCATAAAGGAACACTTAATCCTTCAGTTTATAACAAACATTCAAAATCACCACATTGGTTTTCACTCGACAGGAAGACTTAAAAATTGTAATCTGGAAGTAACTAGTAGCTGAAGATATACAAATGTAGAGGAGTGAAAGGTAGTATATTTGCCTCTGATGTATTGGAGTAGAAGTGTAAAGTTGCATAAAATAGAAGTACAACTACCGCGAATTTGTAGTTAAGTACAGAACTTGGGTAGATGTACTGAGTTACATCCCACCACTGACTCTGAAAGATGTCGTGTACTGTAACTATAAAAATTGTTTGGAATTCATACCTAATCTTATTTTAATGACTATTTTCAATTCATAAACAGAAATTTGCATCAGCTATTCGAACTCTACATCAGTTTTATACAGTATTTGATTTCATTATTGAAACATGTAAACTAACTGATTGTGACAAAGTATTTGTAAATCTCCAGTAGATTACTTCACCTTCTATGAACACAGCCATGCTCTGGATTTCTTTAATTTTATTCATTTATCTGTTTATTGCTTTTTTGTCCTTCAGGTTTTTTTCTGTGTTGGGTTATTACTGTTACCAGTTAACGTTTGTCTGTTTTTTTTTTCTCCTTGTCTGTTGTTTCAAGACAAAAGTTTACGTTGACTTATGTTCAATTTTAAAAAAAAAAAGGAAGTGAGAAGTCGGAGCTCGGACTGGTGTCACTCGACAAAGCCTTTGACTTTGTGGTACAAAGTCAGGAAAAAACATGGACACCCCCGCAGTCTTCTGTTAGCAACAAGCTAGCCAGCAAACTGCGATGAGTGATGTACATTTACCTCGTCACAACTTTAGAGTCAGTGTTATAGATTTAACAAGTAAATATGTCTGTATGTTGATTGATCTAAAGCAAACAGTGTACATACAGTACGATAACTAAAGATAAGAAGTGTTGCTTTGTACTTATGTGCGCAGCCATGTAGATTGGACGTCACTCTGTGAACTGGTAAGGAATCCGTATTTCAGAAGACTAGCCAGACTTCCGAGCAGGGAAGTCTTCATTTGAGAGCCAAAATGGGAAATGTTTGCACTTGTGACTTATATAACCAATCTACTGTGCCTGAGAAAGAGGCTGTGGAAAGTGGGCATTTTAGCCAACTTTAGAACTCTATTTCCAGCTAAAAATGACACCTCAGGCACTTCATGCACAGCTCATTTTGTTTCAAGTCCCCAGGTCATAGACTTGATGGACAAGGCGAGCCTGGGAGCCTCGTTTAAAAACCAAACAAACAAGCAAACAAAAAAGACGCTCTTGGATCGTTTGTACCACTCCTAGTACTAATTTCTACATGGACACTATTCTATATCTATTCTACCCATACTAGAATAAATTATAGTTTCTTTGTTTTGGATGGAATTTTAACACCATGACGGTACAAGCTGTTTACAGACAACTGCGCAACTGCACCCTCTCTATATTCTATATCTCCGTGTGTTATTGCTAGCACAGTTACATTAGCATTTTATAGGAGATCAGCAACCTCAAATGCAAGGGAGGAGGGTCAGGTTTCACTGTAAGCTCCTCTTAAGAGCAAGAGCTTCTTTTCTCACCAATTGTCCATCATATTAAGGAGAATCCATCATGGAAGTAATGGAGACGTTGGTGCAAACTTACAGCAATCCAATCCAATGACGCAGAGACTCGGATCAGTGATCTGCAATACTGCTGTGCTGGAGGTGTGACTAGTTTCTTCTGTTCAAGAACAAAGAAAAAGCCTTGTCTTATGGTTTTCTCCATTCTCCCAGATGACGAGCTCATCCGCGCTGACCGTACAGTATGCCTACTGGTGAGCAGGCAGAAGAAAGACGAACGTCTCCTAGCGAAGGCCATTGTGAACTTCTCCCAGCAGTTCCAGCAGCCCAGCAGCAGGCGTGAGTTTGACCTGAATGACCCTGATCTGCTGAAGAAGCAGGAAGGGGTGCGCATTTTGCCCGGGTTGGTAGGGGAGGATCAGGACAGTGGAGGCAGGACACGGAGACAGCGGGGGCAACTGAGAGACTGGACTTTACAACAGCAGCAGGAGCTGGACCAGGCGAAGGAGCTGCAAAGACTGCAAGGTAACTGTGGTTTACAGGTTTCAGGTAACAGCAAACAACAGTGACAGTGAGCTCCAGATTTAATGGCACCCTTGGTAAAGGTAGGTAAGAAAGATTATGGAAAAAGTCCTTTGTATGACTTGCTCTTAACAATAACAGTTAGCAAGGTGTTAAGATCAGCGGTGAAAGATGATTTTCATGCACGTTCAAAATATTGAGAGGTCTCTTCCCATACCAAATGACCTAAACAGAGGATCTGGTAAATTAACTGAAGGTGTGTTCTGTTAACTAGCTCAGCAGTATGATCAAAGTAGCCTAACTCTGGATAACCGAGCCCTCGAGCTGCAGAAGATGGAGGAAGAGCGCAAGAGAGCCACCAACATCACCATCAAGGACTTTAATCGAGCTCTGGTGAGTCACAAGAGCTCAGCTCAAGCTTGGTGGACCAGGATGGTTGATGTTTCAGCTAAAGCTTATTCCCTGGTGCACAGGGAAAAACGGATTATTCAACACTGTGGGCCTTTAGATGTCTATCTTAATATGTGTGTTGTTTACTGGATAGAGCATTAGTATAAAGCAGTTCTGTGCATGCTTATGACCTTCACATAGGCGGTCGGATTGAGAGAGCGGAGGGAAAGAGAGCGTCGTCAGGAAGAGGAGAACAACCAAACTGATGTCCTGAACCATCTTCGGGGGGACCTGTGGAGCACCAGCATGTGCAGGGACCGCTACAGGGGCATGACACCCGAGCAGATCCGAGAATTCACCATCTATCAGCGGCAGCAAGCTGAGGAGAACAGGGTAAATTCAACACATACACCCGATCGCCGTCTTTTATTCCTGAGTGATTAACAATTTTAATACGTCAATAGTACCTGCATAACCGAGACATCACACAGATTAAAAAACAAAGAGTTGGCTGCCTTATGACTGAGTGTGTATGTGTGTGTAGCATGTTCGCATGGGGCAGAAGGAGGAGCAGCTGCAGGAGGACTGCCTGCACATGGCTTCGGCTCGGGCTGCACTGCTGCAGGAGAGACAGCAGGCGAGAATTAACAAGGAGCTGCGCAGGGCTGTGGATGAAACCAACATACAACTGGCCCGGGCTCAGCATGCACAGTCTGTACCCCACACACACACACACACACACACACACACACACACACACACAAGGATTTAATTACTATACTGTAGTTCACAAAATTATTTCGAAATTAATACTCAAGTATTCACCCCATAAATTGGTTCTGGCGCCATCAGACATCACATAATTAGTTGTAAAGTGTCACAAGATGTCTCAGTGTAAATACAGTTTTTCCTGGAATAATCCAGAGTTTGGTAGAGACCATACCTAAAGAAACAACATCAGGAAAATTCAGGAAAAGTATCAGAATTCCGTCATAGAAAAAACGAAACTTTGAACATGTCAGTGACAGGACCGGGTCCAGAAGGCTTTTAGTCAGACAAGCAGCCAAGAGGCCTTTTTGTACTATATAGTGAAGTTCTCCTCTCAGTCTTCCAACTTTAATAAAACGTAGGTCTTTGTGGCTATAAACCCTAAGCTATAAACAGGAGGCAGAATAAATGATGTGGATTACCAAATTTCAACCAGTCAGAGTGAGGAGGAGCCTCGACTTGATCAATGACATTCTGTATGTATAAACATCTGTATGTGCAGTTTACACATAGAACTACACAGATGCATGACTGATAAACGAAACCCCTGTTGTTTTCTGGATGATAATTAGACACTTGGATAACATATGGACGCTTTTGTTCGGACACTGAGATTCAAAACAGCTTCAGTTTAACAGAGATCCACCAAAACTGTTGACTGTAACTTTATTAATGTGTGTGTGTGTGTGTGTGTGTATATATAATTGGTGTATATTGAGAATGTGAATTCAGGAGCTGTATTCTGTCTTCATCACAGGAGGAAGAAGGAGGTTTACACCAACATCCCTGATGAGAGCTACTTCTCCCAGTTCAATAAGTGCAGTAGATAGAAATCTCATTAAAGCTCACCTTTCCCTAAAAAAAGATCCTGTTTAATGCTCGTCTTTATCTGTACTGGTAATGTATGATTCGTGATTAAGTTGGTACTTTCAGCAACATTGGCTGACGTCTCATTTTTAATTCAATTACTATTGTTATCGATCAGAACACTTTTTGTCCCACCTCTTCTGCAGTTTTCAAGATATTGACCCTAAACTAACTTCAACTCACTCAACACATATGTGAAATCTCATATGATCCACACTTGACTTTTTCTTGCTTTTCGTACATCCCTTTTTCTCCCATTAGCAGCAATGCATGTTTGGCCCTGTAGCAGTGCATTTAGTTTTGGAACCAAAGTCTTCCTGCTCGATCACACTTCATCAGAGAGCCACCAAACACTTGGTCACCAAGTCACTTCATCGCTCAGACCCGCTCACCCAACACGTACGTACATCCATCATGAGCCACACGTGCCATTTTTTTGTACTACACTTCCATTTTCTTGTGGAAATGCATCTCTGGTTTATTTGTAATTGTTTGGTATGGACAAAGCATATCAGATCTTAAGACGCTCTCCATGACCATTCAGGGACTCTGTGATCAAAATGCAGCCAGTGAAACTTTTTATCCACATCTGAATTGTTACAGCAGAACAGGAAACATCTGGAACAAGCGCAACAAGATGTTTAACAAGTGGAAACATCTGAGCAAGCAGGACTGAATAAATCCTATGATGATGCAAGTCATGCAATAGATCAATAGACCTGTATTCAAGATTTCTGTTGTCAAGTCCAAGACCAGGACTAGCCAAGATTAACGTTCACAAACTTTATCATCTGTTATGAAATAAGTAATTAATGAAAAGTAACCCAAACAAAGACGCACATAAAAAAAGAGCTGTATAAATAAGAAGTGGGTAGAAGTAAAATATACAGCTAAACATTCACAGATCACATTTTCTAGACAGATTATATCTGTTTTATTGTTGCTTTCTCCAGGACGTGTGCTGATGAATGCTTGATTCTGATTGGTCAGAGGGTGTTAATTCATTTCCATAACAGCAGCTCTGACAGTAGTGGAGCTGCAAATCACACGTTACTATTAAAACAGTAGTTATCGTGTCTATAGTAACGCTTACGTAACGTTTATAGAAGGAGTCTCCATCATCAGCGCATTGTACAGTCAAGTTGTAACTCTAATTGTCCTGATGTGGGGATTTACGCGTTCTGGTTTGTCAGTAACAGGACAAGAAGCAAGTTCTTTGTCTTATTAATTATTTTCAATAGAGAGAAAAACAGAGTCTGGTGATGGACTGACCGTTTCTAGCTGCTGTAACTGATAACCGGAATGAACCTGTTTCATGGATGTTCCACACCATGAAATGTAACTATAAATGGATAAAATGTAAGGATCGTTAGCATTGTCAAACTGCCGTGGTGTAAGAGGAATAAAACACTACAGAACATTCTGCTATAGGAAAATAATCAACTTTGAGGTGGTGACAGTATCTCCGCTTCGCATCAAGCCGCATCACACCTCACCGTTGATCATTTTCCTAGAAATGCACGCCCCCAAGCTTTTTATTCCTTACTTAATATGTGACCATGTTTTCACCAAGTTTAATCTTTACATTTCTTGGTGACTTTCTTTTTTTTTAGCCTAAGGTTAAAAAATATAATAATGCAAGGTGTCCCAAAAGTCTTGATTTATAAGCAATTATTTATTAAAGTATAAATATTAGAACAAATAATTAAAATGGTGGCCTTGGACTTTGTAACACTTGTGTATACGCTAAATTTACGTAATATACGCTCGATTTATCGTTAGTTTCGAAGCCATCTTGGATCTGAAATGAAATATTAAATTTCATACAAGGATCTGGACTTTTGGGACACCCGGTATGCTGACCCTAAACAGTTAAACAGAACAAAATCAGATGTACGCCTGCAGCGTAGTTGATGTTTGTGTGTGTGTGTAAACTTAGATTAAATTAGTTTCATCGGTTCTGAAATAAGTACAGCTGCTTGGTTATTGTCAGTCACTTTTATTCTTACTACTGAAACTGACCCGAGATGAAGACCTCGAGCCTTCATGCTGTAGTGGAGAGTTAAACGTGGCTCAGCTTGAGTTCAGTAACCGAGTTTGTCCAGCAGGGGGCAATCCATGCACTCAGAAGTCTTAATGGAGTTATACACTTGGCTCCAGGTAAAGCTTTCAGCTTCTTTCAACAGCAGGACACAAATATGAAACACACAGTTGAAAAAAACTAAGAAATACAAAGGTGTCATCATAAGGTCCATTTTTTCAGTCAATAATGATGGACGGACTGACAGAGAAGTGCAGTTTGTACTTCCATGTGCGAGTGAAGAGTTTCTCAGCTTCTCCAGCATATTTACAGCAAAGTCTCAGAGACAAACTTGTCCCACTTCACTAGTAAAGCATCAGTGGCATTTTTCTTCAAAGTTGGAGATAAGGAGCTGTATCTGCAAACAAAACAAAGACCAGATGTTCCATGAGAACTTTCCGAACACTGCGGATATTGAAATTACATACACGACATTCTAAAAAGGCCGAAACGTTCAGGGAATACAGGAGTCACATTGAAACATCATGATTGGGGTTGAATCTCAATTAAAGCTAAATAATTAACAGAAAATATTTCTCATCGTCCAATTTACCTGAATATGTTGGATGAAGAGGAACAACTACAGCCAGGAAAACTGGGAACAAGAATGACCTCATTTCCCCCAGTCATTGATTATTTTCCAATAACAGCACTCTCACACAAGTGTTTCATTCCCTATATACACTATAGTACATCTAATATATCTAACAGAAACAAGACAGTCAATTTACACCAAAGTGTATTTTAGAGGCTTGGTTTGGTTACTTAACTAAATTTATACAGTCATTAAATGATAAATAATATGCTAGAATTTTCTATATAATTTCTCCTTATCTACATTTCATAACATTCATGATGCTATATAAAACGTCCATAGCAATTTTAATGCCAGATATTTATAACACATGATCTGAATGACCTAGGTGTATAAATCTAGAGTCAATCATTTTACAGATGTATCGGAGTTTATTTTACTAATAACACTGATTACTGATTGAGCAACGAAGTTAAACGTTGGATACAGTTTGAGAACAGGAAAACCAAATAAATTTCGGATAGTGTTGTCTAATCGACAGAACGGATTTAAAAACTCTGCATTATTAATAAGCAGCAGCATTTCTTTGAAACAGAGGATTCCATGAGGGACCAAAAAAAAAAAAAAAAAAAGTGGGTGACTTTGGAGATTTCTAATACAAACCATCCAGCAGAACGTGTGGCTGTGTGTACGCAGTGACCTGTTACCTCAAAGAGTTCAACACGAGCTCTTTCAATGTGGCTAAATTGGATTTCATTCCCCCGAAGCCCACGAAAGCCTGGTAGAAGTCGTACGAGAGACCAGTCGCTCCAAACAGGGCGGGGTCGTCGGAGCTGATCACCATGGGATGGCCCTCTGCCATTAGTGCAGCTGCAGGATGGTTTCGCAGGTCTGAGACAAGCTTCAGGACCTGAGAGGTGAAAAACAGGACAGTTTTTACACATTCCCGTCCTGACGACTGCGCAGATTAAATCATCCGATTCAATAACAAGAATAAATCGCTCTCTGTCTAGCTGCAGCGAGTTTGAGTCCATATGACTGAATTTCTGCAATAATATTAATGTATCATTTACAGAGAAATGAAACATGACGAGACATGTCTCCGTTGTCCGGGTTTTAGATCATTACTGTGAAAACAAGCACAAATGATCACGGACTTGCTTCAAATAAAAACATTAATCTTCGTAATCTTTTGTCATTTTTAAAATAAACTACAAAGCAGGGATGGTCTGTATTTACCAGAACAAATGTGGCGTGCAATTGTCATTAAATTGTCATTCAGCGAAGCTTATTATAATGTAGATATATTCCAATTTTAGTGTTTAATTTGCAGCTACAAATTGTAGTACATGCACATCATATTTTCGGAAATTCCTTTTAAGTGAGATCACTGAGATTTATTCTATCATTTGAAGCAAATAAATGAACATTTGGACAAAGATTCTGCTTGACAGACTTTTACACTTCCTACATTACAATTGAAGCTCTTGAGCAAATCTGAAGAAACTATTGCTAGAGGATAAACATGTTTACACATTTAATGTATAATGACTACATTTCAGGTAAGGGAATGTTTTTTGCAAGCTTGATTTTTCATGCTGTTGTTTAGGGAAGCCCGTCAGATTAGTAGAAATTAAACCACTCTGACGTAAACCACCGTGCTGTTTACTGCTCACAGCAATCCTCCTACTGTTGTGAAACACTAGAAAAGCTCAGGGCTTTCAGAAATTCATTTCCGTTGTGACACAAGCTGGTGAGAAAAGACAATAAACTGCAATGATGTGACCAAACTGGATGGGACAAAAAAAAAAAAAAACAAAAAAAAGTGAGTCTTGAGAATGAACTGTGTGTGAGAGTCACAATGTAAAAGCAGTCATAAAGATCAACACAGAGGAAGTGCTTAGCCTGATGAATCAGTGCTGCAGTAATATTACACTGCTAAAATGAGCGACAGGGTCCATTATTCGATTCTTGCTTGCTTTTCAGGAGGAAATTAGCAAGTTCAATATTTTACTAAACTACAAAAGTCCAAAGTATGGAATCGTAATTGGTGTCTCACGCGTTTGAGCTCTAACCGTTCATCCAGTATTACCTGATCAAGAATAGCCAGCTACCTGATTAGAGATGGGGCAAACCTCCACTGCTGTATCCATCTTCCTGGCCAGCTCTTTAACCACGGGGTGACGTGGCAACGCGAAGCCGTGCCCGATCCGAGACGTGTTGAAGAGCAGGGCGTCCATGATGTTCTGATCCACCTCTGTGCCTTCTGAATCTACAGAGGAAGTGGAATACGTGTGCTTTATCAAGTTACATTAGACAATCAGGCATAAATCAAACCACACATATAAACAGTATTTGGATGTCTGGTGTGTGCTGTACCAGTCTCTCCTGCATGGAAGAAGTAGGGCAGATGGACGCCGCGCTCCTCCGGCAGCCCCAAAGCCTCTCTAAAGTACCACAGAGGTTTTCCCTGGTCTTCGCGACCAACCTAAAAAATATAAATAAATAAATGAATAAATAAACCGTCCGCCTAATAACTAAACCGATCAATCAATCACAAGAGCAAAGCAAGAAAAAAGCACATGTCAATAACCAAGGAAAAACGGGCCTATGAACAATGCTACAACTTCTATAAATAAGCATGAATATGCAGTTCGGGGGAATAAAGTCCACGTGTCTTTCTTCCATCCCAAATACCGTACTATCGTAATATTAACACTGATATCAGATGGGCAGTACACTAAGTTGCGAGTACACAAGTCGAGAGGTGAACACAGGCTTTGAAACGACAAATCAGAAACACGTTTTCACCACAGTGACCTTTTTCCCTGATTTTTGAGAGGGCAAGCTTCAGTTCTTGACAGATGTAACTGGTACTGAAATCTGCTAAGAACTGGCAACCCTGTGCACCTCTGTACATTGCTTCTAATGCATAGCTTTTGTTTCCTATACGAGAGTTCGGATGAAATCACACAAATACGGTCGTTGTTAAATTTAAATTACTGCACTTTCATAGTGTTTAATGTTTTAAGGTCTTGTTGTCTCAGGGAGTTTTTCCTTGCCACCCCTGCACACATTGCTTATTATGGACATATGTACATTCTTGGGCAAAAAAAAAAAAAAAAAATGAGGCAAACCCGATACTGCGAAACATGAAGCTTTTAATGGTCTCAACAGCAAATCATTGGTCAGGAAAAGTAGCAAGAATGAAACAAATAGAGAAAGTAAATTGGTGTCGGATGGCATTTCCCTCGATTTCCTTTAAATGTTGAAGTCTTGTGGGTAAACCTGCAGACGGCTTTTTACAGAAAGATGAGTCCATGTTGTTCCACTCGATGTTAAAGTCTTCAAACAGGAGATATTTTGGAACATTCTCAACACTCAGACAAGTTAGTTTCAATTTTATATCATTTAAACATTTCAATCTTTTCCTGATTTTCTCTTTGCGTTCCAGAAGACTATGTAAGTGAACGTCCCTGTTTCCAGCGTTTCCCCACAACAGTTTCAGCAACGAGTATCGACCAGCAAATTCTTGTTCATTTTCTGCCCAGTGATTTTAGTTGAGACCATGAAAAGCGTAATGTTTTGCAATATTGGGTTTGCTACATTTTTTTTGCCCAGGAGTGTAGATCAATGTATAGAGCCATAAGTTTATATTCAGAATTGATACCCTTCTGTGAAGCTGCTTTGTAACGTCTGTTGTTAAAAATGCTATACAAATAAAATTGAATTGAATCAATCACCTGAAAATGGAAACCTAAGACACAAATCCAGGCTTACTTTTCCTATATCATATAGAAACGAGTTTGTATTTTGTGTATCCATACACGCTTAGTTAGCTGACTTGCTCAGTACTTATGTGAGTGTGTTTGAGTTTCCTGAAGAATCCTGGCTTGATTTGTTCTCTTATTGCATATGGAGTTCTACTTACGAAGTCAAAGCCTGCCATGAGGTCTGGAAAGTTCGTCTGCAGCCTCATGGCCTCCTCTATCACCGTTACAGCTCGTGTTGAATTCAAGTTTCTGGCACAGACACACACAGACACACACGACCAATTTGTAGCACTT
The DNA here is from genome assembly GCA_030014255.1 of Parauchenoglanis ngamensis. Lineage (NCBI taxonomy): Eukaryota > Metazoa > Chordata > Actinopteri > Siluriformes > Auchenoglanididae > Parauchenoglanis > Parauchenoglanis ngamensis. The sequence continues at coordinate 22,722,256 of JAQMYM010000002.1, read as the reverse complement.
AAACAGCTCCACTACCTTTACATACGCAAAAGTCTAACCTGACTCTAACCTGCGGACGGTGAAAATCATTCTGGCTCCTACGAAGTCTGGATACTGAGCCTTGAAGCGTTGGATCACCTCCTGACAAGCCTTCAAGCTCCAGTCTCTACTGTTCTTTCTGCCGTCGAGCTCGTACGTCTGAGTGATGACAAAATTGCCTCGTTTCAGAAAAGTTTCCGGTATAAAAGGCTGAAAGAGAAGAATAAATAAACATACCAGCGGCAGAAGAGCTCGGATTTCCACGTACATGATGTTGTCCATGTAGAACTGCCTTAAACCTTCGTAAAGGTAGTCCTTAAAGACGGGCGCATACGTGACCAGCCCGTAGGCCACCATGAACGCTTGTTCAAACCTCTTCCAGACGGCGTTTTGGTCAGGGTACTCTCTGTCTGGGTCCTCGGTAACCAGCGTCAGGTTTCGAATGAAGCTGCAAATGTAAACACATATTTGTTTCATGTGGATCTCACTACTTCAGGGAGTGATAGCTTCTTTTTCTGTAATCCTTCAAGGGTCTTCACCTGTTGTCCAGCTCAGTGGTGTTGTGTTTCTGCCTCATGGTTTGGAGCAGAGCCCACGTGGAGCAGCTTGGTGCTGCTTTGGGCTGCACAGAGGAGAAGACGAAGCGAACAGAGCCATCGTTGGTGAAGCACACGTAACAGTTCTCCCTGTAGGTCACGTTCTTCACCAGCCATTCAACTCCCACCATGGAAAAGTCATGCACGTGTAGAGCTGCACCTGAAACAGAGACGACACAAAGGAAGACGTGTTACAATGGAGTTTTTTGTTTGTTTTTAAATCATGGGGACTGCGCAGAAGAAAAAAAACCGTCTGCACTGTCTCAGTATGTATTCTCTTATTTGATGAATGTTTTACTTATTTTTTAAATCCCATTTTCTCCCCATTCTGGTCATCTTAAAAGTCCCACCCACCAGTGACCTCTACCCTATCACATGACCGCTACCAAACGGTGAAGGTGAAGCCTAACATGTGCTTTCTTTGAGGAGCCAACCTTAAAGGGGCCGGCTCACCCTTCCCAGAATCCTCTGCTCCAAGCAGCGAGTCGCCATTTTCGATGCCGTCGATATTCCAAAAAAGATCCACAACAATTTTACGACATCGTAACGTTTTTTTATTCCGTATGTAATGGACCAGAACCAGCTTTGGCCATCTCCTCTTGTTGAAAGAAGAAAATCTTCGCAAGGGGTTTTAAAAAACAAACAAACAACAAAACGACACATTGGGTTCTGGGAAGGGCATTTTTTTATTTCTACTATTTATGGAAAGAACATGTAAAATATATCCCATGTGTTGCTGTTTACAAAGAATCCATCAAATTCTGATCCATCAAATAGTTTTCTTCTTACGTGTGAACACGCTACACGAAGTGTGATTTTTTTTTAAACTGAATCTAAAACCAAAATTGGTTGACATTCAAAATGGCATGTTGGACTGATTTTAGACAAGCTAGCTATGCTGGTTGGTGCTGTATTTTCATTCTTTCTGTGAGAAGATAGCGGATATGTGCCACTGTGATGTCACAAGGGGATGTAATTATTACTAGCGCAGTTCCAATGGCATCCAAAATACAAAAGAGCAAGAGATTCTTTACATCTTAAGCATTTGTAGTGACATTAAACACCATATTAATATGAAATCCTACATAGATGAAGGAGATATTGGAAGACGACCAGAATGAGTTCGGGGGTGTGGTAGTTACTGATGTACGAGATTTTTTCCTAAGGATGTTCAAACAGTAACTGTGACCTTAGTTAAAGCGATTCAACTCCTAAACATCCGGAGGTAGACGAGCGAGTATCAGAGTTACTTAGTCTGTTGATATAAGCTGGAAAGGTCATGATTAAAACCCTCTGATTATACGGGGAAAGCAAAAATAATATTGATAAATGTCTTCATTGCTCTAAAGAGTGTTAGATGTCGGAGTACAAACATTAGCGTACCCTTGGGCATCTTCTGCAGAAAGCTGAAGAGTGGACTTGCGTCGATCAGAGACTTTGCTTTAAAGAAGTGCATGGCAGGGGGGAAGTCTGGCGCTGCCATTTCCTGCAACTTCATTTGGTACAGTTTTTCATTGAGGAGCTTTTCTTTCGCGTTCAGCACCACTCCGCCGCCGACCTCTCTGCGCAACTCCTCTTCAATCCAAGCTGCTCGTTGGCGTGGATCGGGTCTGGAGCTGCACCGGGGCGTGAAGCACAGCAACAACAGCCACGCCAAACCCAGCTGGACCCTCCAGGGCGGCACACACATGGCTCCGAAGCTTGGTATGAAAAAAGACATTTCACGTCATGGAAGATTTACATAACTCATAAAATGAGAGAAGAATGTTTTAAAATAAACAAAATGCCAAAAAAGAAAATACTAGTATCATATCAGAGCTGTTGCTAGCTTGAAGTTCTGGATCAGTGTGAAGAGTTTTACAAATACTTTTGACCTGAATGTAGATTTTAGATCCCTGACGAGCAAGCGATTTCAGACCAAACAGTTCCAGGGACTCATTGAGAGGAACTACCGCCTGGTTAGCTCCGCAGGAACTACACACCTTCAAGGGCTTTTTCTCTGTTTGCATTCGCACCTCCAGTAGGAACGATGAAGTGACGTGCGCCGGCCGCCGGTTGCTATAGCGACGTTTTTGCTTTGTTTTAATATGAATGTGCGTCCTGTTCACCAATGTTCTTGCGGTGCTGAGAAAGCCACAAAAACCTGCAGCATCAGGATTTAAACTTTGTGTGTTTTTCGGTCGCATGTTTCTATAGAAACGGATCATTCCATTGCGCTGTAGAATGGGGGAAACCAGGAAGTGTTACGTGCGGACAGTAAATTCTTCATTTTACATTGATAAAACATGAATTCATGGTGAAACATAGTTGGTGATTAAAATAGAATATTCACACCTCATATGGCTCATCATTTCACCGTGGGTTTTCTTACGTGATAGTTAAAAAAAAAGATAGAAAAAAACCCGTGAACGAGCACATGGACAGGAACACTTAGTTTAATTAAGATTTTTATAGCTCGCTTAGATGCGCCAAAATCACTGTGTATTTCCTCCATCGCACACAGGCTCAGGAAAGCCAGGACTTCATGTCGCTCCTTTGGTCAGTGTTTTCCTTTCTTTAACGCTGAAGTTAAAAATGGCAGTTACTAGTGCTGCATTGACTCTTGTGTTCGACCAATCAACAAACACAACACAGTTCCTACTGTCCTGGGAGAGTAGCTACCCTGAAGTCGGAGCTAAAAAAAGTCCCTCAAACAAGTTGAGAACACACAAAAAAGAGCATACCACCAGCAACAGTTCTAAGAACTGTGAAAAAGTTCCTCTGGTCTGAAAGCACCTATAGATGCGTCACAGTGGGGGTTTTTTTTTCCCCTTTATTTTCTTACATTTTCTGGAGTACTTCTTTTTTTTAAACCATATTTTCTTCGCATTTTGGTCTTCCGATTCCTGCCCACCGGTCACCTCTCCCCATCACACATCAACTGCCAAATGGTGAGGCTGAAGAATAACGTGCTTTCTTTGAGAAGCCAACCATAAGGACAGCATAACACACCTGGCATCAACAAGTGCTATCTACCCTCTTCCACATACATCAGCTCACCGACACCCATGATTTTGCTCCCTTTGCTCATAGCATTGACAAGGCCAGAGGTGACAAGGCCAAAAAAAAAAAAAAAAAACCCTCTCCGAGACAATATGAGGAAGATCGACCCGTCCACATCCGTGTGACCGGCACAGAAAAGCAAAGACAAACAGTACTAAATGTGCTGAAAGCATGTTCAGTATGAGCTTCAGATTAGGATAATACATAAGAGTCAGGACAGGTCTTCATGTTTACAGCAGGATCTGTACGAATACCAAACAACTGTAACAGAGGTGAACAAACTGCTGCTAATACACTCTTCTTTTCCTCAGTTGGGTGGAAAGTTTGTTTGCCAGTATTGGATCAGCATCATGCACTCAGATCCTCACAACTCTGATACCACGATCATACTGAAAATGGAAACAAGAACGTGACTGGATATGTGATCAAATTGTAAATTAAAAGTTTTGACAGAAATAAAATGTACACCATTCCCCAATCTCTGTTAATCTAGATGTTAGCTTTATAATATAGCGAAATAATGTGTATTTACACTACACAATTATCAGCGTAAGGGCTAATTTTAATAATTAAAATTAATTCCGGCTTTAAGCTGTGGGAGGCGGAGCCTAATACATGTGTAATATGTAGTTTAACTGTGGTATTAAATTTGTAAATATGACCGTGTATGCTGTTTACCACAATCAGTCATCTGCACTGAGATTACTTAGCTTAACTTTAACAACATCGTGATTATTTTTCGGGTGTCAGACGTTTTGGCACAAACAAACAAACCAACGTTAACATTTTACATTGACGTTGTATTAGCCGGCATTATCACGAACATGTCCGTTAACATGAACGAAACGTGAATTTCAGCATTAATAAATCATCAGTATCGAGCAAAGTAACTGACTTTTATCAATCAGTGATTTTTTTTAAACAATAAAACATGTATAATGTACAGGTCCTTCTCAATAAATTAGCATATTGTGATAAAGTTCATTATTTTCTGTAATGTACTGATAAACATTA
>JAQMYM010000002.1:22678853-22711409 GCA_030014255.1 Parauchenoglanis ngamensis | reverse complement strand
CACACACACACACACACACACACACACACACACACACACACACACACACACACACACACACACACACACAGAGAGAATACCAGCTAATCCTTCCAACCTGCTCTGGGAATTAAAATGAACCTCACCAAAACAATTCATCACAGCTTTCAGGTTCTTTTTGTTTCTTACCCACACAAAAGGCTGCAAAAGAGACATTTAATAAAGTTAAGATCATATAAATCAAATAAAAAAATTTTTTTTTTTTTTTTTTTTTTTTTTTTAAATCACCGTCTTCACATCAACTGAGGCGGAGTAATCATCACAGTTCCAGTCGTAGTCCCACTTTGTCACTTCCCCTTTGAAGAATTTATTCGCTTATACCCGTATTAAAATCACGACACCCTGAGGACGAATAGAGTGAAAGAGGAAGCACCAAAATGTAAATTCAAATGATCTAAGAATTGTCTCACGTGAGCTAATTTCACAGTTGTAAAGATCGATGCTCTTTCCGACACAAGCAGTTAAAAATCAGGATCAGAGAGACGACAAATCATGGCGTTATATACATGAAGGAAGTAGAAGCGGGAGCTTTGAGCAGCTTCAACGCCTCTCCGTGTTCACCTGTTCACTGCGTGGATATATAAACTAGCATGCATGGGAGAAGCTCATCGAGTTGCGTTATATACACACACAGTAGCACACGTCTAAGTCCAAGGCCACTAATTCCAGTAATAAAGACTATCTCTAGTGCATAAAAGAGGAGCAGCGAGGCGCTCCGAGTCCAAACACATTCTATGAGCCAAGGCAGCGTTGAAGGAATGCGTAACCCTACGTTCACACTAGCAGGCGAGTTGCGCATGTCATTTGTAGCGATATTGTCACTTCTTGGCGTGAACTGTCCAGCCTGCTTTATTCACACACACACCACTTTTGTTTAAAAAGTATTTCATTGGCAATTAAGAAAGCAAGCTATCTGTGCTAGCAACGTATACTCACGAAGGGAAACCGGCAATCTCTGCTACGTCCGTCACGAAACTCATTTTTCACATTTTTCGTCTCTACAGACGTTTATGAAACGTCATACATGACCAGATGCGATGGAATCACGGTTATAAATTTTCTTACATTTATCTGAGTCAAGCAAAATTTAACGTTTAAAGTTAACGTTAGAAAGAACGTTGGAAGAAAATGAAGAAACGTCAGACCGCTTGTCTGGTCCGTGAACTTAGGAGAGTCGAGTCGTTTTGATTTGGTGCGTTATGATTTAACACGTCACGCCTAATTTAAATTTACAAATAATAATAATAATTCACGTTTGCCGCCTTCACTACAATAGCTGCTCCATGTCACTCGTGAACAAACTGAACGAGTGAACGATCGTCCGTTCCTTTCGCTAGTGTGAACGCAAGGTGACGCATTGCAGGACTAAGTGAGAAGTCTGAACGAGTTAAAGGTGGAGAGCGCGGTCAGCTGATCTCACCATGCTGTAATCTAGAGTAGCGTTCACTCATACACACGTGCGTACATACACATTCAACGATGATGCAAAAGGCAACAGTTTCCAGTGTGTCCATGGGGAATGGAGTCACCTCCAAGTACCTTCTTTTCAACACCTGAGTTTAACTTTGGAAAGGCGCACCGAGCCCCCTGATGTCCTTCCTTTTAGCTGTGCATGCAGAGGATCCTGTGAGCTGTATTTCCTTCCAGGTCAGAGGGTCAGTACTCGCCAGCAAAGTGCAGAAGCTCTCAAACATAGGGAGCGTATATACAGAGAGGGCAGGCCGAGGTCCTGACCACATTTCAGTAAGCTGAACGTTCCACGACACGTTAACAAGGCAGAAACGACACGTATCTTTTCACTGTAGGCCGTTGATATTTTTCAGTTGAGGAAATGGTGCAGGTCTCTGCTCAGCCTTCTGCGTCTGATTTGATCATCTACATAAACACACAAAGTGAAAGAGGGCACTTTGATTACAATGTTTTAAAATAACTGAACATGTGAGCATTTTTTTTTTCTTCAACCTAGCATCGGTGTTTAATCAATTGCCACAGACAAGAAAGGACACGTTACCCTATGGAAAAAAAAAAGGACAAGGAACCTTAAACTTCACTTATAATGGAATTTCCTGTTATAACTTACGTTATAGCAGTGATGAACAGTTGTCCAGCCTCCCCCCCCTCACGATTACAGGTTATAAAACAAATAGTGCAGCTTGTCATGTTACCAAGAATTCGTAAAAAAAAAATAATAATAAAAAAAAGCAAAGTCCTCCGTGCTGAAATGCTGACACCTTCCAAAAATACTAATGTCACCATATCAACAATTACACAGTTTTTAATCAATTTTGTAACTATACAAAAGATAAGATAGTAGAATGGGTGCGTTAACATAAACCTGCGATTTACTTTGCAGCTGAAACTCTCGTCAGAGCTACTGTTATAGAAAATTATAGAAAACGTCTGAACAATCAGAACCGAAAAATTGGCAGCGCTGTGGTATACATTTGTACAGATCATCCTTTCAGAGACAATTTCTTTCCAGAGTGAAGAACATGTCAATTTTCCACCTGATCATATTCGAATACCACAAAACCCTGAGGTAAAGTGTAAGCAACTGGAATGACTTTTGCTCCAGTGAGAAGATGCGCAAAACGACATTAGACTAACTTTGGTTCTGTGTATATAATGGTTGTATTTCAAATTCACATCACATAATCAGGTATTTTAAAATTTTTCACCAAACAACTGCTCTTAGACGTCTCATTTCAGGGAAACATCAAAATGACTGTGGTTATTATACATAGACGACCAATGTGGTGGAAAGAAATTAGCTTCCAGTGCATGCACATCTGCAGTAAGAGGAAGTGAATTTCACATTTTTGCAAATCACAAAAACAGAAATGAAACTCTACAAAACCTGCCATTAGCAAAAGGAAAGAGAAAAATGTGTTTTTGTGTAAGGTTGCCAAATCCTACCTTTCACACTCCCTGCTTACTGCTAGGACCACTGGGAGATGCTGCACTCATCAGGTGTTGCCTATCACACAAGACACAGGGTAGTCATGGTAAAATGTAAAATCATTAAATATTAATGAGAACATTTTGTAAAGTTAAAAACTTGAGTAAATTAGAGAACATACTTGTAAGAGTAAGAATCTGCAGTATACGTAGTCACCTGTATTTCTTTGCTAATCGCTATCGACTGACTCAAAACTATAGCCAGTGTTGTCAGTTTAATGACTTATTAGTCATTATGGCATTACAACGATTAATTAGTCTAACAAATCAATCTGGTGACCTTTTCAGCACACTGTCCAGTTCAGATCACAACTGTAAGTTACACTAGTTGAGAGAGTAGGTTTGCGCGACTCACCACTGGTGTGACAAGTCAGAGTTGAGCTTGCGTAAGCCTATGTTACCAGTAACCAATGACCAATCACTAATTGCCTTTTTTCCCCAATGACCAACCACTTATCACCAATGTTCTAAATGATTTTACGCAAATGCGAGCAACTAGTCCTTCACTAGATACAGCTCTCCAGCTTACATCACAGCTGTAGGTTTTACAAGTTGAGAGACCAGGTTCACTCAACTCACCATCTGTGTGTAAATCCCGAGTTGAGCTTACATGTGCTGATGCTCCCAACAATCATCACTGGTCACCACTGTTCCAAACAACCAATCACTAATAACCATGGTTAGTGCCACCCGCACACTTTATTGCTCTTCGTTCGCTACTCTATTCTATTCATTAATTCGTAGAGCAACTTACCGTGGATGAAATAAGTGTTCAGGTACCATGCTTCGCTGAGGCAACATCATGCCTTGAAAGTGACCTGCAGCATGTGGGTGCCTGTACATGGTCTGTCCTGGGGTGTAGGGCAGGTGCTGGGGCCGCTGCAGTGCCTCCATCAAGTGCGGGTGAGGATTGTGAGGACCGAAATGTCCACTTGGGTGCTGAGGCCTGGAGTATGGTCCACCTGGCACACTGTGAGGTGAGGGAGCTCCACCCTGCTGCATGCTGGGATGCATGCCCCGTGGATCGTAGGGGTAGTTGTGTTGAGGCTGAGCAGAACTGCGGCGGTGGGCTGCAGCATTGTGGCTGTCCAGATCCAGGATCTCTTTCGGGCTTTCAGGCAGATCCGAGCTGTCCTCAGTTCGGGCCTGTTTTGCCGGGGTGGCGCCCTCCTGATTCTCAGTGAAGCTTCCCTGGGATCCATCCGGTAGAAGATTCGGAGAGATAACATTCCCACCAGAACCATCTGAACCTAGAGGAGACATGGTATTCTCCTTGTGTCGTCCATTGATGCCAGCACCTGCAGGAGGTAGGTAAGCGTTGGGCATCATGGGGGGATGAGGCTGGTACTGAGGCCTAGGCCATTCTCTTGCTGGGAAACCAGATCTGCTGTTTTGCTGGTGCTGGGAATAGTATTGCTGTTGCTGCTGATATGACGCATGCATACTGGGATGGACCTGAGGATGCTGTGGACCCATGTGGTACTGATACATCGCACCTTGCTGATATGGAGAGTAATGGGCAGGATTGTGATGAGGACTCATAGACTGAGACTGTGTAGCTTGGCTTGGGTAAGGCAGACGAGCAGTCGGGGGCACTGGTCTGCCCATGTATTTGCTATAATGTGGATTGGCCATGCCATAATGAGCCATAGTGCTGCTCTCTGTAACATGAGGGTGATTTGATGATGTCTGACTATGTGGAGGTGCCTGTTCTGGCCTGTTTAGATGGGTTTGAGAGTCTGGGCTAAAAGGCTGCTGTTTGTACTGGCCATTGGCATTGGCATTTTTCATATCAGGATTGGGACCACCAGAGCTTCCCTCAGGCTCCCGGGTAGGCTCACTGGGTCTCTGGTCACCACGTTCAGCAGGGGAGGGCTGAGCAAGTGGTTGGGAAACAGGGTGGCTGGGGGGCAGTGAGGTGAAAGTGGCAGGGTGCTGAACACCGGGTTGTGACCCCTGAGGAACAGACTGTGGCATGCCATGGACAGGACCAGGCTGTTGACTTCGGCCAGATCCATTTTGGGGCATCTGCTGGTGAGGAGCATTGGAAGACATGTGTAGTGTCCCACTGTGAGGGTACTGTGGAGATACACCTGGAAGAACCTGCTGAGGAGGACTTTGCAACATTTCTTGAGGGCCAGTTTGGGAGAACTCTGGAGGAATGGTGGAAGACAGTTTTTCAGACAGATCTGAAGTTTTCTGACTGATCTTCACAGGACCATTATTAGAAGGGTATGTAGAGAAATCCTGAGATTTGTGTGACTGGGTTTCAGACTGGGGTTCCTTTTGAGAGACAGGGCTATTTTGGGCTAAGGGTGAACTGTCGATGCTCTCTCCTTCCAGCTGTGGTCTGTCTTTTTTTGGTGTGGATAGCAAGTTTGGTGCAAGCTCTGCAGATGTCTTCCGTGGTGATCCACCCCACACTGTGGCATTCGGGTTCTGCTGGGTACCACTGGGCTGTTCGGAGACCTTGGCTGGACCAGGACAAGGCGAGCAGTTGGACTCCTCACTCTGTTGTTTATTTGCCAGTTCTACCTCTAAACCTGTTAGAATAAATAGAAAGAAAAAAAACCCAAACATTTTGTTTATGAAGGCATCACAAAAACAATGATTAACCACTCACAACTGGCACAATACTGTTTCTTAAATTGATATTTTAAGATTAGCATTGTTAGCTGAAGTAATCCTTTAAGAAGGGACAATTCATTAGAAAGGCAAGCTATTTTAAGAAAACTCCTACCTTTGGACACTCTGTCAGCACCTTGGCCATCTCCCACAGACCTTGAGTTCTGACTTTCAGGAGCTGCTGCATTATCAGCATTCCTTGCTGGAGGCGGCTGGTAACCTCCAACACCGAGACGAGAGGACGATGCCGACAACTGCTGCAGGGCAATCATCTCAGGGCTGTCCATCATTGATCCCACATGTGGCCTAGGCTCTTGAGGGGTCATGGGAGGTCTGTGGCCCATGGGTCCCTGGGTGCTAACTGCTGACATCCTGTATTGGCCATTAGAAGGGGGATATCCAGCACTGTGTGGGGGACGCATCATGCTATGACCGTATGGATGCTGACCACCCATTGCCTGCTCCTGTATCATTGGTCGACCAGGCTGATGCTGGTTCGATCCTGGCCAAGAACCATAAGGAGTGGGTGGAGGGCCATAAGGAGTGAAGGAGTTGTGCAGGGGTCTAGGGTAGCCATTTCCCATGGGATGCATGGGTTGCCCATCAGGGTGGGGATGATGGTGAGGTCGATACATGTCACCCTCAGACGGAGTGGTACACAGTCCTCCAGACTGAAGGGCGACTGGTCTTGGGCCCAGCGATGGGCCATGAGTGGGGCCAATGTAGGAATGCTGTTGGTGTTGTGGCTGAAGGTGATGAGGATCAGGCCCCATTGGATATCTCGGACCAAAGTGTGGACCATTGGTAGGTGGACCCTGAAGAAAATGCAGTAAAAATTTTATTACACAGAAAACCCCACACTTCCATGCATTTGAAAGAATAGAATAAATAAAACTGTTCATACAAAACACTTCTGTAATAGAAGCCTAAAAGTACAGAGTGAGCAACAATGAGAAAATGACTACAACAGGTTCTGCACCTTTTTTTATATATGTTAAGGACCTATAATATTTTCATGCCTCTTCATATACATAAAAAGCATTTGAATGGAATAAGATTTGTCAAATACAAAATTGTAAACTGTACTTCACAGGCTATATGAAAAATATATAAATGTATAAGAAAAAAAACCTTATACTCTCACGTGAACAAATTGTTTATACATCATTCTGATAGACCATCAAACATTGTTAGGGTTCTAACTACCACAGAGCATTGGACTGAAATACTCATGGAATTAATTAAATGTATTTAATTATATACAGAAGGAACACATGAGCAGCATAATCTGACATAGCAAAAAATAAACGCTCCATGTTTTTCCTACAATACTCAGAGGTAATACTAAAATCTGCATTGTGCTGGTGATTGAACACATTATTATAATCCCTGCACAACTATATGCTTATTCATATCAAGGTCAAATGTGTTCTTTATTGGTATCAAAGGAGTCATACCTGCATAGGATAATGAGGCATGTGCTGTGGGCCATGCTCTCTTGGACCCCTACCCATGAGAGGCCTCTGTCCTGGGTATGGATATCGGGGGTCCATCATCATACCTTGGCCATACATTCCTGGTCCCAGCGGACCTGGGTGCCGATGAAGCTGTTGTTTAAAGACAAAAAAACACTTCTGTTAAACCTCTGATGTATTAAATAACATTATTGTTCACAGTATGAGATTTGTAGACTTTTTGAGACTGTGCAAAATACACAAAAGCTTACAGCTATGAAAATAAAGCACCATACAAAATTGAGTACTTCCTGTAGTACCAGTTAGAGACTTTAACTTTTAGATTTGATAAACTTTTGTGATGCTACTTTAAGGCCACATTTACACCTACACTATATGGCAAAAAGTTTGAAGTGCTTTTTGAACATCCCATTCCAGATTTAGTCTTCTCTTTACTACTACTCTTCTAGGAAGGCTTTTTCAAAAGATTTTGAAACATGGAGATGGGGATTGGCCCGTTCAGCAACAAGAGCATAAGCAGGTGAGACATTAACGTTTTGCGTTAAGAGGTCGGTGCAGTCAGTGTTCCAGTTCTTCCCAAAGGTGTTCAGTGAGGATAAAGTCAGGGATCTGCAGGACACTCAAGTTCTTCCACTCCAAACTTGGCAAACCGTGTCTTCTTGGAGCTCGCTTTGTATATAAGGGCATTGTAATCCTGGAACAGGTTTAGGCCTCTTAATTCCACTGAAGGGAAACTAAAATTCAACAGCATACAAAGACAAAGACATTCTATACAATTGTGTGCTTCCAACTTTGTGGCAATAGTTTGGGGAAGAACCACATACAGATGTGATGGACAGGTGTCCATATACTCTTGGCCATAGTGTGTTTGTCCAGTCTGAATAAGAGTGAAATATGTTTGACTCATTTGCTCTTTAGGTTTGGTTTCACTGTGGACATAATTAAATAGCCAGCGCTCAACAAATTACAATATCAATAAATAAATGTGTGTACAGCATCCCGTACTATATTCTCTCTTCTTTTTTTTTGTCAGTACTTTGGTTTGCGTCTCATGTCTCAGTTGAGCAGATCATATCTACAAAAAAAATCTGCTACAATCCAAAACACACAGAATGCCTCATTCACATCAAAATACACTGCGCTAGTGCTGATTCAGAGTTGAATCCCTTTCATTAATTCTGCACCAAAGCGCGTTTCAAACGTTTGAACCTGTGTAAAGAAACTTACAGAGGGACCAACGGACTAAGCTATGCATATTATATAAGCACCATAAAAGATGTTATTGTCAGAAAGATCCTCTATAAAATCAGACAGGAAGTGTAGCCTTGCCTGTTGCGAAGGATGGTACATGCCGTGCGGTGGATCATTCCCAGAGCGAGGCTGTCCTGTGTTCATGTTGTGAGGGTGTGGGGGCCCGTTGCTGAACTGGAAACCAGGTGGTCCAGGAGCAGACTTGGAACCGTTCTCCTGTGGCTGCATGCCTCCTTTACCCCAGCTGGATGCTTTACGTTTCTGTGCATGTTCTGTGGCCCGGATCAGGCTCTCGGGCCCTGATTGCCGACTGCTCTTACTCTTCTTCTTGTCCTTGCGCTCGCGGTCGCGGTCCTCCTTGCTCAGATGGAACTCCTCGTCGGTGTCTCCGTCCTCAGAGGGGAAGTGTTTTAGCAGGGCTCTGCTGAAACAGCGCTCCAGGGACTCAGCCATTATCGTGTACTCTGAGAAACACAAACACAACTTGTCCATTTAGCCCCATCAATACACACATGCAAACACACACACAAACACACACTAAGAGGTCTCGGCTTCCTTCTCTGAGCTGGTCCGCTGACCAGGTCACAGAGTCACAGTTGACCTTTGACCCTGCAGCCCCTCCCGGTGGGGGGAGAGCATTCTGACAGATGGATGGCTCCAGAGAGAGGGGCCGCAGGGATGGAATGTCTGTGTGGCACTGCAGGACTCTGCAGCACACTGGAGAACAGCTCAATCACTTGCCATTAATCACTGTCAAAGGCTTGACACACGCGTGCACCCTCTCTTTCTCACACACACACACACACACTTTTCATAGCACAGACTGTCTGCTTTTTTTAGCTGACATTTAATAACGGAATCTATTTACCGCTCTCCTCTCCGTTATACTCCAGGCAGTTCTCAAACATGAGCTTCACGTCAGCTATGAACTCATCCTTGGCAACATACTCTCCTTCGTTTAGTTTTCTCTCAACAGTGGACAGATCCATCGGAGTCTTAAGAAGTAGACAGAAAAATAATCAGACAAGAAAATCTCTCATATACATAGATGGAGAGCACTTTTCATGAGTCTAAAAGAAAAAAAAAAAATCCACCTTTACAGTTAAGCCAAGCATAACCACCCCCAACCCAACTGCTTCAACATTAAAACAAACCTCCACGACGTGATTCACCTGAAGCAGCAGTGCAATCACAAAGACTCAAAGACCCAGTTTCACCTATTGTTCATTCGAACACTTGTGAAATCTGAGAGTGAAATCGTTTCCCTGCTGAGATATATGGGAAGCTAACCTGAATAATCTCATGATAGTTAGGGGCATAGGATTCATCCACAGGCTCCATGAAAGGCCAAGCATCTTTGTGAGCCTTCAGAGATTCCAGCACTGAGAAGAAGAAGAAGAAAAAAAAAAAAACGATTTAAAACACAGAAAGTACTGAAGCTGAGAAATGAGGAAACGTGGATTAGGCTTATTGCTGACGCCACCCGTTCCATCGCTACCCACCTTTGTAGAGAGCAGCATAGTCGTCATCGATATCGTAGCTGAAAGAGAAAAAGAGAACTGGAAGTGAGCAATGTGGAACAGAACCATGGGGGACGATGACTACACAGCCATAAGAATTGTGTGAAAGAATTTCACTGGTAAAATTCCACATGTATACACATATCATTTCTGGTCCTTGGTCGCGACTCAGGTCACCCAGACAAATAGCTATGAACAAAAAGGAATAATGTAATGGAAGAAACCAACATCTAAACAAGAACAGATTAGTTTAACTGCATGGAAAGTTAGGAACACACACCAACACACAAAGCCAACACTTGGAATCTGTGGTTTTTTATTACTCAAAATTTTCTCTGTACTGTTAACAGTTCTGCCCCAATACGTTTTTATTCTTTTAACTTGATAAATCTTTTAAGTAAGAAATAAAATGTTGTAGCAAAACAGTGTCAGGTGTATGTTAATTAAAAAATACAGACTTAAAAAAATAAAATAAAAAAAAATCAATGTATATAGAGCATCCCATGTGCGAAACCTTACAGTTACCTCTGGTACACATCACTGATCCTGGCCACTTCCTTTCAGAAGGAATCAATGCGCAGGCTTTCAGTAATATAAAATAGTTGTTCTAGGGTGAGTTATAGTTTCAAATAAAACTATATCGCTGTTCGGGGTTTATTATAGAGAGTAAGCTGCTGTCTGGGATTGTAGTACATGAGTGAGGTCATAAAAAAAGATTCTTACAGCTCATTGGTGCGCCGTGTACGGCGGACGGGCGAGTGGGGTTCCAGGTGGAGCAGCTCAGCCGGCAAGTCCTTACCCTGAGA
Organism: Parauchenoglanis ngamensis; assembly: GCA_030014255.1. NCBI lineage: Eukaryota > Metazoa > Chordata > Actinopteri > Siluriformes > Auchenoglanididae > Parauchenoglanis > Parauchenoglanis ngamensis. The sequence continues at coordinate 22,700,735 of JAQMYM010000002.1, read as the reverse complement.
CAACAGACACGCCCTCTCCTCGCGCTGCTTTCTTCTCCGAGATCGCTCTGAACACAGAGCACATATGCGATCACGAGAACATCCACATGCATTAACCCATTCAAAGGCTCAGAAAAAAATAAATAATACAAAAAAATAATAAATGGGACCCTTTCCTCCACCGTTCATTCAGGCTCTTTCCTCCAGGCACCTGTTACTCAAACAAACCAGGTCTGCTTAGTCTTCCGAATTCACAAGATGAACAAGACAGGAGTCAAATGAGTGACTCAGCGAGCAGCTTTAGAAGGCAAACTAGATCAAAAGGCTTGTGCGAGATAAAGAGCCGAGCTGGTTTCTGTGCTGATATGAAAGGCTGTGTCAGGCGCACCCTGCTGTGAGGATTAAAGAGGTTTGGGAAAGGAACCACTGGAGAGCTCCTCAGGCTACAATCTTCATCCATTATACATTAACACGCAGAGCAGCCCAGTGCCACGATCAAGAGCTAAAAACGCTCGCACAGATATCAAGAGTGAACTGGAGGGAGTTCAACGAGGTTTGGGAGTTTCCTCATCAATTCGCTTCTTTGTGCAATTGAAGCAGGCTTGGGACAAAAGCAAGTGCTTCCATGTGCATTTGATCTGGCTTCTGAAAGCGTTCGTGCCAATGGGCTGCCTGTGGAGGTGGAAAAAAAAATTGTTTCCGTGTACCTTCTGCTGCTTTTGCCCGCTCCATTTCCTCTCTCTCTCGGTCCTCTTGGAGGAGTCGTTCTTCCTCTCGCCGCTGCTCGGCAAGTAAAGCCTGCCTTTCCAAATCCTCCTCTCTCTGTTTCAGATCCACCTCGGAGACAGCCTACGCAAGAAAAACGACAGTTTACACAACAGACTTTACACAGATTTAAAAATGAAATCAACACCTTCAGACCAATCAATCAGGAAACCAAGAGCACTGAGGTTCAAGTACAAAAAAATCCTGGCTCGTTCCTGACGGAAGTAAACAGACGAGTGGATTTACGTCATGCCGCACTTCGTGTAATTCTAAAGTCACTAAAAGCGGACGATTTAAAAGCAGAACACATAAAAAAAAAGCACACATACCTCTTCTTTATTCACGACGTGCTTGTCAGAAATTCTCAGAGAGGTTCGTACAGGAGGATTCAACAGTTTCTGCAGCTGCTCTTTCTCCTGAAAAGAAAAAAATTATTAACGTCAGGGAGTTTTCCCCCCCATCTCTCTTCCTCTCTCAATCAGGCACATTCTCTGGGGAGCATTTTAAAAGTGTAAGGGTGTCAGAGGAGGTCACTGGGGTCAAGTCGTGCTCCATCGGCTTTACCCTTTGCTTCACCTCGGCATGAGTTAATGTATACAAGTCAATTTGCGAAATGAAAACACTTAACATTGACATAGAATAACCCTGCACATGTATATTAGTGTAAGAAAGCTTAAGATATGATTGTCACGGTGGTGACGATGTAAACAATGGTTTATGATCTTAAAAGCACCATAGCACCGTAAAAATATCTCCGAGTGTCGAGTGTGTTTATTACACCGCACGTAAATTTGGCAGAGTGAGATGAACTGCTTCAAGTGGTGAGGTCACGCTGCAGGCGGTCAGTCACAAGGCTCTGGCTGGCTGAAGGTGAGATCCGGCCTCCTGTCAGGGCCTACGTACGATTAGCTCTGACGGGGGTCTTTGTGCTGTGTGTCAGGTTTATGAAAGATGCCTCAGTCTTTGTGCCATCTGAGGTCAGGGTATATTTAGCGCATCTCTGCGCATGACTCACGCTGACAGGTAAAGGAAAACATCAAGGCAGATGATGGAGAGGTTTAGCACAGAGTAGGAAAATGATGTGGGAGAAGTGTACTTAAACAAGCAAAAACAGAGCGCTTGAGTTTTTAGTCAGAGTTGTGGTCTCATGTAAACACACTCCAAAAGTGGAGAAATTTTAAAAACTCTTTCACCGTTTTTGTGCGAATGAAAAATGTACGTTTTTCAAAAAACACTGAATTTTCAGCGCTCTGAATTTGGCGTACGTTAGGATTGTGCCAGGAGTCGGTTTCTCATGGTTGCTGACCAAGCGGTTCGTTTACGCTCTGTAATTTTTTTATTTGATAGCCTGTGTGCAATTTAGTTTCTATTTGGTTAATTATTATAACTCTTGTGTGATCACTTAATATACTCAATGTTATTCTTGAGGCTTTGACAAAAAGCAGTTTTTGATGTACTCTTGCCGGGCTGGTGTGTCATGGAAGCTATTCGGAATTGTTTGGGTTTTTTTAAAATGTTGGTAATGATGCTGGAAAAACAATCTGTGAAAAAATTTGAAATGATTAGTAACAAAAATATGATAAAATTAGACTCTACTGGCACTTAAATGAAATTAATGCACTAAACCCTACCTCATGTGTTCAAAAAAATATTTAATGCTGCAAAAACACTGGGATGATTTATTGAAAGCTGTTTACTATTTACTGTGTGTGTGTGTGTGTGTGTGTGTGTGTGTGTGTGTGTGTGTGCGCGCGTTGACAGTTTTAGACCCCTGAATAAAACCGTAAAAGTCTCGAGTCTGACCTTGTGCTCGATCATGCTGCTGATCTCAGGCAGGAAGTTCTGTGTAATGATGCGAAACAGGTGCCGGTCCTGAGGAGAGGTTTTGTCCTTAATGCTCTCAGCCAGCCTAGTCCACTGCTCCTCATTTTCACACACCAGAGACCAGGCTCCACGCACACGCTCTGTCACAACACACACACACACACACACACACACACAAGTTCTCACGGATCTCACAACGTTACGGTCATGATCAGTATTCAGAGCATAAATGGGGATGTAATAATTTAAGAATGAGGAGTCCTTTTAAAAAGCACTTATGCTCCTGGTTTATCGTTCATTAATCAAGTAACTCACCTTTCCTTGGCTGCGGCTCCTCCTCTGCGGTCTCTTCATCTTTTATGGATTCAATCTCACTGAAATAAACAAAAGGACCAGATGTCAAATGAAGCTGCTTTCACACTAGGCAGATTGTTCCACAGGAAAACACACTAGAACAACACTATCACGTAGTCCAGCAAATGGGATCCGAGGACCTCCAGGAGTCCGTGAAGCACAGTCAGGGGTCCGTGAAGCACAGTCAGGGGGTCTGTGATATTTGTTTATTCTGTTACAGTACTGGGAATCACAAAGCACCATTATTATCATCCTTATAATAAGCTTACAATAAGTTCCTAAAACTATACAGTAGCTTTTGTAGCGCCTATAGTTACTAATTATATTTGATGGGATACTTTGCTTTAAAAATGTATTTAGTGCATTTACTCCGAACCTCAATAGTTCAAACCAGCATGCCTGTGAATAAGGTCATCTTTCCATATGCATTTAAATAATAAGCCTAATTTCTAATTTGAATAGTTACATTCAGTTTGCATAATATATATGTGCCAAGGTGATCCTCTATAGCTTGAGAAAAGTTTGAGAAGTCAGAGATTAGAGTTAATTTTAACATTTAGGCCACTATAGCTAAAAGAATTGCTTGCATGAGCTTCAGCTTTAGCGTGCTTTACACGAATAGACAAGTTGGGCCTTATTTTTCTGTTGTGTGTAAACGCCTGTGTAAGACAAACGGAGCTGAAATTTTACGGCCAGATTTGCAGACGTTTCGGAAATGGCGATTTTATCCGTACTCATGAGCTACCAACTTCCCTGCCTTTCCACTGACTGAAAAGCTGAATTTCCGTGACCTATAATGAACAGAAAAGCAGGCCACCTCTGTGCTGAACAGACAAAAAACATCCACGGTATCTTAATCCAATCGATTTGCAAGCTTTATTTACTAGTTCACAAACTGCGAAAAGTACTGAAATATTCCGTTTTGGAAAATGGCAACTAAAATTCTGATATTTCATGACTTCCCAAAAAAAAAATTTAATAAAATAAAAATTAACTAACTCGAACTCTGTGTCTGGAATAGACTTTTTAAAATTCCGTGACATTCCAGAAATTCCAGGAGCCGTGGGAATCTTGCATGTACGTATGATGATGACCTGTAAAATGTGCAAAGCGTGTTCCTGACACAGCACATACGCACACACGGACAGCTGGGAGCATGAAATGAACGATCAGGGTAAAGGCCAATGCGCAGACGTGTAAATTACTGTTAGTTTATATGGTGTGAAGTTGATCAAGTCGAGGTTTACATTAGTCGTTAGTCTTCTTTTGGGTAAATTTACACACAGTCTGAGATACGAGTAGCACGTGACCGTTTTTTTCTGAATTTATTAGATTTTCACGAATAACAAATTTTGTGTAAATGCCCGGAAGAACGATTTATGAATTAATCCGTTCGTATCAATCTTGATTAAATGAGTCCTGGTGTATACAGATGATTTTGATACCAGTAAACATTAAAAAACATTTTTTAATCTTTAATGGTAAAATCTCAGCGCTGAAATATCTAACTGTACTCGCTATACGATCGGTTTTATTGTGTGCCATCCAATCTGATTGGTCAGGAAATAAACAGCACATGATGTCTTTTACCGTAATGGTTCGGGAAAGAACTTTTTAAACTTTAGCAGTGCTCCACGGTGACGTAAAAAAAAAAAAAAAAAAAAAAAAAAGAAAAAAAAAAAAAGAAAAAAAAAAAAGAGAGAGAGAGAACGGGGCAGAGCTTTTTAACGTCAGCCCTGTTCTCTCAGCCTAGCAGCTGCTTTATTTTTAAGGAAAAATGCCTAGTGTAAAAGAAGCCTAGATTCACTTTTATCGCCTGCTAGAGTTGATCCAACAGACTTAACACAATGCTCAGCTATTTAAAAAAAAATAATAAATTGCCTTACAATGGTGACAAATCTTCATACTTCTTCTTCGGTGGTCTTCCCCTCCTTTTTTTCTCAGGCGCTCTCATTTCCGGGATTTCGCTGCAACACAAACCAGGAGAAGACGACAGCATGTCTCACTTTGCACTACAGGATCAGAACCAAACTGTTCACACTAACATTGCATTAAACCTTCTGTTCTAAAGTCTCATGCTCCCCCCTCCTAAAGCATACCTGAGCTCGGGGTATTTCTTCCTGACAGGCTCCTCTTTATACAGGCGAGTGCCGTAGAAATACCAGTAAAGGGCACCGTGTCCATCTTGACCCAGAGGCTCGACACGCAAGCTGTCTGCCTCCAGCCCCTGAGAGAAAAGGTCAAGAACAAGAAATGACAGTTTAAAAAAAAAAAAAATTAACAGAATAGAAATATCCAAAGTGAGAATGCTGTGCATTTGTAAAGTAATATTGTGTGTTTCACTGGGAGCAGGCAGGTTACTGATTTAATGGACATCATATCATTGATTATCCAAATAACAGTCCCTGGCATCCTTGCGGAGTTTGTCTTGGTATGGTATCCTCGCTCACTTTGCTTCTGCTTCTCCAGTTTCACTGCTACCAAAGAGTTTACATGTAAAAATAAAAGTACTTTGCTGATCCCTTCACTGGAACAGTACGTCCAGAATGGCGCCTCGGTGACAAACGCGCGTGACTGGCTGATTACAGTGACACCACTATTCTGTTCCAGGTCTATTCATCAACACTGTCTGTTTATCTTTGTGGTTAATAAACTTTGATTGTCAAGGCAGCAATACATTTATTTTAAAAAAAAGGTTGATTATTAAATTTGGTCGGAGATTTGGACAAAAACGATTCTTGAACATCTAGCAAAATAAAAAATAAATTAATTAAAAAATAACTTTTTTTTTTTTTTTTTACACACACACACACACACAGGGGTTGTTAATTCTTCCCATGTGACAGATCAGCTGACAAGAAACCCAAAACGTAAACAAATAAACCCAGCAACCGAGCTATTGGTGCCACTCTTGAGCAGGACCCAAAACCAGTGGGCAACTAAAAATGCTCAGTAGCAGTTTTCTGGTTTTGTTGTACTGCACAAAACCTTATCGATCACATCTCTGTGAAACACTCCGAGCACACGACAGTTTCTTTTTTATTAGGGATGCTTTTGCATAAGCACGGCTCATTCTCTGCGCTCTCAGAGCGAGTCACACCTTAAGCAGGTCGAAGACGTCAGCGGCGTCTAAGCGGTAGTCACACAGTCTGTGCAGGATCTCGGCCTGTGTGCGGACTGGGAGCTCCTCAAAAGAGTGGTCCTTCAGAGGGTTTGGTTTACCCTCCTCCAGCTCCCAGCGGTAGTTGATGATGTCCTCCAGGTAGCTGCGGAAAGCCTGAGGCCTGGCAGGAGAAAGATGATGTACAGTATTTAGTTAAGGCCGGGTTTATCAGTTTATTGTTATTTATAGAAGTTATTCATCCTCAGTAAGAGTTTTATCCTGATCAGGGCTGTGGTGCATCCGGAGCCCATCCCTGGATGGGACGCCAGTTTAATGTAGAACACTACAAACCCACACACCTTCATCTTCATGTTTTTCCACACCTAGGGGCAAGTGAGCGTAACCCACACATCAGTGTGTACTGGATAGGAGAACATGTGACACTCCACTATAACGAGACCATTTATACATCCTATAAATTCATTGCTGTGTACAAATGAAACATCAATCGCATTTTCATTAATACCAATCAAACGGCGTGCGAGGGGTTTGTAGATCAGCATCATTACTGAACATGGTAGAGTTGACGGATGTTCTCTATCAAAATTAGCCAAACCGATTAAACAGTGGCGCAACAGGAAAGCGTGCGTCTGATCAGCCGAAGATCATGCTCTCTGGGTGGGAGGGACGGTGTAACGGTGTTCCTCTCTCCATGCAATCGAAGCGAGACAAGCCAATCACGAGAGTCTTTCAACACCTTCTTCGGGGTACATTATTGAATTATGTGCAGCAGTTCAAAAAGGTTTGATAGAAGCATGTTAGCTTCACCCGTGGGTGGGTATTGACAAACGAGAAAATGCTGTAAAGAAAATCGGGGGGAAAAAACCCAAAACAAAAACACATCCGTTCCAAAGCCAGTTTACATCTTCCTGTCTGGGAATTCTGTCAGAACAAGAACATATATCCTCTGGTTTTATAAATACCTTCAACCTGCTCAATTATTCCTGCCATAATAGGAAGGTCTGTCTTCAGTATGTGCATCTTGTTGCCAGATATACCCACACAAATCTAAATTTGCTGAAGAGGTACGCTTTCGCTTTCCACCAAAAATTAGACGCCTTGATTTATCCTAAAGGAATCACTTCATTTCGGACCAAATGAACAGCGATGTATGCATACGGTTGAAAGGGCTGAAGGTCCAGGAAAGATACGACGGCCGTATAGTAGGCTCTATTATCACGTTGGTTTTGACTGGGCAAACAAGCATTAGTTCTGGGTCACATTGTTTGGCTTCGTCCAAAAGCAAGGAGAGCTGGAGTTCCTGCTAGGATGCACAGAAACAAGAGGCCAGGCCAGGGGTGAACCCTGCCACAACACAGACAAGAAAGAGAGCAGAACGGAGGGAAAGAATGGGCTTATCTGGAGAAAGCAGAACACACACACACACACACACACACACACACACACACACACAGCTGCAGGCCCCCCACTATCCTATCACTCCCTCGGTCTTCTCCCCCTCCTCCAGGACACTCAGCAAGTGTGTGTGGATGAAAAGGCCAGGGCCCAGCAGCTGTCCGCTCCAATAAATCCTGTCGTTCTGTTAACCACATGTGCCAGCAGGGTCATTTCTACCTGTGGTACGTAGCTACAGCTGCTGCTCTACCTGACCAGATATTTGTGTCCCTCAGGCATCAAGCCATTCATCACAGCACCGACTCAACCTCTAACGCAAACGCCCATTTCGGGAAATGGGGCTAAAGCTGCCTCGGGCGAACAGCCAGAATGGTTCAAGCGTGTCATGACGACGTGGTGGGTCAGCCCAACCTGCTGCGCAAGCTATGACACATGCTTCGAGAGTCCTGTTGAAGGTTGTGAAAGTGAGCTCAAGCTTGCAATCCACTAGACAAGGAGTCGGTGTGAATGGTGAATTAAAGAGGGGAGGAAAAAAATCAAATCAAATCAAATAACTTACGTAATGTCGTTTCGCTGGTAACATCCCTGCAGGAGACAGCACAGGAGCTCGGAGAGGAAATCTTGGTCCTGTTTCAGCAGTGCGTCTTCCAGCTCCTAACACACACACACACACACGTGCACACGCGCACACGGAGCAGGGAGGAGAGGTCAGACATTTTTACAGGGTTTTTACAAGCACCGCTTTTACCAAGTTATGACATCATATCAGGTTTAACGACCGGGGTCGTCCCATTTTTATAGGAGCAATTCTTCACCTCCATAAAGTATTAAGACTGACCGGTGTTGAGTTCCTGGGTTTGGGTAGAAGTGAGTGAGATTTAAGGATTTTGTGAATCACTTCGACATTGTTAATGACATATAACTTTGTCTTACTGAAGTCAGAGGTACAAACTGCGAGGAGGGAACGCGTATGACGGGAGAAACACAGACATGAACGAACCACAAGCATGTTATGTCTTGACTCCAAAGGCATCCTGTAAATCTGGATTGTCCAATTTTAGTAACACTCAAGGCTACAAACATGAACAAAGAGCTAACGTGCCTCTGCAGAAGACCAACTCTTCATTTCACACCACAGCTCGAGTCTGATTTGTTGGAACGTGACGATTGGTTTTCTTTCTGGAACAGCAGCACGGACAATTGAGCCAGGTGAAATTCATGATTCGATGATTTTAGATTGAATGCTATCGTTTATATATTAACCAAGTCTGTCCTTCTGTCTATTTGTCCATCTGTACATCTAATTCACAGCAACATGCATGGAGAACATGCCACCGTAATCTAAACCTAACAAATAAAAATGTAAACAATTTTAATATGTTGTTTTCAGAGGTATGTAAAATGTAATTTGCTCATTTGGTAGAAGAGAAATAAAACACTAGGGCATGTTGTTATAAGAAATGAAATCATAATAAAATCCTCTGTTTGGGGTTGAGATGGAGAGTCTTGAGTCTGTGCTCCTAAAAAATGCCCTGAGGTTCTCAGCAAGGTTCCAGCAGCTGAGGTTCAAGTTCAACCTTGACCCTTCTCTGGCCCGGCGCTGTGCGCTCGCTATTCAGGCTTTATGAAGCGGCAATAAGCGGGAGAGTAAACTCCAGCATGTTGAAAGAAAATGAAGCCAAGACACTTGGCACCAGCAGGAGCCCGAAAGGCCACGGCAACCGAACCAACTCCGTCTGCACCCGAGCACCGCCCTACCCAGAATGCACTGCTGAAAGATAGCTGAGACGGCAGATATGCAAATCCACACTCTACCCCTCCACCCTTCCCCTGTGGCCCATGTCAGTTTCATTTAGCCCCCCCTCTTTCTCAAAAAGAAGCACAGCAACTACGCCGTGCTTTAGTCTATTCAGTTTTTCGATCCTTTCTCAAGGACTCGAGTTTGCTGCTCGGCCCATCTTGCACTTTTCCACCTCGGCCCCAAACATCCACCCCCTTTTCTCCCGACGGGCAGAGTGACACTCCAGCATTAACTCAAGGGCAGGACAGGCGGACCTCGATTTATTGAGATTCACCCGAGCTGCAGATTGCTGCCTCTTTCCAGAGAGACGGCACGCAGAAAGCGCCGGGGTCGGCAGAGGATGAAAAACGTTAGTGCCGTTTAAGGGGAAAGGCAAAAAAATAAATTCACAGTCTCCTGATTTCAATCACTGACAAAGAAAACACCAACCGTCTACGGTCGTCCCCCCAAACGCCCCCCCCCCCAAACGCTGAGCCAACTGAACTTCCTGTGAGGATCTTAATGAGTAATTTAAAAGCTATCGATCTGCTCGCTCAGGTGTTCAGCACAAGAAAGAATGGATGTGTCAGAGTCTTATTTGAAGGAGTCAATTGGTGAGAGATTGAGTTTGAAAGGTGACTGGCTTGGCTGTCAAGTGGGCTGGGCGCAATGATCACAAAAAAAAAAAAGGTCGCGATCCTGCGTTAATCGGACGCCCTTTTCAGTGCAGAATTTATATTCACGTCGTGACATTTACATCAAGTCTTCCCTTTCAAAGCGTCCACTTCACATCCACTTCAATGCATCTTCTCAGATCGGGGTCGGATCTCATTATAACCGCTAATGATGAATATTAATTCCTTCGTATCGTCTTCCACAGGGCCCAAAAAAGCCGACGAGATGAAATTCGTCTCATGAGATCGCGGTTTTCTTTTGTACGCGTGACTGAAATGATGTCCTGAACCATCCCCGAATTTCCGTTATATAAAATGCTACGTTGGTGCAAGTTTGGAGCAGGTCAGGAGGAGGGATGGGTTGCTTCAGCCTGTTTTGCGAAGTTCTTCAGATCCTCAGTCACGCTCACTCACACACACATATCTTGGTCCCCTGACAACCAACGTGCTGAAGAGAGCCCATCTATCAGTGCAGCCTGCACTTTGATCACACTTCAAACCTGAGTCCGGCTGTGGGGGATTAGCACCACCGCACGCTGGCTTTGAAGTGCCATTCAGCAGCTCAGATGGCAAAGGAGGCGAATTAATGTGGCGTGTATGGCATCTTTCTTCTGCACAAGCCAAGTCTCCCTCAACAGCTGGAAATTTAAACTAGCCCGGTCCCACAATCCCTTAAAAAAGTACGGCCTAAACATTGATACTGTTTGCTACGAAACCTGAATGAGCGGTTAAACTCGAGTACATGAACCAAATGGTGTGTCTTAGATAAAGGACTGGCATTCCTTGAGGTAGTGTTCCACAAACCTGTATCATGTGCTTTAATCATTGAAATATTCAGTTTTATTAGTAGTGTTGTTGTCGTCGTCGTCATTACCTCCTCCAAGGAGATTACGTTCCTTGTGCAGCTCGTTTGTCTGACTTTAAGGAGGATTACGCAAAATCGACTGACCTGATTTTCATGAAACTTGGTGGGAAGCTGTAGCACGAGCCACGGAAGAATACACCAAATTTTGGAGCACATCCAACTCACGAGGCGGCTCGACCAGTTTAGTTTCTGTTTCGCGAGTGTTGCAAACGTTACGCTCTCCAACTGCTCTTCTAGTGATCATCACTACAATAAAACCATTATTACTCACCATTCGAAAGTGTTTTTTTCTTAGACATTTTAAAATTTGTCTTTATTTAGATAATTTGTTTGATTAAAATGGTAAATTTACTGGAATTTTTACCCTAATCATTTTATTAAAAAAAAATAAAACACAGTGAACCAGCAGTGAGCCCAAAAGAACGCGTCACTAAATGCGGTCTTACTTCTCCAGCTTTCACAGCTTATTCTCTAGATAAATTCTAAAGGAGGCTTATGGCAATCCATCCCCTCATTTGTTTTGAACAACTGAACACAGTGATCTGTGAATGCTTCTAATTTTCCTTTTCTAAAATGTTTTCACCCTAATTTTTCTGGCCAAATGGCTTTTTTTTTTTTTAATCCAGCGCCAAACAACAATCCACATCATGGACTAAGCCCAAACACCTGTCTAAGACACAGGTGGTTTCAGATTGGACCTGGAATTCTGCCATGTAGGTTGCCAGGAAACATGGCTGTTTGAGAGACCAGACCGTGCATCGACGCCAAGAAAGCGATAAAAGCTTCCTAATGATGGTTTATTTACCCAAAATGTTGTCAGACAAATGATTTAAGCTGAGTTTGGCATTCTCTAGTGGCCTCTAATGGTTCCAAGAAGCAGAAAAGCTCCTGTGGTTTGTTTGTTTTTTCCAGCACTTGCTTCCGACACCGATACAGAATATCAGGTTGTCCATTTGAGTGTCCTGCACAGAGCCCCCACCTCAACCCACTGAACACCTTTGGATAAACTGGAACATGCAACATCAGTACCTGAGCTCAGTAATGCTCTTGTGGCTGGCTGAATGAGCACAAATATAAACAGCCACGCCCCAAACTCTAGCAGAGAGCCGTCCCAGAAAAGTGGAGCTTATTAGAAGAGCAAAGGGGAAATCTGGAATGGGATGTTCGGCAAGCTCGACAAGTTTCATTTAGCTCATCAAGCTCAACAACTCATATGGAATGTAACAGTCAGGCGTGCGCAAACTTTTAGCGTTTCATTAGCTTCCTACTCTGCACAACGACAAAGTTTAATCCAATCCCAAACCCTACCATGATTCACTGTACAATTACAGGTGTCCCATCCAACCCAAAATCATTACAGTATTAAGTAACATGGATGATTTAAGCATCTAATTACCGTCTTTAAACCTCAACTTCTTTGCTGACCAAGTTACCAGAAAACAAAATAGCTACATTACCTACCACATAAGCTACGCAACTGACTACGATGGTAAAGCCTACAACGTCAAGATCTGCTGAAGGCCAATGACCCCCAAACACTTAAAATGCCTTGAAAAAAAGCTGATCAGGCATTTTTGCTTGGCTTGTGTCAGCAGTCTTCAAGGCTTCAGAGGCCAGGCAAAACCAGGATGTTCCTAGTATCAGTCCCTGATGCACACCAGAGACTCACCACAGATGGTGGGGAGCAGTTAACAGCCGTTGCTACTTAAGAGGAGTACGGGGGATGGGTGGGGATATCTCCACCATGTAAAGACTTGTCTCCCTTGGCAAAACTTCCCCCTCCTTCCCACAAACAACCTCCAGAGTCATGTCTTTTGCCATGAGTAAAGATCCTGATAGGTCTCAGCTCACTGGGGTTACACTTCCAAACAAGTACTGTACTTTAGAACCTCAGGCAAGAATTCAATGGATTACGGAGAATGTCATTATTTCCAAAAAAGACTATCTTAGGAATTAGTCAGACGGGATAAGGACGGACATGTTAACTTGTCAGAAAAAGTTGGTAGGAATGATCAATTTGAATGGAATATCTGATCTGTTTAGAAGTCATACATTGCGCTTGATTACTAGTAGGTCACATGACCATAACATACATGTATACTTTACCCATGCTAGGAACACAAGAACATGACTAAAGGCCACAGAAGCCTTCCATTTCTGACAAGGCCTTATGATCATCGTCTACATTTTGTCTAGCATTTCAACCTCGTTCAGTTCTTGGATTGGGAAGGAACTTGGAGTTGAGAAGATCACCCCAAGTAGGAACCAAGTGGGAAGTCCAAGGGGAATTTTGAGGGTGTGCTTTCTTTAGCGTTTCCTGGTTAGAGGTTGGGATTCAGAAGTTCCTCAAGCTTAATGCAGCAGTAACGCAAAAACTGAAATGGTGTGAAGTTGGTTTCTTTAACTGTTGAGAGTATGAGCAGCCATCTTGACGTGATGTCATATCTTGAACTCGGAGTTGAGGAGCCATTTCCGACTTTTGAGAAGGAATGGTTACTTCAAGTCGGAAGGTGTAAATTCCGAGTTATAAGATTTCGCCTACCGCTGCTGAAAGACCCTTGGAATGAGCCGGCCTTGGGTAATGCTGAACTGCTCAGTTTTCAACGCTTCACCACAAAAAAAGATTGACAAGACAATATATTTTTAAACTTTAGAAAAGAGGTTGAAACTTTAGTTTTAAAGGTCAACAAAGAGGAAGGACAGCCAGACCTGTCTCAATGTCAAGGCTGGGTGGTCAGACACTTCCTGGGCTCGACATCACAGCTTTCGGTCAGGATCATTAGCTTCAGGAGGCATTAATCGTCCTTACAGGAAAAGCTGCCACACACATCCGCTTCCTTTCTGACCAAATGAATCATGCATAGCTGCGGGTCTGCTCTCCTTCCCCATATCCTTTACAAAACTAATTAGGCTCAGGCTACACATACTGTATGCTTGGTGAATTTATGGTTTGGGCTTCAAACACCAACCAGCAGTTTAGCCGACCGACCATCAAGGTTTACAGAGGAAAAACGAATAAATCTTAAGATTCGTGGACAGAGTTTTTTAATGTTATCAAACGATGATAACTTTCTACAGATGTAAAGCTTAATGTAACATTCAGGATGTAAAATACAGTATACACCAACAACTAAAAACTAAATCATGCTTACATTTCATTACGCCTTACAGTAAGGCGAGTTGGACAGGATATGTTCCTACTATCAAACTCTTAAAGCTGTGGGCCGTTTCCTCGAGCAGCCGTCCTCTACAAGCTGTTTAAAAGTAAAAGTGCAAGGTACAACAAAAAAATATTCACAATTAAAGATATTTTCTTGGCCTAATGCGTCGACAGAGGCATCACGCCTTGGGAGCCTGCGTCTCTCCAAACAACGGCTACTCAGAGCAGATGAGTGTGTCTCGCTGGGCTTTTGTTCCCGACTTACTCAATCAGCTTCTCAAAGCACACGGACATCAAGTACATCAACACAACAGGCCCAAACACACACACACACACACACACACACACACACACCTCCCTCCTCCTTCATGGGCAGAGGCTCCCTCACGTCTCCCCATGTGTGTTTGTGTCACGTACTGCACTGAGACTGGGCTTCCCAACACCCAACACCCAACCTCTTAAGGATCTGTGGGGTAACACACTTGCTGCTTACCCCCACCACCTTACCCAACACACACACACACACACACACACACACACGTCACCCCCTTTATCACATTCAGCTGTCTAAGGGAAGCCCAAGGTGCAGTTTGTGATGACGCACGAGTCTTCTCATCTATCTCGAAACCAGCATGCTCCTGCATCAGTTACCAAAACCCCAAACAGAAGATTAGCACAAAACCGCTAACAGTAAACTAAACCATCGCGCCGTCTCCAGTTTCACTCCCGAGCTCAGCAAACTCCCGGAGAGAGTGTCGTGTGTTTTCTGGAGACAGACACAGGGAGCCATAGGGAGAGGAAACAATAGAGGCGGCTGAAACAAACCCTAAGGAGTGTGTGCCCCACCCCCCTGACACACACACACACACACACACACTCACACTCACGACCAACTCCCCATGTGAAGCCATCTGATGCATGTACTGCCGCCCTCACCTGTCAATCACGCCTGGGGGGAGGGGAGGAGATTATTACAATGTAACTCGGTACGGCTATTAGGAAGACTCGGAGTGTAAAGGTATTATATGTACTCAAGAGCAGATCAAGCGAGTGCTTGAAAAGATCTGGATTTACACGTGGCTCGTTTGATGTGGGAGGTGTGACGGTCCCACACAAAGCCGTATTACCGACCTGGACGTGTGGAGAGGTTTATGCCACAGCGCGGTTGAGTTCTCGAATCTGATTGGTCAGAAGGCGCGTGTTATTTGTGTATAACCGCACGGCTCGGGCTGCAGCTCCGGCTGTTACGTGAAAAACAGAAGGGGTTTATATTAATGCGCTCGAACTAACAGGTTACCGTTTCTGTAGTAACGGTTCGGTCACAAGGATTTGCCGATGCACGAAATAATCAAAGGGTTTACTTGCTTTATTGTCAACTATTTAAAGAAACATTGTTTAACGAAGAAAACTGAATCATCGTTGATGCGGATAGGAGATTTTATTTAACGTTTATGGAAGGAGTCTCTGGTGCCGGTGCTTTCTAACGGTTACAGTGCGTTGTAGTCTTCAGGACGGATTTGTTTGCTATCAGCTAACAGCTATGCTTTTGTGAGAGAGAACGATTATTTATTTTTGCTACAAGTGAGAAAAGGAACTTCTATCTCAGCTGATCCACAACGAATAAAATGTGTCATTCAATTGTTACTGTATAGGCAGAAAAAAAGATCT
The DNA here is from genome assembly GCA_030014255.1 of Parauchenoglanis ngamensis. Taxonomy (NCBI): domain Eukaryota; kingdom Metazoa; phylum Chordata; class Actinopteri; order Siluriformes; family Auchenoglanididae; genus Parauchenoglanis; species Parauchenoglanis ngamensis. The sequence continues at coordinate 22,685,147 of JAQMYM010000002.1, read as the reverse complement.
TTTGTTGCGATCAAAGAAACTCAAGACTGATCCCTGGAAACGTGGCTTTTGGTTTACTCGAGAGGCGTACTCTTTAAAAAGCACACCTCTTTTCCTGCTTCCTCTCAGAAATCTGTTCGACCAGAAGGGGTTGATTAGTTTTCTAGAACAGCAACATTGACGGCGGTTTGAAAGCATGTGACTCCTACTTGCCGGCCCTCGCCTTTCCCAGAATCCTCTGCTTCAAATAGCGAGTCTCGCATTACGCAACAGCTACAAAGAAGAGTGGGAGGGTGTCTTGCTTCCTCCAAGACGCATGTAAGCCAGGGCAACTTTTCGAACCGCTGCTCACGCTACATCACAGCGCAGAGTCATGCACGTACGTGAGCTCGGAAACCGATGATTGGCTAGAGTTACTCTGATTGACAGGGGAGAGAGAGAGTATCCCACCCATCCCATCCCGAGAGGTGTGGCCTCGGATAGGTGTGGCGTCATCGGGATTCAAACTCATGACATGCAGAATGCTTTTCCTGTTTAGTCACGGTTATTGTTTTTTTTTTTTTAAATAACTTTTTACAAAACTACAACATAGTACACAGACATTGCAATATTTACTGTTTTGTTACCTTGTAATCATGAAAACACTACAGTACAACGTGAAACGCTGTCCGACATTCCCAGGGTGTTTCACTGAAAGCAATATTCCTGGCATCTTCACGGAAACAGATGGTATATCAGGAACTTCACGTATTTCCAGTGAAAGGGTAGCGAGGGCCGTCATGATGCCTTATTTTGTTTGGACTGATAACGTAAGCTCAACCATAAGCTTGGTTTACTTGCGACGGCACATAAGCGTCTAGCGGAAAATCTAAATAAATGGAAAAGTTGCTCACTTCCTCGTCCTCGTGCCAAAAGCTGGCTTCCGGCATCGAGTGGCTCGCTTGAACTCGAATGAAAATATACTGTAAGCAAATCAAGCAAGGAAGAAAGTGCAGACACGGATCCTTTACTTTCACTTCGACCCACCTGCTTCAAACACACACACACACACACACCCACCCATACCCTCAACTGTTGTTCTGCCAGACTACAGACTAAATCTCCTATTACAATCAGGCCGTAGAGAGGCTGGAAGAAAAGAAGGCCCAGATGAACCGCAGCACCCAGGCAGGAGCACCTCCACCCTCCAGGGGGGAAAAGGCAAAGAAAGAAAGAGCCACCATCTGTGACTTAGTCATGGTGATGCCAACAGGGAGAGAGCTGGAGCAGCAGCAGTGTGTGAGGAGCATCGTGAATGAGGGCCTATTCAGCACAGGCAGAAAGCACGCACACCCACACACCCACCCACACACACTCCTGACACACTGTGTTCTCGAGAGCATAGGGCATCTCAGAAGAACAGAACGAGACCAAAAAAAAGCACGAGACTCTTATCAAAGGCAGGGTAGAAAGTGTCTCGGATGAACACGAAGATGCGCAAAAAGCTGAGCTGTTGGTGCGAAGAAAAATCTCACGCTCGTCAAAGGAGCGCTACGATGCTAGTGTTAAAAGTGCAAAGGTCGTTCTTGTTTTATTTATTTATTTATTTATTACTTGTAGAACACCGTCCATGGTCGTAAGCATAAAGTGTGACGCTTTACCCCCCACCCCAAACATCCTCAGTAGGATTTGACCGGCTGAAATATTCACACACTGCAGGAAGAAAAGTCCCAATGGCTCAAATCCTGCACTACATCATAATAGTAAAAGCACGTGTGAGTGTTGTGGCGCGGCTCGGAGCTCCGTGACAGGTGGCGCGTTGCCCCTGTGATTTCACACAGAACGACCCTGTGGCTTTAATTAACGCCTTCTCGATAACTCGTACGATTGCTAAAGGACAAGTGATAATTAGGAGTCTTTAGGCGACCCCAAGCATCCACAGATCCAGGTATATACGCCGTTAACGAGGGCGTAAAAACGAGCTACAGCCTAACGAGTGAAAAGACGAAGCGTGTGCCGAGGGAATCACGTCACCTAATCTCGAAGACGTGCACAAGCGATTGACGCGGATGGTGACGGGCCGACGAAGGTTTGGAAAAGACAAAGAAAAATCGCGACCCGAAATGGCAAGCTGATTTTTTTTAGGACTGATTTGTCAAAACGAGAGGTTTCAGTTTACGCCGTGGACGAACATCCGAGCGAAACGGAACAGAGATGAATAACGTTTTGTCGCTCTGTACACGACTGTCTCTGATAAGCTCTGCTAAGTTCTGCGATTTATTTTCAATTTACCACTGGCCATGACGTTGTGCTCGAGCAAAAATACTGATGTCTTTAGGAAAGGGAAAGGGGATCAGAGGGGGGGGCAGTTTAGCCTTCTAGCCCCTTCATACCACTGCCCCTGATTAAGATGCATCAAAATGGTCAGGTGACAAAACCAAAATCATGCGCTATGCCAAGCAAACAGGCTCGACTTCCTGGCAAGGGGCTGAGCACGGTACGCCATCCTGGAGAAATCCCCCCCCTCCCCCAAGAGTCTGAAGTCTCCCCTCCCCACAGCCAAGAGCCCCTGTCCTAGGGGCAGATTTCAGGGCTCGTTTCACAGCTACAGTGCCGGGAAATCAAGCGTGCTCAGCTCAGACAAAAGGCGAGGAGATAGCCTGGGCGATCAGGGCCTCTTCCTGCCGAGCCGCTGTCTCCTCCGAGCAGGGATGTGGAGAGTTACAGTGAAGTGTAACCAGGGAACAATGTGTCAGGAGCCATTTTACGAGGCTGCCAAGTAAGAAAAAAAAAAAACCCCAAAACTCCTCCATTGTTGGGGGACCGGAACCGAACTGCTGGAGAGAAAGAGCTGACCGGCACCAACTGCCAGCAAACTGGATCACTGGGTTCATAAAACACAGCCAGGACGGTTCCAGTGCACGACGACGCAGAGGTGAAAGTATCGACCGTCCTCGAGCCGTACACGCTTCCTCAGCACGTAGCGACAGAGCGTCTGCAAACGTGTCAGGAAGGGTGAGGCCAAGCTTACCGCTCCCACACTAATAATCCAATCAATCAGATTACTTAAACGGACAAGTAAACAGAAAAACCTAAACTGGATTAAGTTGTAATAAGAAGTTTTTAAAAACATGATATCATTTTTCTTTATTGATGGCTTTTTCTCATCAATAAGAGAGAGTCTGAGGCAAAAAGCCACCATCGGATCAAAAACAAAAAGATAATGCTGGCTGGAATGAGGACGACAAAATGTGCAACGATTTCAAATAAACTTAGCTGGTAACTTCGAGTCAACTGATGGTACTGGTACTGATCCCAAACCCAGGAGAGGCACCGGGCTCACACAAGCAGAAAACTGCGGATGGAGCTCAGGAAAACAAGAACGCATTTTTATCAGATTGTATAAAGATTTCTCTCTAAATCCAGCCAACATGATGGACTAAACGTCAGCGCTGACGAGATCTCAAATACGACTGGTTCTCTACGAAAGGAGCTGACTGCAGTGCAGCCGCACGTCGCAGATCAGATATTAATGCGCTCGCTCCAACGTTCTCGTCTCTAGCTTCAGTAACGGCTAATTCGTAGCGACTTGAATGTTGGACGCTGTTCCTGTTGATCTGGTGAAATGTTCCGAGGGACGTTTATTTAACATCTGTGTAAGGAGTCTCCAGTGTCAGCTGGAACCTGTCAGTTTTCAGGAGCGAGCGCGTCGTGCGTCGTGCAAACGATCTGTTTGTTTCATGGATGTCCATTTACAGTCTATAGTCTGTTTATATCTATGATGTAAGTGATGACTAACTTGTTTCATGGACGTTCCACAACAATCAGTGAAACTATAAACAGATAAGGAAATTAACGTATCGGTCTTTAACGAGCAAAAATGATAGTTGTAGGTAAAACCTCAGACGAGCGACAGAAAAGCTTCTTACAGTCAGGTTTCTGGACGCTTCTACAATCGGCATGGTGTCAGTTGATCGGTTAATCGCCTTCCAGGTAAGCTTCCCCCAACACACACACACACACACACTTGGATTTGCGTGCTATTTACCAGCATGACTACGCTTTCTTTAGCCTGTCCCATCAGAACACAGACCAGAATAAAGCAATAATCTGCTAATTCAGGCTTATTGACGTGCGACACGAAGAGATTTAGGTGACGTTTCGGCGTGACGTTCGCCAAAGCTCGCTCCTCTATAAGGCATCGTTGCACAACACGACACGCTACAGATATAAACGATTCGTCTACACAGGACAGACGACACGCCAAGAAATGTGAAAATGCCTTCCCGTGACACTTTTTTTTGGCCTTTCCAGGCAGGCGTTCAGAACTTAATCAGGCTGCTGTCAATCACCCGGTCGATTATAGAACAAGGTGAGCAATTTACACGCTGAAAGTAGCTCGTTAACCGGCGGGGTCAAGTGCCACGTTAAAACCCAATTAGCGACAAATTGGATGTTATAGCTCATCACACGCCATCACTCTTAACACTTCATTTTTTTCTCTTTCTTTACATGACGAGATGCGTCTCATTTTACCACCAGAGGATTTGTTAAAAAAATAAAATAATAAGAATTTAATTACGGTCATGTACTGCTTGGTAGAAAAGCGAAGTATTGTGAAACGTTATGTGCCATCAAAACGATCTTCATGTATCAATGGATTAGTTTTATTCCACAGTGCTACGGAATACTCAATTCTGATTGGTCAGATAGTCTTTAATTAATTCATTAATTAATTATCTATTCGGCGGCGGCTCGGAGACGACTCTAATCCAGATCACAGGCTTCTAGGAGACTAACGAGCTCGCTCTAACACGTCACCTACCCGTTTCTATAGCAACAGCTAATCCGTAGGGACGTGCACGGCATTGGCGGACGCGTCGCATGAGGATTTCTTTTTTTTTTTTTAAATGAGTTCCGACATGGGAACGTCGTCAGGATGGAGGACATGGCGTTTTCTCCGTAACATGACGTTTACAGCTGCTATAACATAAGTGACAACAGGAACTCGTATTCCACAACATGAAATGCAACACTAATTGGATAAAAAGCATGACATCAGGTTCTTGAATAAATGATCGCCTGTAATTGTTGGCAAATTGCTGCGGGATGAACCACTTTAACGCCTCGGAGCGACATCCCGTCACCATCTTTGATTATTTTCCTCTAACCGCACGCCTTTAAAGCTTTTATTCCTTAAACATCGCTCAGCCCTAGAGAAGTGCGTCCAGGAGCTGTCTGACCTTGGATCCGTTTAATTTAAATGTAATGGTGATTTCCTCGTGGCATTGCTGCCATTTGCATCGAATTGCCCATTTACATTTCTTCATTCTGCACACGCCTTTTATCCAAAGCAACAAGGACCCGATCCGAGCATCGAGCAGGACGAGGACGCTGACGGCACACGGCTCGAGTCTGGACGCTGCTTTGCGCCTGGTTATCAGTATGCGCTGAAGGAAACGTCCTGTCCCGTCTGCTGTAGAACAGATACTCCAGAAATGCTTCAAGAGTAAAGCCACACACACACACACACACACACACACACTATAATAAAACTGAATGTGAAAGCCATGGAATACGATTTCACTCAACTACAAATTCAAACCAGGGGATAAAATACAGATGAATTAAAACTTCAGATCGTTCCAGGCGACACGTTTCACTTTCCACACGGAGCCGGTGATCAAACTGGCCGTAGGTCGCGTAGTGGAGGAAATACGCAACGTGCGTAACGCAACTTCCTTTACGCTTGTTTCCACTTCCTTTAAGCAGACTTTCCTTTCAAGAAAAACCCTGTAATTATGGCACAAGATCAAAAAGTTTCACATTGCCTCAGAGACGTTTTATTTCCCTAATATATAACCGCTTCGACCCTCATTAGCAGGCAGAAGTATAAGCACCCCTTAATTCACTGGCAGGATTTACTGTTTACGTCCAGTGACATGAAAAGACCCTTCATGATGATAAATGGGCTGAACTTGACATCTTGATCGAGGCGCTCAGAACAGAACAGACTTGGACAGGCTGCAGGTTGGGGGTCGGTGTGTGATGAAGATTTACAAATCCCACATAACACACTTTTCCTGTGAATATCACGAGGTCAACTGACAAACAGCCTGTTTGGTAAGAGCTCCATTTCCTGGAAGGAAGTATAAAATAATAAATAATAATAATAATAATAATAATAATGACAATAAAGAGAGGTGACAAAATTCATGACAAAACAAGACCCTGTTTGGCATTACAGAGAACCTGTTAACAACCACCAGAGATTTCACACCATCACGCTAAAACACATTAGCAACAAGCTGCAAACTGGAAAAGGGAAAAGTCGTT
>JAQMYM010000002.1:22626882-22646797 GCA_030014255.1 Parauchenoglanis ngamensis | reverse complement strand
CTATGGGCAATTTAGAGTAGCCAGTTGACCTAATCTGCATGTCTTTGGACTGTGGAAGGAAACCGGAGCACCCGGAGAAACTCCCATGCAAACTCCACACAGAAAGGCACCCTGGGTGACCCAGGGATCAAACCCAGGACCTTCTTGCTGTGCAGTGCTAACCACCGTGCCGCCCTAAAGCTTAATTACATTTGTAAATTGATCTGTTTTGAGTTGTCTTGCTTTATGACACAAACATACAGTATACTCACATATTTCTTGGCTTTTAAAAGTAATCTGTCTGTGATTCTATAGTAGTAAAGTAATTCATTTAGTTTGGGACGTGTCAATGATTGGGGCTGGGGATGGATCAATAGGAAGAGGTTCTACTGAAAAAGACTAGCTTAACAGCTCATTAAAAATTTTGGAAGATATGAGCGTGAACTAATTAATTTTTGGGGACTCTGAACTTAGTTCAAAATTGAAAACTGTGAATTAGGAATGTGAACTAGTTAATTTTAATCTATGTGAACTGAACTTTGAGTTAGCTCTTGTTAAGTGTAAACTTGCACAACACTATGTGGTTCTTCCTCAAACTCTTGCCAACACAGTTGGAAGTTGCCACATAATTGTACAGAATGTCTTCATTTGCTGTAGAATTACCATTTCCTTTTAGTGGAACTAAGAGGCCCAAACGTGTTCCAGCATGACAATACTCCTGTGTACAAAGTGAGGTGTTTGCCTGAATAGCTTTATAAATTTATGGAAAATTTGCAATGGTAATTGTTGGGATTCTGAATTTTCACACAATCACAAAACCATCATTTAAGAATAAGCCAATTTTTACTAAATTTTGAGCCAGAGATCTAGTGACTCGTTCCTAACACACTAAGACAGCGCTAAAGAATTGGATTCATTTTTCAGCAGGACATCTGTAATAAATTGCTTTGCATGTCTCTTCAGTGATAAAACTCTCACATCTGAATAGCAATAAAATCACAACAGCTGGTGCAAACTTCCAATGGGTTCTATTTTCTACAAACCTGGATGTTTGCATCACATCATAGTATCACACTCTGTTCACAAGATGGCGTCCATGCGGTTGAAGAGGCACTGGAGTAAAGGAGGGACACTGGCTTTTATTTCAGTTTGGGGCAAACCAAAGTTCCAGCACAATTCTGAAACCACAAAAAAAACATAATTCCAAAATGTGACAAAAATATCCATTTTTTGTTTACGCGATTTGGGAAGTGTTTATTATCTGGTAGAGGGTCACTGATATGCAACTCCAGCACGAGGTGACATCTGCATAGAAAATCATGGACATGTGTATTAAGTCTTAAATTATCACATGACTGTAGAGTTCTGTTAAAAATAAGTAGGCAATTTGGCCTGTAATTTTCTCAGAGGAGGATGGAGAAAAACATCAATGTGACCGATCCAGACAGAAATAGCGTCACAGAGGAGCACCTGTAAAATAGGAAATTACCCCAGGACTTCCTGTAAATTTAATACTATCTGGATACAGCTTAAGATATCCAGGTAGTGAGCCTTGACCCACCACCTAGTCAGAAAAGGATGAATGTTAGACTTTTAATTTAACTGTATTAGGTGAGAAGATGGAAAGATGGGGTATTGGTCATGTGATCAAGTTCTAAAATAGAGATCCTGACACCTTGACCGAAACAGGGGTTACTAGTGCAAAACATACTCTTCAGTTCAAATCAGTGTCTGTGAAAACACAGACTGTGTGGCTACATGGCTGTCAACCATTTCATTCGCAAGTGTCTCCTCGCCTTCTTACAATATAGTAAGTAGAATAATGTTTTAAAAACTAATTCCTGGAGAAACATAAAAATGTGCAGATATCAGTATAGGGAAAACTGACTGTTCAAGTTATACACTGATGTTACAGTTTAAATGAGATATGTCACGTGGAAATTAGGCTATTTTGTCATTGAAACACATGATGAACTTGGCTTCATATTATACTGCAGCCAGCCAGTAGGGGCGCTAGACCTCTGATCGCTTCACTTTTCAGAGCTATTATGCTAGCCATCTTTACAGCCATTGGATCAAACTAAATTTAAATCTTGCTACTAGTGCCTATGATCCATTTTCGTTATGCAAATTAGGGTGTCTCTGATTGGTCAGGATGGGACGCTTGGGCGTTCCCGCTCTTTCTGACTGACTGAGAGGGGAAACTGGTTAGCCAGTTAGCTACGTCTAGGGATATATTAATAATTTTAAAGTTTCATCGTTTTTTTGGAGTCTTTTTTTTTATCCACAAAGTAAATATGGGCTATTTAAAGCAGATAGATGTGGAAAATTTCAAGTCATGGAGAGGAAAGCAGACAATAGGTCCGTTTAAGAGGTTTTCTTGCATCATTGGCACTAACGGGTCAGGTAAGTTAGTTTAGATGAGCTTAATTCTTACAGCGATTAAAAATTTTACTCAAAAATGACATTGTAGGAAAATATAACGGTGGTAATTGTAAAGGTAAGTCGAATGTGATGGATGCTCTGGGGTTTGTGATGGGAGAGAGAGCCTCAAGTCTGAGAGTGAAGCAAACCAAAGACCTGATTCATGGCGCCCACGTCAGTAAACCGGTCTCGCGCACCGCCTCGGTCTCCATGCGCTTCTGCAACGATCACGACGAAGAAACGATCTTCAGCAGAACTATATCAGGTATGTTTGGATCATGGATAGCACTGCTGTCTCTAAATCGCTGTTCAAATGCAAATTACCAAAAACCGTAAGCTGAATTTGCATTTTTCTGGGTTTTATTTGAGGTGACTCCTCTGAGTACCGGATCAACGAGAGGCAGGTGACACTGGCCAGGTACACAGCCGAGCTGGAGAAGATAGGCATCGTGGTGAAAGCCAGAAACTGCTTAGTGTTTCAGGTTTGTTGCGGAAAGTCCGATTCTTTTCAGTGAGTCGAATCATTCGACTCGGCTCACTAACAAGAGTCGACTCTTTCAGCGTGCGATATGAAATCGTGCTGTCTTTTATTTAAAAAAACCCCCACATTCATTTGTGTTGAACTTTATTTAAAATGCTAAACATCCTTGCATTAATCTTATTTTAGGGCCACTGTTAAAAAAAAAATCCAATAAATAAATAAATATGTGAAGAGTAAAGCTGTAATATTTTGAGTAAGATAAGTCATAATATTAGGAAGAAAAGAAAAATCGCAATATTTCAATGATTAAGCTGTAGTATTAGAGTAATAATATCACAAAAATCATATGTCAAGAATAAATCTGTAATATTTTGAGAAACAAGATCGTTATTACAAGAAAGAAATGTAAATATTTCTCGAATAAAGCTGTAATATATTGACGAACAAATGCTACAATATGAGAAAAAAGATTTTCAAGAATAAAGCTGTAATACTTTCAGTAAAATGTCATAATGTTATGAGAAAAATAATTGAAATGTTTCATGAAAAAAGACTTAATACTTTGAGAATGAAATTGTAATCCTATGACAGAATGGTGCATATCAGAGCAATGTAAATAGAGAAATCTGTTACTTTACAAATAATTGATCTTTTTGTGCATCCACAACAGATAATTATTGGTATTATACATCTGAAATGACTGTGCAGAAAAAAAAAATTGCATAAGAAATAATTTAGAAGAAAGAAATCTTCACTTCTTCATCTTCATTTCTCATGCAAGAAATTGCACAAGAAATTATTTAGAAGAACAAATTATTCGCTTTTGGTTTCGGTTGAGAATTTGGCTGCCGCTTCTCTCTGCCCTGCCATAAGTATGCTTGGTGACTTTCACATCCAGTCACGTCACGTCTTTTTCTAATCTTCCTTTTCTAGCAAAAGTATTGGAAAGAGTGATTGCTACATAAGTTCATACCTTTTTTAACAATAACACTCACTACGAGACTTCTCAATCTTGCTTTCATACACAGCACAGTAGCGAAACAACTCTTCTGCATGATCTTCGGTCTGCTCCTAGTGGTTCTCTGAACATTCTCCTCCTCCTCAACCTAACCACAGCATTTGACACTCATGATGTACTCATTTCTCATCTTTCTGCTATTGGTATCACAGACCTAGCCTTTCAATGGTCAAAAAGATGACAGTTTGTTACACTAGGTCAGCACAAGTCCACCATTTCTCCTGTTATGTGTGGTGTCCCTCAGGGATCACTTTTTGGGCCCCTGCCCTTTCTTATCTACATCCTTCCCCTTGGTCAAATTATTTGCATCCGTGGCCTTAACTTTCACTGCTATGCAGATGATATTCAGTTATATCTCAGTACAAACTCACCCACAGACTCCCTTGCCAGTGCACTACTGGATTGTATCTAAGATCTAAGTTATTATTATTATTATTATTATTATTAAAGAAATGTAATTCAAGGCTATCGATATTCTTGAAATATTATGACTTTATTCTCTTTTTTAAACAGTGACCCTAAAACACTGTCGTGAATCACACAGATCCCGTGAATCCCCTATCACACAGGTCACATATAGAATGCCTTCAACATTCCTGTCATTCTGTCTTATAAACACACACACACACACACACACACACAGCTCTCTGTTAAGACTAACATCCAATTCAGATCTTAAATAGGTTTGAAGCATTTTGAATAAATTACAGTGGGGTAATAAATTACACCATAATTTGCAAATAAATTCTTTAAAAATCAGACAATGTGATTTTCTGGATTTTTTTTCTCATTTTGTCTCTCATAGTTGAGGTATACCTTTGATGAAAATTACAGGCCTCTCTCATCTTTTTAAGTGGGAGAACTTGCACAATTGGTGGCTGATTAAATACTTTTTTGCCCCACTGTAAACCCCAGGATCAATGGTATGCGAGTTGTCTCTCGACTTTCTCCTAAAAGAGTCGACTCAGTTTGTTGACTTGTTCACAGACCTTTCATAACTATTTCACATTCCAGATGTTTTATTTTTCTTTTACAAAATTAATTTATGCAAATTAATAGGGATGTAAACTAACCCTTCCTTACAATACAATGCCATTTTTAATCATACGCTAATGATTCGATATCTGACGATTTCACTAGACTTGCTTTGCTACAATAAGATTTGATTTAGTATGCTACAATCGATAGGTGACCACCTTTGCTCAGAATCCGGGGTAGGCCTCGAAAGCCTCGATTCATTTCGGTTGTTGCCTTTTAAAATGTTGCATAAGTCCAAGTTGTCTGTTATGCTCCTACAAAATAACACACTGGTATTGTAAGCACTGGAGATTTTGGTGCATTTAGCAAAACTGTCTTCATACCAGGTTGTAGCTTGTCCTGTCAGAAAAAGGTTTCATCATCAGTCACTACTATGAATTATTCTGTAATCTCTGTGAAACTGATAGAACAAATAGGTACTGTTGAGACATGATGTTTCTAAGGATTCACAGATGTTTCTTTATTTTTTCCAGTAAATAATATATTTATTGTTATCTTAATAGCAAAAACAAAAACCCTAAAGCTCATTAAAGATAGACACTTGCAGCAACACAGCCCTAATGCTTGCACATGACATCATCAACCCTAGTTTGATGAACACAGTCAATTAGTGTATAAAAAGTAAAAACAATTCAGGAAATGTATTTTAAAACGAAGTACATTTAACTTTACACTAACACAGATCATCACTGCTCAGCTTTCTGTGAAGTGTGTATATGGAGTGGTGTGTATTGTGTATAATTCAGGGTGCTGTGGAGTCTATCGCTATGATGAATGCCAAGGAACGCACAAAGATGTTTGAACGCATCAGTAACTCCTTTGAGCTGGCGAATGATTATGACACCAAGTTGGCGGCATTGCAGAAAGCAAAAGAGGACACGCAGTTCCATTTCAATCGCAAACGAGCAGCTGCTGCAGAGAAGAAGCAGGTGTTCAAGGACAAAACTGAGGTATTACAATGAATAATTTGAATAATCTGTGGTAATTATCTATCCCGAATCCAGGTTGGACTAATGCTTTGGTGACATGCCGACATTTGTTTAGGCAGAGAAATATCAGGCACTGGTGGAGCAGCTCAGTGAAAGCAAGCTTCAGCTCAGCCTTTTCCAGCTTTATCACAATGAGAGGGGTGTTAATTCCCTGCTGGAGTCCCTAAGGGAGAAACAGGAGGCTGTTGCTGTCAAAAAGAGCGTAGTGGAGGAATGGGAGCAAACTGTGAAGGCTCAGAAGAAAGAGCATGGACGCCTGAACAGAGAACTACAGAAACTAGAGAAGGAGATCAAGTGAGCGTATTTCATAAAACCACAAAAAAAAGCACACCAACAATAAAAACATTTTGGTATCAGGAATAGACATGGTTTGGACAAAAGTGCAGAGTTTTATTGGACAAATCAGACAAATTCGTAAGGACAACTCAATATCGAAGTGTCAGGCTCAGTGACATTACTATTGGAATGCTAAGAGTGTGACTTATACGAAGGAAGTTTAGAATATTTGTGTCAGTTGGGAACAGCAGGTGTTATTAAAAGTTGAGGAAATTACATTGAAGTTGCAGGACACGTGACTGAGTTTGTAGTCAGTTGTTTGACTGAGGATTCTGGGAAATGGTGCAAACAAAGCAAACTACTCTACTAGTGTTCCATTTAATATGCGGAGCGAGATTTCTGTGCCTTCATTCACCTGTTACAGTGTGTCTACTTCCGCTCCTCTTCCAGGTCCCAGGAGGAAACCCTCAGCCATCAGCGGCCTCAGTACATCAGGGCCAAAGTGAACACCAGTCACCACCAGCGCAAGGCCGAGGAGGCGCGCACGAGCCTGCTGAAGAGCCAGAAGCAGCAGGCCAAGAAGGAGCAGGAGCTGCAGGAGCTGGAGACAGAGCTGGATGGGCTGGAGAGGGCCTGGAGAGTTTACGAGAGAGAGATAGAGGAGCAGGCAGCTCAGAGAGGCAAGGATGTGCAGCTGGAGGAAGCTCAGGTCAGACAAGATTCGCTTCTTTACTCTTTAATCTACAGTGTGTGTCTAAATGAATCTGCACTGTGGGATAAACAGTCCTGAATGGAGGAGTAATTTTAGAAATGTTTTTATGGTAGCTCACGCGCTATATGGAGCTGAAGGAACTGGCCAGGAAAAATGGGGCCGCCTTATTTCAGAAGGCCGAGAAACTACACTGGGAGGTGAAGGCTGATCGGGAAAAGTTGGAATTTGACAAAAGGAGAAAAAGTGAAGTTGAGGTATGTGTGGTATGCCTTTTGTACCATAATGCCTATGATCAGCAGTGGTGTCAGGGTTTGAAACTGCATGGTTTTGTCTGCATGTATAGGCAAACATTAAGCATGCTGAAGCTCTTCGGGATGAGTTAAACAGTCGGGCAGGGAAACTGGAGGAGTATGCCATCACCTCTAAGTATGTTATCCATCCTAGTGCACCGATCAGTATAAGCTTTATAGTAGATGTTGAGTTTCTCCCATGGAAAGGAATAAGTTTTGCTTCTTGTTGTTTTTGTGGTTTTTTTTGCTCTCATTTTGGTGTTTTGACAGAAAAAATTACACTGTCATGTTTTATACACAGTTCAGTTAGTCGATTTTTGTTAGGTGTGTTACAGCAGGAAAAACACTTGATACCTTTATATGGTGACAGTTTTTCTATTTAAAGTAATAGTTTGTCAAATTTGCATATTAAAATCTGTGTCCTCATCAGCAGGAGAACATTTATGACAGAAGTAGGGAAATATTGGGGTGGGATCTTAAAAAAAAATAGATTTTAGAGAGCATACTATGAGACAGGATGTTGGATTAATGTTCACCAAGACCGTGTTCTTGCAGCAAGGCTCTGGAGGAGCAGTGGGAGCAGGAGCGGAGCTTGGGGGAAATGTTGGAGCGTGGACGGTTGCGGGTGCTGGAGGTGAACGAAGAACTGGGCGTGGTACTGCAGGAACTTCAGAATGCTCGCATGGATAGCCATGAGAATCGGAGACAGCAGAAACGAGACGAGATCCTTGAGAGCCTGCGCAGACTCTACTCAGACGTTGTGGTATTGTATTGCCAACATCAAGAGAAGCCTGTTTGAATTCACCGAAGACATTCAAGAAAAAAAAGTCTATTTTCATCCAACAACATTTCAACATTTTTTTTCATATACCAATTGAAACATTTCAGCTGTAATTTTGAACATTGTTTAGGTACCAAAACACATGACTGAGTATGAATCTGAACAGTCTATTAACAGTATATTCTGGAGATTGTAAATTGCTAGCTACATTTTCAAAACTTGCCTAGCTAGCTAGTTCAATTACAACACAAGTTAGCTTTCTTATTTAGAAGAGAAAGAACTGTATATTCAACAAATGCTTTGCTACACTTTTAGCTATTCTGACTCCATCCCGCTCACACTGCCAAAGCACGTAGAAACACATGGCGCTCGGCACCTAAAGAACCATTCAGCGTGGAGATAATTGTGACAGTAACATAATGAGCTCCATATCATTTACATTTTGTACTATGCCTACATTGTGCAAGCTGTTTAAAGGTGAGAGTCTACTTGCACTGATCATGTCCTCACCTATTAGCAAATGCTTTGTATCATACAAAAGTAATACCAAATGCATTAAATACATATGTAACGACCGTGTTTTTGGTGCCGTTTTCATTAAACCAATTCAGACATGATAGATTTTTTTTTCATCTTTAGTATGGACGCTTGATGGACTTGTGCCAACCCATCCACAAGAAATACCAGCTCGCGGTCACAAAGGTGTTTGGCCATTATATGAACGCCATCGTTGTGTCCTCTGCAAAAGTGGCCCGTGACTGTATTCAGATTATAAAAGAGGAGAGAGCCGAGAGAGAAACCTTCCTCCCTATTGACAACCTGGATGTGAGTCAGATTGCCATGCACTAATTTTCATGATTCAGAGTAAACAACTTTATGTTATGGTTCAGAATAAGCAACTTTGGTTTGAATGCAGACTGTCCTTTTTTCTTGTGTCAGGTAAAGCCACTAAACGAGCGTCTCAGGGAGGTGCGAGGAGCCAAGATGGTGGTGGATGTGGTACAGTGTTCCCAGAAAGCACCTCAGCTGAAGAGAGTGGTGCAGTTTGTGTGTGGGAATTCCCTTGTGTGTGAGAATCTGAAAGACGCCCGCCACGTTGCATTTGATGGCCCAGAGCGTCTTAAGGTAAGATTTAGATATGGCTGTGTGCAAAGGCGATATCAGAGTTGAAGGTTATTATGAAATGGCCGCTCTTGGTCCTGATCCCCAAGTTTAATCTAATCGATGACCTCCGTATTAAGATAATGCTGTTGCTCTGGAATTTTTTAGACTGTGTCTTTGGATGGTACCTTGTTTTCCAAATCGGGTTTGATCTCCGGTGGCTCTGTTCACCTGCGCAGTAAAGCTCGGCGCTGGGAAGAGAAGGACATGAACGGCTTGAAAGAGCGGAAGGAGCAGCTTAGTACAGAGCTGAGGGTATGTCAGTGTTACAGGAACTCGGCGGCACAGAAGCACCTTACAGGCAGGCATGAAACAAAGATTTTTGATTGTTAAGCCCTAATGCTCATTTACCTTGTTACTATATTTGGGATTAAAAGAAAAAGCAATAAAACAATTTAGGATATGCTGTTATAGAAAAATAATGAATGACCAATGATGATATAAAGCTGAGTTACTCTTATTACCCCATAGTTGATTATTTCATGTAACAGCAGGTCCCAAAGTTTTCCAACTTTTACATTTTTTTTTATTTATTAAAGAATAACACATACATCTTATTTGTTTATAGTTACATTTAAGGTTGTAGCATGTGCCTTTTTTTTTTTTTTTTTTTTTGGAGTAGTGCTTTATCGCGATTCATGTACATATACTTTTCTATGTGCTTGTGTGTGTTCTTGGCAGGAACTATTAAAACTGAAACGGAAGGAGGCTGAGCTACATCAGATAACAGCCCAGGCCCAGGGAATCCAGACTCGCCTCAAATACTCCAACTCTGAGCTGGAGTCCATGCGCAAAAAAAGCATCCCAGCCTGTCAGGCTGTAAGCTTTCCCTCTATTTCTCTCACTCTGCGTTATCTGTTCTGTTGTTTCTACTGTTTAAATTTCTTTCACTCTTCAATGTTATGCTAAAGCAAGTTCATGCTTGCGTGTACTGCAGGAAATCTCCAGACTGGAGAGTGAGCTCTCAAACCTGAAGTCTCAGATTGAGATGCAGACCTATAGTGTTCAAGTAAAGGACAGTGAGGTGACAGCCCTCCAGGATGAAGTAAATCATGTGAGTCACACAAAATGTATTTACTGTTGCTTATTGCTTCTTACAAGCTCTTATTCCCTGCCTAGTGACAGCAGCTTCAGTGACAGAGAACTTTCAGTAACCTTTGTGATCTGTTGAGTAGAGCTTTAATTTTCTGCTGTAGATGGAGGACACAGTGTTCTCAGACTTCTGTGCTGAGATTGGTGTAGCCAACATTCGTGAGTACGAGCATGATTATGTGAGACAGCAAGGAGAGATCGAGAATAAGCGGTAGGGCCCTGTACAAACACACACACAGACTTAACGATAGGTTTCTAAAACTACGAAGACATTTGCCTTTGAATTCACATGTTTTCGGAAAATCTAAAGAGCATTCGAACATTAAAATGCATTCAGACAGCCACTGAAAATACTAATAGTGAATATATGACAGTATAGTTGCTACAACTTGTCTTTGGGTGCCACTATGAAAATGCAGGTGATAATCTATGTTATAGAAGCAATAGAATGTTAAAGTTACAAAGTGTTGCTGGTAACAGTCTCGCTATTATGCCCAGGCTGCAGTTTGAGTCCCAGCGCACCCGTCTTAACACACAGTTCGAGTATGAGCAGGAGCAGCTGCACAAGCTGCGCAGGCTGATTGACAAAATGGAGGACTCCATCAAGGAAGAAGAAGATGCCATCCTCACGTTGAAAAAGGTAAGCCAGCTTTAATACAGCTCTATGAATGTCTAATTTATGTAGCTCCCTGGCTGGTGTTTTATATTAAACTGTACAAAAAGATCAACATTAAAATCAAATATTCACACACATCAATAATATACCATGTATATGAACTGTTTTAACCTTTGGATGATTGAGATTTTTTTTCCTTGGTACAGCATTTTCCAGGGAGCACATTGTAATTGTTTGTGTTATTCAGGAGGAAGAGAATCTGCTTGCTCTAGTGGATGAGTCTCAGTCCAAGCTTCTAGACTTAAAGAATAAGCAGATGGAACAGAAATCTTGCGTTAATAAAGCGATGTCTGAGCTGGATAAGAGAACTAGAGGACTTCAAGAGAACTCCAGGTATCTCTGGTTGCTAACAGCTGTTCAGTGGGTGATTTTCATATTGACTCACCGTTTCGCTCACATTTTATCTCCTCTGTTAAAGATGTCCTTAAGGTCTTGTAGTATATTATGGCAAAGTGGAGATAAATGATCTGAGATCAAAATATTTTTTATTTGTTTAGTTAGAATGCTTATTTGTGTAATGCAAGATTCTGCTATATTATAGGGATATGCATCTCCATCACTGAGGCTGACATCAATGCATTGCCAATGATCCAATACATTAAAGATACATATGAAGCAACTACTAATGCAGTACGGCATGATTCACCCGATTGCAAGGCCGTGCGATTTGAAATGATTTGATTCAACACAATGCTTTTTAAGGGATATGATGTCATATAAAATGATGTCATATAAAAATATGATGTTATGCAATTCAGTATGGTAGCGCTTCATCCTCCATGATAATCTGTTCTTCATCTACAACTTATATGAGAGGCATTGGGCCTTTGCTAATAATTATAATTTATTAAATTGGATTTTATTGAACTGTCATCGTGAACTGTCATGCCGGTGCATCAAGGTGAATTGTTGAATCTTACCAATTCTCTGAATCTACCTGTCTTTACGACTGAATACCAGTGATGACAAGTGATATGTTGTAATACAGCCCTGATGTAATATGGGCTGAGAGGTAGGAGACAAGTGCGTACGTTTTTTGGATTGTAATCGCAGTCTATAGTGGGGGTCAAAACACAGGCATGCAACATCAATCAAGGATAATAAATAGCTAAAGTCAAAATACAGGCATGGTAATACATTGCAGAAATTATATCTTAGTAAGAAAAAGATTTAAATATAGGCAAATTCAACTAACATTTCTTTTTATATAGCTGATTATTAAACCTATTTCTAGATCATTTTAATTTCAAGCTTGAAATTGCCTTATTTCAATTGGCAGATCCTTTTGTTTATTTTTAGAAAGAAGCAAAATTATGTGCCAATAGAATAAGACAGTTTCAAGCTTGAAATTAGTATATATGCCTAGAATTAAGCTTAATGGTGTTAATTATCTGGTAATATTTAATAATGTTTTCTTTATTCAAAATGTATTCACTTGCCAAGATATTTTTTGCAGGGAAAAAATCTCTCTCTCTCTCTCTCTGTCTCTCAGGGAACTGGTAAAGCTGCAGAAGGAGATGATCTCTGTGGAAACTGCATTGGAACATCAGAGACTTTGCAAACACAACCTGCTGCTGGGCTGCAAAATCGAGGGCCTGCCTCTCACAGTGCTGTCAGGAACACTGGATGACATCAGTGACGTCCAGGTACATTGAGAGTACCATGGAAAAATACTTTGTACCCACAAGTTACTGGAACAGTTGATATCTGAAATCTAAATCTGTGCTATATACTGATTGATTTATTTTAATTGATTGGACACCGATCCAGTAACAAAGGTTCCAGCTGGAAGCTTATCAACCTGCTGTGCTTTGTTGTTCAACAGGTCTGAAAATTGACCTTGACTTTGACTGAAGCCAATGTAGGTTAACCATATGATTGATGACATAGGGTGCTTTGCAGAATTATTGGCACCCTTTTTAAAAATGAGCTTTAAAAGAAGTTTTTCTACACTGGATACCACATGATCAGCATTAATTGTAAAATGTAATGCCTGCCCTGGAGAGAATAACAGCACTTAGTATCTTCCTGTAATGGCTAACAAGTGTAGAGATTCTTGTCAAGGTTCACTCCTCCTTACAGCACTGAAATATCTTCCAGCTCAACGTTTGTCCTTGAGCTTAACGGGAGATGATTTGCGATTATTCTTCTCTTGCATTTCTGATACCACTCTTGATAATATGCTGAATTAGAATGTTAAAGAATTATTAATAAGAAGTGCAGTGATGGGCTTTTCCAAGATGTGAGCTGAGAAAAAGTGAAATTTTGAATGTTAACGTGATTGTGTTGCACAGTACAGAGAAACATTCTCTTCTATTCAACACAGCTGGACTCAGAATCTGTAAGCACCCACACACAAGTCATTTATGAGCAAGAAGGACAGATCGTGATTGACTATAACCCACTGGAAGATAACCTGAAGGTGAAGCTAAGTGCTTGTGTAACCCACAAACACACTAATTATTCACATTTTATTCGTGTACTCTTAATTCCATATGTATGAGTTACATGTGGACGGTTTTGCCTTCAAAATCTCACATTTACGTCATAGTGACTTATATTTTTCTAACATAACTGTTACTAATTAAACTGAATAATATGTTCTTTGTAACATTTAGTTCCAGCACATTTGTTTGTGCCAAGCTAGCTGATGGTTAGCTATATTGCTTGGGCTCTTCATAAATAGCTAGCTTGCTTATCCCACACCTGTATTTGTTGAATATTAGAATATAGAGGCTACAGATTTGAAAATATTTGTGACCACTGGCTCTGACAAAACTAAATGAAATGAGCATTATCAGTCATAGAGTTGTTATCAGGTTACTCATTTACATAAGTTATGTATTCACGTGGACCTATGTGTGTGTGTGCAGAGTCTGACGGATGAGCAGGAGGTAATGGCCGAGCTGGAGGTGCTGAGAGAGAAAGTGGTGTCTCTGGACATGGTGATCCATGTGTCCAAACCACCTAATATGAAGGCACTGGAGAAGATAAGTGAGGTGAAGGACAGCTTCCGTGGAGTGGTTGATGGTAAAAACACACACACACACACACACACACACACGCACACAAAATGGATGGTTGTTAGGATCTTGCCTTGACATTATTAATACAGCTAATTAATGTTTTGACTACGCCTTTATGTGTTTGTGTGTAAGCGTTTGAGGCCAGCACAAGTTTCACTAAGAAATGCCATAAGGAGTTTGAGCAAGTGAAGGCCAGACGCTTCCACCGCTTCAGCCAGTTCTTTGAGCACGTTTCTGTCGCTATCAACCAAATCTACAAAGACCTCTGCAGGAACGACAGTGCTCAAGTGAGACCTCATGTGACAAATTCCTTTTTTTGTATGTTAAACAAAAAGCACCTACAAAAGCACCTATACTTCTGCATTCATATAGATTCCGTGAGCACGAATATTCAGGGATGGACAAATTAGTAGCCTGGGTGTCTGGGATAAGCACATTTTGTTTCCAGGTTATTAGTTTTGATGCCTGTTTGGAAAGAGGATTTATGCCATTGATCCATCCATGAGTCTGTCCACCTGAGATGTTTGTTGCCTGGCAGAAATCAGAAAGAGGGAAAAAAAACTACTGTTTATTGGTTTTCTCAAACAATGTTTTATTTAGTGTGTATGTTTAAACAGCATGTAATTCCAGGTGGTGAGCCACACTGATGTTGTAGCTATGGCACACACTACTCATACCTACTGCCCTATACAGATGATCTGAGGCACTGTCTGCTTTTCTGTAAAATGTTTTTTACTAAATTATGATTTAAAAAAAAAAAAAAAAAGTATTAAACCCAAAACTGCAGTGGGAATTTTTGCACTTGGACCTCAAATCAAAATCTCTGAGAGGATGCAATTGTTAAAAACACATTTTATAAAATGTAGGATAATATTAATATAAAATGATAATTTTCCTTTTTTTGTGTGCATGTGCGTGTCTCCTGCAGGCGACTCTGAGTGCAGAAAACCCTGATGAGCCATACCTGGGTGGTATAAGTTATAACTGCGTGGCACCTGGGAAGAGATTTATGGCCATGGACAACCTGTCAGGAGGAGAGAAGTCAATCGCAGCGCTCGCCCTGGTGTTTGCTATTCACAGGTAGTCAGTTTTTACATGGGCAGAGTCAATATTTATATATATTTCCCAAAGATTTTATAGATTGGATGGTTAAGTGAAAAGTGAATAATACAGCTAAAAACACTGTATAATAGCACTTCCTCGAAACAACCCTTTTTTAAATTTGAAAATTTGACTTATGTTGATTATTTCATTTTTTCCGTGATTATGTCTCATTTTGTCCCAGATTCCATCCTGCTCCATTCTTTGTGCTGGACGAGGTGGATGCTGCTTTGGACAACACAAACATTGGCAAGGCATGAAGACACTCGATGCTTTTTTTATTACTGATTTCCACTTTAATTGATCCACCTATAATTGATAATATATACTCTTACATTTAAAGTAAGTAAAACACTTATTTACAGAATGGAGTTTTGGAGTGTTTTGGAGTAATTAAGTGAAAAATTAAAGAGCATTTTTTATTGTCTGATAAATGAATATATGATTTTGTGCAGGTGACGAGCTTCATTAGGGAACAATCAAGAAATAACTTTCAGGTCATTGTCATCTCACTGAAGGAGGAGTTCTATTCACGGTCAGATGCTCTGCTGGGGGTCTACTCAGAGGTACTGCACATCCACCTGGTCACATGATCACTTTCTTTTGTGGCGAGCCTTTGCCATTACTGGGAATCATTGGCGCTTGTAAAGTGACCAGGAGCACCTCAACCCAATGACTGACAAGCATTATACTTGGTTGCCCATTCTAAGAGTTAAAAAAGAAGTCTTCAGGAGCTTTCAAATGACTTCAGTCATTTGTCAGACTTTAGCCAACTTTGGAACTCTATTTATGGTTAAAATGATGACTTGGGTGGTGCTACAGAGCTTATTATGTTTCAAGTGATCATTTTCCCTGTGTCAGAGACTTTTGTTATTTAATAAAATTTTTGGGAGAATTTATAAACATATTTATTTATTTTTTAAGATACGGTGAACTTTTTGTCTACAATATTAAACCTCTGTTGGTAGCATTTTTTGATTTATGTAGTTTCATACAAACAAAAAAAAATGCACATTGTTTACTTTGTTCATGATTCATAAATAAAAAGGAGTTTTTTCTGTTATCATTTTTCTCCATTAAAAGTTGTATTCAAAATTTTCTGAGACTCAGATTGAATGTAATTGTGAAGCCAGTATTGTCAATCCAGTTGACTTTATCACTTGTGCTATAATGCTCACTATTTCTGTTTAGACCTGATGTTGTTCCTGTGCTTCTGATCCTTACAGTTCAATGACTGCATGTCCAGCCACCTCCTGTCACTGGACCTCACCCCGTATCCCCTCAACGACGAGAATGGCAAAGAGAAAGAGATGGACATGATGTAAAGGAACAACAAAAGAAAATAAGCAAAGGAAAACCGGGTTTCTGTTAAAAATGCACTCAACTACTGAAGTTTTAATTGCTTCCTGTTTAAAAAAAAGTTTGTATTAATTTTCTGTTTTAAATGGTAAGTTGCATGCACTAATTTACGAGCATTTCAAGTTACTGTAATATTTGCTTGACGATTTTATATCGATTAATTGTTAGTTGAACATTTGAGTAATCAAAGAAAGTTTTTGTTATGATGTTCAATGCTTAGTTGAAGTGTTTTAATTAAGGGTTTTTAAATAAATGTTTTTGAGCTTGTAGATTTCTTTTTATTCTGAGAGTTATTCAAAGTACGTTCATTAGGCTACACATGGCCTCTTCAAACCTCATTACTGTTGCCGTTTCACCATTCTGCCCTCTCACTCTGTCACTAAATCTCTTCCCCTCATACTCATCCCCTTTTTTCTACGACACAATTCTGGGGTGGGGTTTAGGAAGAGAATGATCAGCTTACACTTTGTGTCTTTTATTTAGCATTTATATAATTGTCACCACTTGGTCCACTGCCTCTTTAGAGTGATAATTACACCGGCACATTTCATGGCATCGTATACAGTCATTATTGTCCCTCTGCAGAGCAACATCGACAGTCTGAAAGGCCTGAGATTCTTCCTGTGGGTGAGTTCTTCAGGTTTTTTATGTTACTTGAATATGTAATGTAGTCATTAGATATCTAATATTATCTTTGTTAACTCTTAACTTTTACCTGTCTTATAGTACACCAGAAATATTAGATTATAGAGAACGAAAGCCACAAATTAACTACAGGATTAGAACACTAGCAATACTACTACTACTACTACTACTAATAACAATGTGCAATAATATTAATAGTAAGTACTTATTTGCTAATGCACAATACTTTGTGTTGTCTCTATTTGCATGTGATGTCGTATGAAACTGTCCTCTTATGCATTCTGTTCCATGGTGTCAACTGTCACAAACCTTTGCTGAATTCCCAGCCAGCCTCTAGATCAATCCCGATGGTTCACAACTGCATAACAAAGTTATTTAAAGGCAGAAACTATTTCCACCAAACTCATCAGGCTAAGAATGGTCTCAGCAGAAACAAATATAAAACAAAACACCCCAGAACAATCACAAAATCATTTCTCTTAGTCTTAGTTTACCAATTTCAAACACTCAAATGACTCTTAGTTTAATTATATTGTACATATACACATTCAGTATTTTCAGATACTTCATTTATTCCAGGCTGCTAGGAAGCTGAAGCTTGAGACATTCTGTAAAGAAAAATAACAACAACAACAACAAAAAGTTTCTCACTAAAAATCATATATTCATCTTCAGTAAGTGATTCATCCTCGTCAGGGTTGCAGTGGATCCAGAGTCTATCACGGGAACGTCTTCATCTCCACTCAATGCAAAACATATCTTCTTGGAGCTCGCTTTGTGTACAGGGGCATTGCCATAATGGAACATGCTGGAAGTACCACATATGAGTGTGATTGTCAGGTGTTCACATACCTTTGGCCTTATAGTGTATCACCTGATTGTTATAGAAATATTCTCAAATAACATATAAGCCTGTGCAGTCGCTTATGTAAAGTACTTTCTGTATGAAACCAATTCTAGTCTTGTATGTGTGTTTCATTGTTTCATGTTCAGCTTAAGAAACTGCAGGAACTGGAGAGAGAGAAGGACATCCTGTGGCTGAGTCTGCAGACACTAGAGCAGGCACGGCACTGGATTTGCTCCAGACTGGAGGGAAATGCCAGGACTGGAAAGATGGCTGGAGGAGGTGACAGGAGTCAGTAAGAATACTGTTATACGTTTTGGTTGCCATACTGAGCATTAGACATGTACCAGTGTAATAATTGCCTATCCATTTGTTATAGTTTGCAGTATTAAAGTTGTATTTTTATTTATTACATTACCTTATGTACATTTATTATTGGTTAATGCATACATTCCAATTATTTAGATGCAAATGGGTGACAAATTAAAAGAAAAGCCAGCATAATGTGGATTAGTAAAGTGTTTGGCCACCCACAGGCTTCAGTGCAGAATGACATGGTGAGATGAACACCGTACTTCCTAAAGATTTTCCCTCAGAGTTCTGATAATGGTGATCGAGAGCGCTGTCTAAGGCAGCCCTGACACTTGCGCACAGAGGTGATATGAAGAGACACACATTGATGAGTGATGTGTTATAATTTTTGCAGGTGCTTTCAGTACATATTGTAATTAATATTCAAATTACATACTTAGGTTTGCAATGATATATATGTTGGACAACCACCCAGGGGCATGCCCCGTATCCCCCCCAGGATTTCCGCCTATGTCATCAATATCTGGTTTCCTTTATCCTGTATCTCATATACAAAATTCATGTCTCTGTGTGTGTGTGTGTGTGTGTGTGAGAAAATAGTGTACACACCAAATAAAATATAAGCACATATAAAAATGTATTATATAAGTTATTGTAAATTGGAACACTGTGCACAGAACATGCATATAGTAATGCAAAATGGCATAACACTGATGTGAAGGAGAAATTAAAACATGCTGTATATTTCTCTTAGCAGTAGGGGTCGCTAGTGAACTCTGTTGAATGAAACAAGTAATGAACCGAGACTTCGTTTGTCGTCGGTCATGTGATTTTCTAATTAAATGATACACACCTCGAAGCAGGGCTTCATTTGGCAGACCCCCTGATACTTAATAGGCGCTTCGGAGTTTTATTTGGCCATCACTAGTTAAAGCTATAGTGTTTTTGTCTTCACCAAACAATTTAGTAAGCCCTCGTGCTTGTGTATGGGGCGGAGTCATCCTGAATGAGACCACGCCCATCAGGATAGAAATGTTTTATCATAGGATTAAGGTAATCAGTCAGAAGGACATTGTATAGATTTGCAGTGACACCTCATTTTAATGGTATAAATGGACCCAAATCAGCAGTAAAATAAGTAAAAGCCCCCCACAGCATAACAGAAACACCAGGTTTCTCCTTTAATTTGTCACACATATGTGTTGATTTCTGTTTAGTTAAAATAAGTCACATCTTTATTCTCTTACATGCTTCTTCACAGGTTTCAGGACACTGAAAAGGACACATTGAACATTCACTGACTTCATGCCACAATAACATGAACCTTATATTTTTTATTTGAGCAACTGACCGAACAGTATAATGGTTCCTTGTATGTTTAGCTTTTGTAGTTCTGCTTATTTTCACTGCAAAATAATTACAAATCATTTACTTACTGGTTTATTAGCTGGACAGAATAGGTTTAATCTATTTTACACATGAAATAACTGGAAAAAAAAACTACTTTAAAGATGTTTTATAATAGCATGTTGTGAAATTTAGTATACATTTTGATCCAGGGATAATTTGTGCTATTTTGTGTTATGTACTTTGTAAAGTGAAGTGATAGAAAAGTGTTGTATACATAAATAAAAGGGTGGATGGAAATACTGCGCATGAATGGACTAAACCCACACAGTCACAGGGAGAACATGTGAAACTCCACACAGAA
>JAQMYM010000002.1:22600173-22615602 GCA_030014255.1 Parauchenoglanis ngamensis | reverse complement strand
TCTCTCTCTCTCTCTCTCTCTCTCTCTCTCTCTCTCTCTCTCTCTCTCTCTCTCTCTCTCTCTCTCTCTCTCTAACAAATTGTCTGTCTTTCTCTATCTCTCGGACATATAGTCTGTCTGTCTATCTCTCTATTTCTCTCTCTGTCTATTTGAGTAACCTCTACCTGTCTGAATTTGTCTGCTTTCTTTCTTTCTTTATTTATTTATTTATTTATTTATTGATTTATCTACCAGATTTCTGAACACAAATAAAACCTATTTTTTTTAAACCTAAACCCATTCTACTTGAGATTACTTCCAGAAGTTCTGACTTCTAAATTGTTGGGTTGTTATTTACACCTTAGTAAAATTATTAGAAATTCACACAGGAGCCCATTTTGGGATTTGTGGGTCTAAAACATACAATGCGGGTGACAACATGTCCATGTTCATGCAGCATGCTAATTGGGCTCCACATTGTGAGGAGGAATAAAGTGGAGTAGATGCACGCCTCCACAAAGACCCTCACATGAGCGAGAGGATTCCTGTAACTGCTCTGGTGGCAGGTCAGGTCTGTCTCAGAGTGTCTCTGTCCTTCTGTCGCAGTGTCCCTGTGGGAATCCGGCCGCCTGACACCAAATCTCTGTGATGGAGTTTAAAAAAGAAAAAGAGAAACTTTGGAGCTGTTCTGATGATGACCCTTTTTAAAAACAGTCTTCTCTCCCAAACTCCACCCACCCACATCTGTCCTCTTAACATCTGTCCTGGTTTCCAGTAACATTTAAATCTCATTATCTCAGATTTACAGCAGCAGTCAGAGTGTAATCGTCTCACACTGGAGACACAGCAACTGTCTCAACCAGCTGCTCTCCAGCATCGTGCCTGTTCCTCTCCTTCTCACTTTCTTAATCTCCCTTTCTCTCTTCCTTTCTTTTTTACTCATTTATATCTGGCTTAATTTCCAGCTTACTTTTTTCCTTTTTCTCCTTTCTCTTATTCTTTTTTTTCTTTATTTATTTTTGTTTGTTTCACTTTCCTTTACCTTTTCTTTCTTTCTTTAGTTCAATAGTTGTGTATTTACAGTCAGCTACAAAAGTATTGGCACCCTTGATAAATACGGGCTTTTAGAACGCTCTGGAAAATTTTTCAGTTGGAAAAAGTTTTTGAAAGTTTCTTTCTTTTGTTGTTTCAGGTCCAAAATTATTGGCACCCTTAATTAAGCTGGGTTTTAAAAAACAGTTACGGAACATTTTCTTTATTCGGTTAAATCTCTCGGTGAAAATATGAACAAAATCTAACTTTTAAATGAAGTAAATTAATTCTAATAAAATAAACATTTTTCAGCAGATCTGGAGCTGACTCTACAATCGTGGTTTAATGGAGAAACGCGTTTGTGTGAGATTCACATTTAGAATATTTCCTAAGTTCATTGTGTTCTCTTTATTTATTTGTTTCTTTCACTCACTCAGTCGGTTTGGCAGCTCATTGGTTGTTGATTTTTCTTGATTTGGCAGCTCATTGGTTGTTGATTTTTCTTGATTTGGCAGCTCTTTGGTTGTTGATTTTTCTTGATTTGGCAGCTCATTGGTTGTTGTTTTTGGTGACTTGATTTGTTGTACGAATCCAAGTCGTCTTTAGGAGCACAGAGAGGGCAAGAGGGTTTTGTTTTGCCATTTTTGTCTGATGATGTAATTAATGCTGCTGTTTGAATATTATTGACATAATCCACTGAACTCTCGCCAGCTCATGTCACCATGCTGACAGTTCACATTTCCCAGAGGAAACGCTGCATGATATCATCATCATACTATTTAGGGTGATGTCTTTCATCTCATGCACCATCAACCTGATCTTGCTTTCTGTCAGATAATCAAGCGCTATGATCTTGATCATAATGCTGAAGTTATAAGTGTGTGTGTGTGTGTGTGTGTTTACAGCTCTCAGTACCATGTCCTGATTCCAGCTTTGTGGAGAACAGAAGTGCAGGAGTGGGAGATTAACTGCATGAACAGGCTCACACTGGAGGAGATTGATGAGGGGCCTGATACAGGTACACACACACACACACACACAGAGGTATTATATTGCTAGTTTTTCCCCCAGTATATATTTAAAAAATGTTGTAAATTTGACCCAATGCTGATGGTCTAACCAGCAGTCACGTTCTGTGTGTGTTTTATTTTTAACTTTATATGCTGTTAAACATTATATTTTATAATGCTCAGCTATTTTAGACTCCTTCCAATGTTGTCTAATATAGCTGAGCTTTTTTTATTTAAATTGCATGTTATATGGTCTGTCCCAAACAATATTTCCTCATCAGACCTCTTGTCAGATCTGACAGATCAGTCATGTTGAAGGACACTGTAGAGTTTTCCCCACCAATTCACCCAGTCTAAATCTTTTGGACATTTTGTCAAGCTTTTAATTATAATTTTTTTAAGGACAGTTCCTCTGCCATGTTTGCCATGTTGGGCCCAGAGGAAGGCCCTGACCCCCAGACGCAAAGCTAACGCTGAGCACAGACGGCTAACGCAGATTTCACACAGACGGCGTCGTTTGTGCTTTTTCTCTTCACCTCATCATTACTCACACGTAGAATCATCACTCTCTCTTCTTGGCCGCTCTCTTTCACTTCCTCTCGTTGATGTAGTTACGACGTCCTCGCTACCGCATGCCATCCTGTGATTTAAGCGTATCATCACTGCATGCACTTCTCTGTCTGGCATCCATGACTCAGAGCCTCTTAATGCAGGAGAAGCTCCCAGAGGCTCTGTCTGGGTTTGAGATCTTCAGGGAGTTACACAACTGTGTGTGTGTGTGTGTGAGAGAGAGAGAGAGAGAGAGAGAGAGAACGGAAAGTGTGTTGTTTAGGGCCCTAGTGTAAAATTAATTGTAAGGTCTAGAACGGAGCTGTGTGTGTGGCGCGCTTCTGGGCAGAGACGGCATGACTCACGTTGAGTCATCCGCCCTCTCCATCACTCTGCTAGTAGTGTAATGAGAACAAACCCAGAGACCGTGTCTCGGACACGCACACAAGAGCAGTCTGTCAAAACGCCTGTTGATCGACTCTTCTCTTCCCCGCTCTGTCCTTGTCTGTCGTGATGTTTAGTGCAGCTATCTTTTATAATAATTTTATTAATTAAAATTAAAAGAATTCTATTTTATTTTTTTGGAGAATGACCGATTGAAATTCTTGTTGCATTATTGCTGTTCTCGATAAAAAAAAAATTAATGCTATTATTTATCACAGTATTTGATGTTATGCTATGGAAGAAAATGAGAAAATGCAACAAAAAAAAAATTTTGGTGATATTTTGCTGCAGCAGGACTTACAGGTTGTCCAAACAACTTATAGCTCTGTCATTTGGTATTCCTGGGCACGACTATAACTTGTTTGTTTCTTTTCAACCATGGACTTTTTTTCCCCCTTAAATCCAGAACAGACCAATTTCTGTCCAGTGTGCTAAATTTACTGGTTGGTTAATTGAGATTCATTGTAGTGGTCATTAGTCTGTATCAGATCATAAATCAGCTGTTTGCATTTCTGTATACTTTTGTATTTAATGGGAAAACATCGAGACAATTCACCATCAAAACGCCATCCTGTTTTTACAAGTCATTAGACGGTTATATTTGAATCGCTTATGGCCGACGTATACTTCTGGGGCGAAAACCCGCAGTTTAAACCGGCGGTTATAATGATCTATAGAGCCTCACAATTTATATTAAAACAATATTATGATGGTAGATTCCCACTGGTCATGTTGCAGGCTGCATAGTGTTCACCACGGCATCTCCAGTCTCTTTCACGTCTGTCACACGTGCTCAGTGTGAACCCGCTCTCGCCTGTGAAGAGAACAGGGCACCAATGGCGGACCTTCCAATTCTCCCAATTGAGCTGCACGGTGCTGGGCTGCGAGCACCGGTCCCACTAGAGGACGTCAGGCCAGTTAAAAAATGACCGTTTTAATGATCGAGTACATAATTTATACTTCATATCAGCTGCTCCTAATCGATTTGTTAAAAAAAAAAAAAAAAAATAAATAAATAAATAAATAATATATCACAATTTATCATAATATAAGTATCGTGTGGTCATACCGCCCCACCCGAGGACCCACATATGAGTCATACAGATATCGTATCTGCGCAATTTTTAGACGGCACCTTTTACATGACGCTAAGTTTTAGTATTGCTCATCTGGCTACTTTGGAATTTTCTGTGTATGCAAAGACCGTGTTAAACGGTTTAGTTCTAATCGTGCAGATTGACCAGATCAGGTCTTTTCCACGTTCACTGTTCTGTCCCTGAGCAGCGTTTTTGCTGAAGCCTCGTGTTTTTAGTAACTCGAGATCTCCCACTGGACTCGCTTAATCAAATAACATCTCAGCGCGCGTTCAGCAGATACGCCGCGCAATCTGGGACTATTGCCGATTGGCACTTTTTCCACAGCACTGTGTTTTGCAGTTTGTGTCTGTGTGGGAAAAGCCTTCCAGGATTACTCCGTCACAGTGAGGAGAGAGAGAGAGGAGGGTGGGGGTTTGGTGATGGGGTTTTGCTCTGAACTCAGCAAAATGGAAACCCCAGAGCTCCATGTGAACCTAAAACCAGCACAAAGCTGTTCATGACTGAAGGTTTTGGCTCGTTCTTCAGTCCTCTCCGTCATTCCGTCGTCATCTTTCAGGTTATTTGATATAACTTGAACTTGGTTCAAAGTGTCGTTTGTACCTTCAGGGAAATGTCATGCTGCAGGATTTCACTTTTAGCTAGACGTTATTGAAACACCTCAGGAACATGACAAGCTGCTTCTTTTGTCTTATTAGCTTCAAGGGAAGTTGCTGTAATGGAAATGATAACAGGCTTGGAGTTGGCTTAGAGAAGCCGGTTCAAAAGCTTTGTTTTTAATCTTGAAAGCACATGACCGCTACTTTTACTAGCTCTCAGTGCAGCAAAACCTCCACAACTTCACAGATCAGTCGAAAGAATTTAAAGTCTAGATACTTGAACGAAATTTCTTCAATTTCATTTTACAGTTTAAGATCTGTGGCCTAGGATGTCGTCGCATAGTTGCGGATTGTTTTTGGAATATTGATGGCATTGAAAATGACGATTCGCTTCTTGGAGCGGAGGATTCTGGGAAGGGTGGCAGACAAGTAGGAGAACATCTGTGCAGGTGTTTGATCAACAGACGCAAAAGTAAAAGCTTCACTTTGACTTTGTACTCGAAGTTTTGCGTAATTAAACCAGATTGCTGAAAGTTATCTGGATGATTATGTAGTTTCACTCGGTACTTACGGGTGCTTTGTAAATACAGACTGTCTGCTTAAATAAAAAAATAAATAATGCGCAGTTTAAAGCCCTGCTGTGAAGCAAGTGTATGAAGATTTGTTTTTACGTAAATGACACTTCCATGACCTGCATGTAAATCTTAGTTTAAGCATTTAAGCATTACGCTGATGCCGTCATACAATAAGGTTTGTCGAGAAGGTCTTCGCCCTTGTCGTGCGTCGCAGTGCTGTTAAAAATACCTGACCTCAGTTCTCATTCCTGGTGTTTGTATGTGAATAACAAGAAAGACAAAGATTGAAGGAAATGATGCAGACTCTTACCGATGACCCTGAGCGGTCCTGCTTTCGTCATGCCTCGTAAGCGGCTTGAGGGTTTTATTTCCTCTCGTAAACAACACCGAGGTCTTTTTCCAGACTCTTTGTAGAGATTGCACTGAGTATGTTTTGCACTGAGATGTATTACATTTAATTGTATTACATTTTATGGTGTGGTAATGCCAGTTATGAATGATGCACTAACTGGGATGTGCATGCTAAGCTAGCCAGCTAGGTTTCCTGGCTATGGATGGTCTGCAAAGAACGAACTTGACATTGCTGCGTATATTTTTGAACAATA
The DNA here is from genome assembly GCA_030014255.1 of Parauchenoglanis ngamensis. Taxonomy (NCBI): domain Eukaryota; kingdom Metazoa; phylum Chordata; class Actinopteri; order Siluriformes; family Auchenoglanididae; genus Parauchenoglanis; species Parauchenoglanis ngamensis. The sequence continues at coordinate 22,609,715 of JAQMYM010000002.1, read as the reverse complement.
TGACTTGTCGAATCAAGAAGTCTTTTACTAGCAGTTTGCTAGCTAGCTAGGTGCTAACCCTGCCTGCCTGCAGTAGACTTGTAGAGTAGCAGGAAATAATAAGCCGTGTTTATTAATTATGTAGTAAAGTTGTGTGTTTTATAGTGTGAACTATAACATAACTGAACTTACTTCCCTGTTAAGGTTCAGACTTTTAGACCCATTTGTGCTGCTGTTGCACTCACAAAGACTCATTTTGCTCCTCCAAGGACTCGCTCTCAGTCTGAACACACTCGGTACTGTTTGTCTTTAGTCTTCTACCTTAATATACTCTAATGAGTTATGATCACACTATCCTGTGTTATCGGGCTCTATTTTAAGTCTCAAGGTTTCTTCATGCCGTCTCAAGGAGATATTCCTCATCACCGTCTTCTCATGCTTTCTTATTAGGGATCTTGGTCCATGTACGGATTTGTGTGAAGCTGCTTTTTGGCAATGTCTGTTGTTAAAAGCGTTAACTGTTAGCACGTGTATAGTGTGCACTAACACTGAAGTAAAAATCCTAGCATAAAAGCAGCCTTAAGCAAGTTTATTTTTCTAATTGATTTTTTACTAGATTAATAGTGAAGAATGACTGACTGGTTTGGGGCTCTTTATGAAAAACAAACTATCCATCCATCAGCTTATCCATCCATCCACTTATCCCTCCACCCACTCATCTATCCATCCATCCATCAGCTTATCCATCCATCCACTTATCCCTCCACCCACTCATCTATCCATCCATCCATCCATCCACCCACCTATCCACTTATCCACCCACTCATCCCTCCATCCACTTATCCATCCACTTATATATCCCTCCATCTATCTGCTTATCCATCCATCCACCCACTCATCCATCCACCCACTCATCCCTCCACCCACTCATCCCTCCATCCACTTATCCATCCACTTATATATCCCTCCATCCATCCGCTTATCCATCCACCCATCCAGCCCCGTCCTCTTATTGATCCATCCATACGCTTATCCATCCATTCGCTTATCCATCCATTCGCTTATCCATCCATTCGCTTATCCATTTATCCGTCCGTCCCTCCGTCCATCCATCCATCCATATCATGAAGTTATTTTTGTTTAGTTGGTTTTATTTCCCAAATGATGAAAACAAACTAGGAGACTAATTTAAGCTATCTCCCTGGCCAGCTCCTAAAGACAAACGCATGAAATCTGCGTTATGTTAACAACAAATCTTTCTTCGGAATCTTCCTGGGGAAAAAACCTTTTTTTTTTTTCTTTTTTTTTTTTGTTTGTTTTTGTTTTTGTTGCTAAAAATTTATTTACAAAGTTTTTGTTTTCCTATTTCCCGCTGACACTGTGTCCTGATGTCAAAAAGTCTGAAACTTTTTTTTAGGTACCCTTTGAAACCATATTCTTAAATAACATGGATGGTTAATTGTGGGCATGTCTATTTAAATGATCGCACACGGTAACTACAAAATAACTCCTCCTTATTAAACATTAGTGCATACACTTGTGTATGACCCACTTACATGCATTTGTTAAATCCCAGTTTTTTCCTATTCTAAATATTATGAGTTAGAAACAGTTTAGAACCGATTTTACACAATGTCGATAAATGTCACCTCGGGTCTAATTTCAATACGGAGCCAATCTGACATCCTTCACCAGCCTTTACTCCCCGCCGGAACTCTCCAGGTTGACCTCTGACCTCTAATCTGGATTTAAGCTCCAAGAGCTGTGAAACAGGACCTGTTTGATGCCACAAGGAGGATTTAATTAACTTCATTAATTTAGCATTAACTGGCTGCTGGTCGATGCTGGTAGTCACAACACGTTTGTCTCCTCTATTTATTCTACTTGTCCTATTGATTTTGTTTTGTTCTGCTACTGCATATTATATTTCGGTTTGTAATCATGGAGTCAGCGTTTCATTCCCGTCGCTCCGGTACACGCTGCACTGCTTCCTCCTGTCCTTCTTTAGTAAGGAGATGCAATCAGAACCTTTATATTGACAATTCCGGCATTCGGCGGACATTTTTCTGCAGTGTCTACTGTCTACCTGGAAGATATTTCCTTATGATGTTGGCTTCAGAACTGCTTATTTAAGCTGTAATCGGCTCCGGTCACCTCCTCTGTTGTCTGGTGTGTGATAGATACCTCATCGTCATGTGCAGGAGAAGCTTTTCGAGCTCCATTAGTAGATATTTTATCCATGATTTAGGCTTTCAGAGGCTGTTGATGAGGAGGGTATGTTTTGTCTTTCTGACATAGGTCAGCTAATCACTGGATTTACATCTTAGATCTGAGTCTGGACAAAATCTAGCCTCGCCCTTATATTTATGCATGTATTTTTTTTAAATTCATCTTTTTAGTTTGCGTTCTACGCACATTCCAATATTCCTTTTTTTTATATATACAGGTGACCGTGTTCTCTTTTTGGACACTCAAAATAATTATCTCTTATATTTTGAGATAATTAAAAAAAAAAATTGTATTTACATGCAAAATAACGAGGTGATAAAAATTGCAAGGCGTAAACTCGGCTTTAGGCTGGAAGTTAGAGCTAGAAAAACATTCAAATCTGATAACAAATTTAAATAAATACACAAAACTGAGACCTAATATGCATCATTGTAATCGATCAGCTGCTACATATACTTTGTATTTATTGCCATTAGCATTTAGCTTGTGTTGTTTTTCTCACGTTAGCGAACATTACGAATAAAGCTGTTGTCAGTTAACCTTAGCTAATTTTGTCTTATGTTTCTTGGTTCACTAACTTAAATCTTTCTTCCTTTTACTTTCATACTTGCAGTCCAATTTAAGAGTTTTCTACTTTGGCTCGAGTAAACAATTTGAAACCGTACTTCAGCTGTTAGCATCACGGCTAATTCATTTTCTCTGGAGTACTTTCAGATGTAATTTATCTTTTGTTGTATCCAAACTCACAAGGTGGAATAATTTGAAGTCAGGAAACAAAAGACATTTCTTTTCGTACTCTTCTATTGTTAATTCTTCTATTTGTAGTACATCAGCTGTAATTTTACATAAACAGCGCCGTCATAACACACAACTGGTAGAACTAATATGACTTTTCTGAGAGCTGATTTGGAAAGCAGACACAATAAGATTTGAATTTACACCTCGCCAAGATCTTATCACTGTGTCTAGACAGAATCCAGTTACATCCTTATCTGTGTGTTTGTGCATTACAGTTAACAAGTGGCTTTCCATAAGCACATAATCCACACATGTATATGAAGCACTGTAGTGTAAGGTAACACTTATAAAGCGGCTGTCCAGCTCTCTGGGAGTCTTTTAATGTGATGCTTTGTAAATTTGTCTGAAGCCATGTCTGAGATCTAACTCCTGAAACATGAGTGGAAAGTGAGACGTTGAAGTTCGGTTGCGTAAGGTGTGAATAATTTGAATAACCGCCTGGTTCCTATTACTACACCGACGTTCAACAGAAACGTGAACGTAATATTAGAAGATATGCGAGCATGAAATATTGTAGAAGTTGGTACTGCAAAATAAAACTCAAGAACATTTTCAGTTCTGAAAAATGTGGTTTATTAAAATGTTTCACAGTGAGATACACTATATGACCAAAAGTATGTGAACCCCTGGTCTAGCTGGGGTTCTTCCCAGAACTGTTGCCGCAAAGCTGGAAACACACAATTTTTTAGGATGTCTTTGTCCCAGACATGTCAAAACCTGAAAGGGTGCACACCAAGGAAGTGACTTGGTGACAAGAGATCATGTAATGTTGATGAAATTTGGTGACTTTTGTAGCAATGACAGGAGAAATAACCGTCGGTGGCGCAAAGTGGGCGGGTACCGAGTAAAACCACTCTCAACTTGGACGCGACGCCCAATGGGGGTGAGAGATACTGTTAACTGACAGACGATATCAATACAGAGTTCCCCAAAACGTTTACCATGAGGAGACAACATCCATGACTTTGGTTCCTGCCACTTCAATCACACCAAAATAGAAGAGCAGCTCATTGTTTACATTTAGCCAGTCATTTTTCTTTATAAAGATTTATCTAATTTTTGATGGGAACAATGCAGTACGTTGAGCTAACTAGATACCGCAACAGTTAGCCTAAAATGCGCCGAAATCTCTAAACTGTACTCTCTGTGAACTAAATTAAATTAAACGTGGGCGAGTTGTTTGACATGCACTATCGACCTTTTTATGGTCTTGTGGTGGACTAGCCAACTTCTGCTGGAAGCTTTTGGGGTGAGAAATATACAAGAAGGATACCTATGTACCCCGGGCCTGGTGTCGGCCGGGTGCCGAGCGAATTGCTTTATACGTGGACGGCCGTAGCGACCAACTTTCAGCATCAGTGCTACATGCGACAAGCGAATTGCTTCCTGTCTGTATGCTCCCGGAGCGTTAAGTCGGCTGAGGCCAAGTCAAGATCGAGACCGAAAACAAGCCGATCTTTTTCAACGGCTTCATCTAGTTGGCTTCATTCCCGCATTGCACCAGTGATTTGTCTGTTTTCTAGATGAAGGAATTTATACTTTTCCACCATTGTGCATGTGGAAAGAAAAAAACACCATCGACATTATTTTTTAAATATCGATGAAGCCGATATTTAGTCAGACCTTCGATCAAGACTCCGAGAAGAAATGGCAATAAGTCCAAGCCAATACAGAAATCCTCTCAAGATTGGACCCTGACGCCTACAGACTTCATTATTTAATTTTGTAAATAATAAAAAAAGATAACAAAATTCAGAAATATTAGCACCTTTTAAGACGAGAGGCAGAAATGCTTGTAAGAAATAAATATTAGACACGGCGATTTAAAATTTCCACACAAACATTGAGAAGTTTCTTGTCCAAAAATTCTCATAAGAACTTCTTTTTAAAATCAAAAACTGCTGTTAGATAGCATTTAAAAAGTAGCATTATTATTGTTACTGCTAAAGGCCATATCGAATAGATGTACACAAATGTATTTGTTTTACAATCGCTCTGTCTTTGTGGCCTTTTTTTAAAACCATTTTTTGTTTATATGTGCTGTAAATATAAGACCTAATTTATTTAAAATCCTTTTGTCATCCATAATAATGACGAACACACCAAAGACCAGACGGTTGTGGACCTTCACCGGTCAGTTAATGGGGATACAATGAGACAAAGGCGTAGTTTTGGAGTCTGAAATTTAGAATGTACCAGGATTTGGCTGCATGAGCATGACTCATTGTATGATAAGTTATATGAATAATATTAGTGAGGTTAAATCTGTGCGCCTTTTGTATTTGTGTGTCGCGCTCGGCTGTAGAGTTCATTGGGTTTACTGATAGTTAGTTCAAAACGCAGTGATAAAAGTAGCACTTAGGCTACATAAGATAACAAATCTCAAACCGAAAGCTTCCACTAAGACCTCTTACATTAACGTTATGACGCGTTTGTTATCTGGCGAGCGTTGCTATGCACAGTGATGTTAAACAAACTCCTGTTGACTTTAATCTCATGCTGCTGTACGTTCTGGTGAAGGGAATTAATTAAAGCCATGTAGTGAGTTTATAGTGCTGTTGATTCTGATTGGTCAGAAGCTCGGACAGTAGCTGAAGCTGTAATTCAAGACTGCGCTCATGTGACTTAGATATTGTTTCTATAGTAACAGGAGCTTCTCAGGTGGATGCGCAACACAAACACATTCAAAAATGTTCATAGCCTGGTGAAGTTCTCTGTGACCAGCTGTTTGGAAGGAGTGTCCAGCGTCAGGACACAATAGTTTGTATAACATGACGAGCCGAATTTGAGAAAAAAACAAGGTGTTGTTGAAACGTAGCCGCTATCACGTAAGTGATGACAGGAAATTGTTTCGCTGACGTTCCACAACATATGAGCAAATGAAAAGTATGATGTGTCGTTCTTGAATTTATTAATAAAATTATAATCATATAGTCGTATAATTTCTGGTATAAAAGGAATAAATCACATCAGTCTACATCACACTTCACCATCATTGATTATTTTAGTCTAGTCTTATAGTCTATACGTCAAGATCATCACTGCCTTCACGGATGTATTTTGGGCCCCGATTTTCTCATTTCCTGTTTGGAAATGCAATAGTTCACATAGAGTCCCATTGTGTCTTAAACAAATTAGATTCATGTATTTGATTTCTTTTAATAATCACTAAAATGCTTATATTCAAAGTATTGCATTAAGAAGATGAGCTCGATCGTGGTTTTTTTCCTCTCCACATTTATTAGCTGGCATGGTCTGATTTCTTTCACTCTATTTATCTTTGTCTACGCTGTTATCTACTTTCATGTAGTACAGAATCTCTGGTGTTTCTTTAAAGGCCTCTGAAATGCATCCAGTTTTACAAGCAGCTCTGAGCATGTCGTAAGATAGGTCAGCATTTTGGCTGATGCGAAAATCATGTTAACATCAAGCTCTTGTTTACAACTCAAAGACAAAATCTGATCTATCTGATGCTGATTGCATGTTTGTGACGAGCACAGGGTTAGAATTTCATCTTCCCAGACTGAACCTGAGCTACATGAAACAAATCAGTGTCCAATGACACTTTAAATGCCAGATTCTTGCTTCGTTTAGAAATATCCAGCTGTATTGTAATACCCAGGTCTCGTCTGATGCTGCCAGCTCAATGACTACACGACCACAATATCCTGCATATGTGGGCTAGCTCAGTGTATTGGTTAACCTAATCTACCCAAATGTTGGTCCATGGACCAGAGTCTCTTTGGTCTTGTTTACACTTGGTTTTAAAACGCCTCTTGGGTGATCGGATACACCCGTGTCTAGCATGCGTCTCCAAGGTGTCCAGCTGACGACTTGTGTACGGATTTCGTTACCGCCTTATGTCCCTTTTGCGGAAGCATCAGGAGATGTTAGTGTTTACACTACAAAACATGGTCAAATGTGTCCCAGATGAGCTTTTAAATGTGTCTCGGTGGTCGGTTACGCTTTATTTACGCTATATTACGCTATATTTACTTACGCTTATATTTAGTTCTGTCTACTTGTGACCCAATCACCCAAGACACATTTTAAAACCAAGTGTAAACAGCGTGCTTTTAGACTTTGAAGCATGCATGCTGATATTTTTTAAAATGGAGTATTCACCCTCCGTGTGTGTGTGTGTGTGTGTGTGTGTGTGTGTGTGTTGGATAAAATTAATAATGCCATTGTGTGTGTTATCATTTCCTCTTGGCCTGAGTAACCACCTCCATGTTAACTGTCTTTGAAAGCCAGATTAAACCCCATGCAAATTAGGAGTCATTTTGTAGCTGACTGAGTTGATTTGAAGGCACGAGCACCTGCACGGCGAGAGAGAGAGAGATGTTCAGAAGCCACTGCTTTGATGTTGGTGGCCTGCGGATCGTCGGAGATCGTATAAGATAAGTTCACACAGGTTGGTTAATGTTATGCTGGAAAGTTTTGGCTTCCATTGAGCTAACCAAGATTCAGCTTCATGTCTGTTCTCTGCTTTGCCTCGTCTCCGTGCACTCGATGCAAAACATCCCTCTGTTGCCTCAGGCAGGAGATTCACGTAAGATTACTGGTAGGTGCTAAACTGCGATTTCACGCTTCTGCTTCTCTCGAGCAGAAACCCTTCACCTTGGGCTCATGAAATTCTCCACAACTCGCTCTCATACCCAGAGAACAGTCAAATCCCTGCTTACTCGGACGCTCCACACCATCTTAACCAAATGTACTGTATGTTCATGCGCGGGGCAGCAGTGTTGCCATAGCAACATGCAATGTTGGTCATGTCAAAGTGAAAAAACATGCAGCTAGTTAGCCGAATTTGAAATCCTATTAATTAAATAAACAGTACAGTATGCCCATTGCCCTATTTGGACAGGATTAGTTTCACTGGGTGACTTCTGTAATAGTGTTTTTATTGTAATAACTTACTTCTCGCATTGTTTTCCTACTCCTTCTTTTCCTAAAAATTAACGTCCCTTCATTCACATCTGACAAGTTTTCATATTTTAAGTCGAATATTATATTCCTGAAAGGTATATTTGCTGATGTCGCTAACAGTTTTGAAATGGGAAGTGGAATTTTACGTGCCAAGCACAGATGAGTGGAGTGACGCTCATGGTGAAACTTCCCAGTGCCATTACAGTAAATATAAACACTCTTGGAATGCTGCTTGTCCAATCAAATGAGTAGACCGGAAATAAGTACTGCATAATAATGCCTTATTAGGCTGCTTGTACATGTGCAATCGTAAAAATGTTTTCAACTAGTGTTTTATCTTAAGCGTACCTCACGTGTCCTCCATCCATTAAAGAATCGTACCATAGAAAGTTTTCTTTTGTGACACTGAGAAACATTTGAAGGTTATTTATTCAGAGCAGTCGGAGGAAAAGAAAATGTCTTATTTCTTTGTCAATCGGTGTTAAACAGCAAAAGGGATTAAACATATGTTTTATTAACACTTTGTTTGTGGAAGTTAATTCTCATTAACCCGGTCTGTGTATACGGCATGGTTGCATTTTAATCAGCGTTCGGCTTAGTAACGAAGCGGCACACAAGCCGAGCACCGAGCAGAGCGTTGGAAGGTCGAGAATCTCGCATGACGGTGAGATTTGACCTCACGACCTTCTGTTTACTAACCCTGAACCTTAACCACAGCCTGAAGTGACGCGCTTAAACAGAACACTTTACATTACATTACGCTTCCCTTGACTCACATTTACTCGCTTTAACTTGCAAGATGATCAACGTCAGCATTAATAAAGTGTACACAATGTTGAGAATTGTTTTTTCTGCATTCATTTTTTCAATCCGCGTCTTAAAATCCACATGAATGAGCAAAAATTAAGTTACAGCATCTTAATAATGTATATAATAATAATATGTTTAAAAATGTTTTAATGTAGACATGTTCATGTTAATCCTTAACTTTGCACATTGATGATATGATCATTGGATAATGCAGGTGTTATTTGGTTTATTATTTAAAAATAAACTTCTCTTAATACAAGTGTTAGTTACTGCTGTATTAATGCTGATTTCTTGTCATGTGATTAACGTCGTATAAAAGAATCGCACTGTAAAGTGTTACAGATGACCGTGTACGCAGCAGTGTTTGTGTACGTGTTTGAGGTGTGTGTGCGCATGCTTGGCAGCTTGACACACAAATCTGCTGGATGTGCATACACTGTGATGACGGTGTGAGATCACTCTCTGGCTTAATGTCTGTTTGGCAAGCAGTGAGTGGCTGAGTGTGCATGAGGCAGCATATTGAGAACGTAGCTGATAATGTGTCCTTGATTTGTTCAGAGAACACACACACACACACACACACACACACACACACACAAACATTCGCGCACGAACATGGGGTGACATTCTCAAATATGTTCCAATCTCGCTAAGGCTGTGTTTCTGGAACAAAAATTGTATCATTAACATGAGTGTGAAAGTGTCGTTTGACCTCTGAGTCGTGTGTGAGAGTGTGTGAGAGTGTGTGAGAGTGTGTGAGAGTGTGTGAGAGTGTGTGAGAGTGTGTGAGAGTGTGT
>JAQMYM010000002.1:22581126-22600073 GCA_030014255.1 Parauchenoglanis ngamensis | reverse complement strand
CGCTCTCTCTCTCTCTCTCGCTCTCTCTCTCTCTCTCCCTCTCTCTCTCTCTCTCTCTCTCTCTCTCTCGCTCTCTCTCGCTCTCTCTCTCTCCTCTGCTGTGTCCTCAAGTTACACAAACATCATAACTTTGAGTCCATCATTCAGCTCCAGCTACAGGTTTAGCATTGTAGCTGAACCTCATCTTGGTTCATTTATTCCTGCTCTGTCAGTCTCATCGCAACCCATTAAGCTTTAGACTTGTTTAAGTTAAACATTCACAATTTGCTCCTCACGCAAAGTAGTAAATCAGCAGGACATGTTTCCTATCAGACAGTTTGTACTACAGCTATGATGCTAATTTGATAACAAGTAGGTTATCATCATATGAACTGTTCATCTAAACGTTCACACAACTGTTTAAGATGTTTAAAATGGACAAAATGATGTCATAGAGCTAAAACAGTCATGGCAGTACCGTCTTGAAGCAGAATCACTTTCTTAGCCCTTTTCCACCAATGCGGTGCTGCTTCCTAGTCTAAAACTGGTTCTACGCATTTTGACTGAAAATGACTCAAAAAACCCAAACAGCTGGCACCGGCATGGCAGCGCAAAACTGCAAGGGTTTGAACCACTGATGTCAGAAATTTGCCTCCATATTGATAAAACATGAGGCTTCTCGAAAGCAAACGCAAGATGTAATAACGTGAAAAGTACATTTATAAAAGCAAGCAAAGAGAAGAAGTGTTCTGTACACCATGATGTTTTTCCCGCAGATGTTACCCAAGGTAACGGAAATGACCCCAACTTCGCTTTATAATGAATAGTTTTCAAACCCGTCGAAATGTGGGCTGGTTCTCCGAAGGAACCATGGCAGAACTGGCTCTGCACCAGCACCCTCCTGGTCGGGTCTGAAGACAAATTGTAACGCTACAGCATATAAAGATATTCTATATAATTGTGTGCTTCCAATTTGTGGCAACAGTTTGGGGAAGAACCACATACGAGTGTGATGGTCAGGGGTGCACATACTTTTGGTTATATATTAACCAAATGGTGTATGCATGTGTCTGCATGAAGTGTGTGTGTGTGTACGCATGAGTCAGTGCATTATTTGTGTGTTTCTGTGAGTGTGTGCATGCATATGCATGAGTCAATGCAGTGTGTGTGTGTGTGTGTGTGTGTGTGTGTGTGTGTGTGTGTGTGTGTGTGTGTGTGTGTGTGTGTGTGTGTGTGTGCGCGCGCAGAGACTACAGCCACCTGAATGTGAATCCCAGACACGCACTGGACTGGAGGTCATTAATACTGAACAGCGAGGGTTCATCTGAGCAGGCCGATATTCACTCCTGTAATCTCAGTTATTGTTTAAAAACCTCAGGAGGGAATTTTTGCTTTCATGGGAATGTGAATGGGATTAGTGGTTCTGTTAACAGCGGGATTACTTTTGGAGGAAGTGAGAGAGGAATAATTACCTGAACACACAAGTGTAAGCAATTACCTAAAACACACAAGGGAATGAGCCATCAGAACAGGTCTCCCCACTACACACACACACACTGCGTGGTTTTATTTGGACAATTCATCTAACACGCCTTGCTCTGGAGTACACATGCACTGCTAGTCGCTTACAAAACAACACGGTATTTGATGGCAGAATCTTAAATGTACAATGATGGACAGTTTTTGTTGTACAAACAATGTGGGAAAAATATGTATAACATGATCTAATATAACATGTATAACATGATATAATGGTTTAATCCATGGGCTCAGCATAAATGTATTACATAGCCGAGGAGACCTGTTTGGAAAACTGCGTGACAGTCCGGAATGCTGCTTCGAGTTTGGATGGACCGCTTGTCATACATGTCAGTCTGAAATCAGCACGTGCTCAGCGCAGCCAGATCATTCTCCTCTGAGCAAAAAAAATCACTCTGCTTTGAAAATAACGACAAGAAACACAGAAAAAGCAGAATAAACACTGGCACTCCTCAAGATGGAGTTGTTTATGATGAGTTGAGGGAAATGAAGCCGGATGCAGATTAGCGATGCTGCTTCTGGACAGGACTGTAATTACAATCTGTTAAAACTTTGAACTGTTTGAATATCCGACTTTACGTAACATCGAGTAGATGCAGCTGGATGTCCAAATGCTTGAACGTGATCTCATGCCCGTCGTCACTGCCAGCTAATGCTAACTCTAGCCGAGCCAGCGCAGGTTCTGGGGGCGGAGCTTTGCGTACATGAGCAGGAATCAGGGGACTGAATTCCACCTTCTTAACCGTTAAACCTAATCTTGCCAAATTGTAACAAAGCTTACCTAGTATTCTTTTATTTAAAATATATTTTCAAAAACAACTTCTAGAGGATGGAGAGTTCAGAGGTGAGCAGTTGGAGCTCGAGCTACGTTCAAATGCTTTTACTATATTAAAGAAAGGAAAAACTCAGACTTGCACAAACCAGCCAGTCAGGTGACTAATTAAATAACCTGATTAGTACAAGACACTGTTACTAGGTGAGGAATAAAACACTAGTGGGTGTGCTGTTAAAGAAAAATAATCGACGATGGGGTGGTGCGGTGAAGCAGAGTGACTGTTATCACCCTAACATTGATGATTTTCCTATAACAGTACAACTCGGTGTTTTATTTCTCTTATAACGCTGCTATTTGTTAACATTTTATTCATTACATATCCACAATGACGTCATAGTTTTTATCCGAATAGTGTGGAACATCTGAGAAAGTTCCTGTTATCACTCATGCAGCTGTAAACGGTCATTTTTTTTTTCTCTCTCAAAGACAATAAGACAAAGATGCTCATCATAGAAATGTATTTGAACAATCGCATTAATATAAACCTTTGATTTGCTGTGCGGACGGAAGTGCTATCAGAACTGCTATTATGGAAAATTAATCAACATTATCTGACCAATCAGAATCAAGAATTCCACTGTAGGGGAAAAAAACATTAGAAATTAATGACAGTAGGTTAGCATGTTTTGTTTTTTTTTTTGTCCTAGATGAACTGAAAAACTCCTCCAGATGAACTGTTGATCAGCAGCTGCTGGAGATTTGGGCAACGCTGAATAAAAACCGAGGACTTTCAGACCTTTTGCTCTTTCTGTAAGACGTGTTGAATTCTGATTCTGATCATCAGTCAGTTTTAAAATCCATAAAGAGCCATGAGACCACACAAACTTCATCATTTTTTAAAGATGATGAAAGAAAGGAGGAAAAAACAGCTCAACACACAGCTCATTTATCACCCTAATGGTGTTTGTGTTCAGGGAGAATACACAGTAAATTGGTGGTCTTTATAAACTCTGTGTTGAATCTTCAAAGAAAATTAGGAAATACAATTTACTAACTTCAATCATTGCAGGTTCATTACACACACAAAATCCTCTCGAACTACACATTTCTGGTGGTTAGGATCAAAGCCACGTCCCTCAGAAAGCCTTGAAAGTGGCTACATGATGCTGCGTAATGAAACGCCACTAAGGGCAGATAATGTGTTCATTCTGGAGGAGCTCGCTGAGTCAGACTCGGCGCTTCATCAGAGGAAGTCATGCGTGTATAAGCAACATCTCAATAATGACATGCACGAAAACGAAACACAACATCAAAGCCTTCACTGGTTTAATAGCTGTTTTATATTGTATGCCCTAAACTCCAAAAGTTGGTTGAAAAAAAACTCCTTTGCAAGGATTGATGAGGATCTGGGCTTAAATTTGTGCAAAAATGATATCAAGGCCAGTGTTTAATAATGCATTTGACTCTAAAATCTAATGCGATATCGGTCCACACTGATATGGTTTAGTTTTAAAATGCATCACTTTGGCTACGTTTACACCTGACTGCCATACTACTCCGGAGTACTCGAGCCGCTAAAACAGAGAGTTCTGGAAACGCTGCTGACTCCAACAACAACAGCATTGCGTTTTAGTGTGGGTGAGGAAAAACGTAGACTTTTGGACACAGTGACGCAGACACGTACATTCGTTTCCTGATTGGGTCTCGTCAGTCATGACGTATGCGTCCCTGATTCATCACGCTCCTTTCACGTGACCCTTTTCTGGAAAAAAACAAGCCTTGACTACCAGTGGTGAACGCAGCATGGATAATGAATTACAAGCGTTGCTGGCCTTGTTGTCTTTGCCTGCAGCTGTTGTGCGGTTAAAATTCTGCATTTTGTAATGCTACAACTGCCTACATGCGCTGAAGGCAAGCTGTTATTCGAGCGAGCTGCAGCCAGGCAGCCAACTGCAGAGCTGACGATCCGCTTCCTGTTTATCCCAGCACGTGCACACTCAGTGGTCACGTGATATGCATATTCAGACTGGACGCGGATTATTTCTGATACGGAGATAGAACATCTGGATGGAGATCATTTTCATTTTAAAATGCCATTTTTGAATGTGGATGTAGTTTAGAATGTCATGCATTTGGGTTATATGAAGTTAGCTACACGAAGTGGTTAACAGTGCTAGTTAGCATAATTGTATAATAAAGATGGAACGATACAACTTATACAAAAATGATTTTTAACACGACCATTAAAAAAAAGGGGGAAAAACATGTAGCTAAAAACACAGCACAAAACTGCAGCTTTCTAAAAAATAAAAAATAAAAAAAAATCAATGTAAAAATCATTCCTAGCTTAAATACAATCAGTCATTTTATAATGCAAACATTTCCAGTTCTGAAAAGAAAATATTGTCCGTTTGTTACGGAATCTGATCCAATGAACTTTTTTTCCCTCTGATACTCGATCCAGCATTTTTTCCTTTGATCAGCCTCTTACAAATCCTGCGTACCAGATCAGTGCCTTCTGTATGTATAACACGACTTATTTCAATTTCAAGCCTGCAGGATGTGTTCGCTCTTATAGCTTTAGCAAGCAAACCAGCAAGACTTTCTGATCGTACAGGATGAGATAAATATTCTGTCATCTTCTACATTTGAGCGTCACATTAACCATCAGTTTTTCAGCCACTATCATGGGACTGAGTAACAAATAGCTAACAGACGTATCTTTTTTTTTTTTTCATCAAGGTATTGTTTATAATAAGTGATTATGATATTGTGATTGACGAGCTGCCGTGTGACTGCGATGTTGATCTTAATTTGTTTGTCAGAAGGCATGACGAGAAAATGAGAGGGCATTAAGAGGATTAAAGACGTTGTGCAGTGGCACATTCCTGAGCGTCTGCAGCCAATCTGTGTTCCAATCCTGCACAAAGGTACGCTTTCGCTCAGATTATTCATTACACATCACCTCCCGCCTCAGCGCTTTGTAGGTATGAGTACAAACAAGCGTGTCTGACGATCACTACACAGACAACACGACATGAAAACAAGATCCACTCAGGATTTCGCTCTGAATGTCATTTTAATTCCACAACATGACAAAAAAAAATGACAGACGTCATTATGAAATCTCTGCAGAACTGTCCGGTCGTTTTGCTATTTTTTCTACAATAAATAGGCCTAATTCAGTGACCGAGATTACGAGACCAGCAGTCGGTGTTTCTCTGTAGACTATATACACAGGAAGCAGAGTTATACTGTACATCAGCCTATTACTTAGGTCTAAGAACACTGGATATGATCTTACGCTAATTAGTTTATCAGTAACTATTTGGTAAGTAGCACATTAGTAACTGAGTGGTGAACTATGTTAGCAGTGTAACAGCACACACACACACACACACATATACACATGTAGTAAACACGTCTCATGTGATAACATGTTGTTTAAGCTTTAGGCTCCCTATTGAACGAAACGTGCACTACAGAGGGTGTAGAAACCACCTGTTTCCTTGCAGGAACTTTTCCGGAACTTTACAATAACTCCTAAACTTTACAGCAAAGGAACCAGGTCACTTCTTAGTTCCGGGAACTTTGCTCTACTAAACATCAGTTGCAAGGATTTTTTTTCAGTCCTGTTTAGCTGCAAGTGATTATATCAGAGGTGCTTTGACTTAAACAGCGACATATCTGCACCGATTTTGATTTAAAAAGCTACGTGAATGTTATCTTCTTAACCAAGTGATAAGGAACAGCTTTAAAGATTTGCTTGTTAATTCACGGCTCCTACAGAACCTCAGTGGAAACTTTCCATCACATGTCCTATTTGAGTTCCAGGAACCTTTTCTGTACTAAACATTGCGGGTTGGTTAAATGCTTTACAACATATTTACAGCATGACTAACTCTCTTTCCGCTGTTTATCTTATTAAAGCTGTTAAAGCTATGCAAAGGTGTGTAACAGACGTGGTTTGGTGTCAATGACATTCCTGTAACACTTTTTTTTTATTTAAAAAGCTACATAAAAGTTAACATCTTATTTATGCACTAACGCAAAGTGATCTTTGAGCCTGTCATCTGAACACCTCCGTGTTTGCTGTTTGCTTGTTATTTTCCATAACATCCGTCAGTTGTAAGGATTGCGGAATGACCTTTATCAGTATTTTTTATCCTGTGTAGCTACAAGTGATTGTGTATTTGGTGTAAACGGCAACATTTCTGCTCTGCTTGTAGTTAAAAAGCTTCATGAACATTAACCAAGTCTTAACCTAGTGATAACGAACAGCTTCAGTTTACACACTCGGTTGTTATTTCACGGTTCCTACAGTGCAGCGATACAGTAAAACAGGAACTCATGGAGGAACTGCGCTGTCCTCAAAAAAGTGTCTCGTTACCCTGTGTAGTGCACCTATTTAGGGAATAGGGAATCAGCCTTAGATACATTTTCCCTGAGCACCAGCTGTTCAGTAGTGATGGGCATGAAGACTCTTGAAAGAATCAGTTCTTTCAAACAAATCCATTTAAGTGAATCAAACTACACACTCATTTTCCCCCTCAAACAGCTATTATATATTACATGTCCTGCTAGTTAGTAGTCTGTTGGACAGCTGATTTATACTCTAGTATAAGTAATATGATAGTATTAGCTGGTATATGAAAGTATACGCCTGTTTTTTAGCTACAATTTCAACCTCTAGATTTGTGTCACTGTCTATAGAGCACTATATGTGTGATGTGTGTAGTCTCGATCCCATTTGTTTTTGGTTTTTCCGTGCTATAATGTTGCCTGAACTAACTCGAACTGAAAGCACATGCTAAACAGCTAACCTTCTTTGCTCGTTTGCATAGCCATGTACAACTGCAGGTGTATTTCATATTTCGTGACAGGCAACTTATTTACTTTGCAGTGTTAATCTAAGCCCTTAGGTCAGAAACAGATATATTTGTATGATATCAATGTTGGGAACTCGGCTTTTATAAAGCAACTCCTACATTGGCACCTATGACAGACAGATTTCCTCACCTTCTAAATACCTGGATTAATTTAATTGCTTTGTGCCTGCGAATTGATTCACTTGACTCGGTTAAAAAGAGTTGTTTAAAAAAATAAAAAGAACCGACTCTTTGAAGAAACAAACCCACCCATCACTACTGTGCAGATTATTTGCTTCTCTCTCTCTCTCTCGCGCGCGCGCACACACACACACACACACACACACACACACACACACACACACAGGGCTCTGAAACCCCTCTCAGTTTGACTGGGCCTCCTGCCCCAGGCTGTTGTCCTCCTCCACCTCCAGAGTGTCAGTGCTCACACCAGTGACTCACACACCGCTGCGTTATCCGAGTCCTGGCTGTGCATTGAACTCAGTCCAGTGTCCGAGTCATCATCGTTGCCACCCGGCTTAGTTTTTGACAGTCCTCGGACCCGCTCCACCCAGCAGTCACTGTGGTCCACAGAAGGTGGAGGTGGAGGCTGGACATCATCTGTAAACACGTCGTCTCCTTCACCTGCGTCTTCATCGCAGCCACCGCATGAGTCCAAGTTCTCCAGTAAATCTCTGAGCTCGCGCTCTTTCGCCTCCCACACCTCGAGGCTCGCGGCCAGCTCGCTCTGCACAGCCTCCAGGTCGGTGTTCAGACGCAGTCCGATGTACGAGCTGGTGTCCAGCTGCGTCTTGAGCCTCTCCTCTTCTAAGTGCGCGTCTTTCGCGGACGCCGGAGTCTCCCCTAGCGCGATCTCCTGCGTTTCCTCCGCGTCTCCTTCACGCCGCCGTGACCTCCACCTCTGCTCGAGCTCCTCTTGGATCTCTCCGGTGAGTCTCTCCAGCACCGCGTGGTGCTCGTTGAGCTGCTCCTGGAGTCGGATCACTTGGTCACACCGCGCCATCGTGTCTGCGTCGAGCTCCGCGCTCGCGCTCGCGCTGTCCCACGCATCCACCAGGTAGGTGTCCTGCACGTAATTGATCCCGTGGCGCCTCATCCGGTCCGTGTGCACCCTGGCCTCGTGCCTCTCGATCTCGCCGTCCAGCTCGCGGATGCGCTCCGTCTGCTGCCGGATGGTGTGGTCCTGCGACAGGACGAGGTGCACCAGGGTCTCCATCCTCTCCGCGCACTCCTCCGCGCACGTCTCATCTTTCTTCTTGTTGAGCTTGTCTAACTTGCGGAACGCTTTTCGGACCACGCGGCGCCGTTTCTCCTGGGAGATCTCCTCCTCGGCCGTCGCCACATCCACCGGCGTCGCGAGGTCGCATTTATCCGCGCGCCGGCTCTCTTTACTGTGCACAACACGAGCCTCTGCGCTGCGCGGCCCGCTGCCTGGCAACGACGCGTCGCTCCTGACCAGCACGAAGCGCACGTTGGCCTGCTCGCGGCCCCACGCCGTCCACAGGCGCAGGATTTTCGTCCGGTTGGGCAGCACGCGCTCGAAGCCGCGCCATTTCTCCACGATGCAATAGGACTGCGCGGAGCTCGCGAGCGCCGGAGAGCTCCGGTCCTCCAGCAGCACCCGCACAACATCCGCGCAGCTCGTGTGCCTCGTCACCCCCGACACCAGCTTCTCCTCCCGGCACACCCACACCGAGATCTTACTGCACTTCCCCACCTCCATCCCGAAGCACCTCACTCAACTTTTACTTCCACCTCCAGCTCCGACACGAGCGCGCCTCATCCTGACTAAAAAAAAAAAAACAAACTTTAAGATTAAATCACAGCGAGCTCCAGTCCGTCCCCCTGGATGAGCAGAAAAATCTAATCCCAATTTCCCAAACAATATTCCAAAATGTGTTAAAGGTGTGTATATTTCCGCTGCGGAGTGCGTCCCGGCCGCCTGCATGCCATCCAGTGACTGCACTAAACTGCAGCTCTGCCTTAAACCGAGCCAAACACACACACACACACACGCGCGCGCGCCATCCACGTCACGTGACACAACACCTCACAACTCAACATCCCGCCTGTTAGCACAGTGTCGGGAAACACGTCAGCATTCATCATCATCCTGTCACTCTCACGCTTAAAAAACTGGGTGTGACGTTAGAGCGTGTTTTACTGCACAGTCCGTGACGGACTAATCTCAGCAATTCTTTAAAAATAAAACTCGGAACATTGTTGTTAAAATACTGATGAAATGCCTGGATGTTTGAAACACAAGGTAATTGTTCAGGAATTAAAAAACTTTAATGTTTTTATTAAATAAAAAAATATTTTAAACAGTTTAGTTTCTCCTCCTCCTACTAACATATAGAATCACTATACAAATTTCTTTTCTTGTACATGATTTGGTTTCCTCAGTGATCATGAAAGGAAATGTATTTTTAACTTTCATATCTAAATTATATTATTTAATTTATTTGGTCTCTTTGTTAAATGGCTTACATACTTTTTAAACAATGTAGCTGCTTCTCCTCCTAATACTAACAAGAACAACAATAAAAAAAACTATTTATATTTTGCATTTTAGCACAAAATTCAGCTTTTTGATGAAACCATGAAACAAAACGAACCGGGATTCAGCTAATCAAACTTTTTTTCCCTAATCTTTCAATGGTCTAATTTATTATTTTATTTATTTGATATAGTGTTTATTAATCACTAGGCCTGTCCATAAGTTCCACAAACAAAACAAATGCACAGAATTTAGTAAAAATGTTAAGCAATATTACATTATTTAACAATTACTTCTGTAATGACCCAGATCTTAAGGATTTATCTGAAGTTATTTAATTTTGTGTTGCTTTAAATAGAACAGTTAAGAAATGTGTAGCTCTGTGGCAGATTTACAGTACTGTATATCTGACACTATCACAGCTCAATGCAACAGCTTTCAGAGGATGTTTTCTTAGACCACAGCACCATCTTGTGGTGACACACATGTACTGCTTTATATAGTCTATGTATAAAAAAAAGAGAAATTATTTTTTTGCAATTTGTAGGCACAATTTTAACGATTTAAATTTTTTTTTTTTTTACAAAAACTTTAATAAAAAAAGATTATTACAGAAAATCATATTACATAACTTACTATGCCCCAGCTAGATTATAAAGTGATCTTTTATTTTTTTTTCTTGCTATTATTATGTTCATTTATTTAATTTCTTTTTCCAATTCTGTAGAACAGTGAAAATCTGGCCACTATTGAGGAAAGTTATATTATGTTCTTAAATTTTTGTCCCATTATGTCGTTAACATTATTGTCTCTTCTAAGGAAAAAAATAAAATAAAAAAACATTTGCAACAACAGCAAAAAATTCAAAATACTCTTTATTCAAGAGAAAATGTTACAGAGTGAAAAATAACTAACTGCGGTACCAAACGCACACACACATCAAAACATGTTTCCCTTCATCTGGAAAAAAAAAACCTTCTTTATAATCGACCTGTACAAAAACATCCTGATAATTACACAATTTTATTTTACACAAATGCAAATGTCCCACGTTTAAAGCCTGTTTAACGCAGTAATGTTTATCTGAGCAGGTTGTTCAGGTGGAAAGCGTCCGGATCTCACGCTGAGACGGAGACGCTGATGAGCTGCTGATGCCGGAGATGGGTCACGGGGTCACGGAGGACGAAGAGTGCAGGGAGCTGAAACTCCTCCAGTTCACTGAGAGGCAGGAGCTGTACATACAGGTCTGTGTGTGTGGCAGTATTTCAGTGATGGTCTGCTGTCACTTCCTTAGTGAGCAGAAGGTTGAGCTAAATGATGAATTTAAGCATTCAGGGAAATCATTTGGTCCAATATCCTGATGCTGTACTGCGTGACTGCCACCTCATTTATCCACAAAAATCTGTGCTCTTATATTTTAATCTGGATTTTTGGCGACGAATCTGACGTCGGATGACAGAGAATTACCATCATAGCTATAGATACGTTGAAATAGCAGCGATGGTGAAAATAAAAACAAAGCACGCTAACAGAAAACACTTGTCGTGAGCAGATCAGAGTCACTTCCTGTAAATTTCACCCCAAAGGCACTTTCATGGTGCAGAACATAAACCTGCATTGAATGGACTGTTATTTTTGGTCTTCTACAGCGAAGGCAGGTTTTTTGACATACTGTGCATCCCGGCTTTATGAAGCGACTTTACTGTATTTTCTGGATTATGAGCCACTTTTCTGTGCTTGTCGTGAGTTTTTGGTTTAAACGTGAAGTGACAATTTCACTTTAGAAAAATGAGATGTTTTCTCAGCACCTGACTCATGAACTGAGATGAATTACAGTAGATAAAAACATTTTTCATCACAAAGTTGTACGAAATGGAAACCGTCATCTCTATACAGCTGTACAGTTTCCATACAGCAGGAGTTCTCAAAGTTTGTGCACCCTTTAACTGTAAAATTCCCTTTGAAATTAAAAATGAAAAAGATGCTGACGATACCGATTTATTTCATGAACATAATCCAACTACAGGTTCAAAAATTTGACTACTTTTAGAGTAATAATTATAGCGATAATAACGAAGGGTTGTGAGTTTTCTCCACAAGTGTAACAAAAGCCAATAAAAAAAAGATCTTGGCTTTGCTTTACCGAGTTCAGCCTGTGATGGCTTCCTTGTACATGTGAATTTAAAGGCATGGATACGTAAAAGTGTCTTTCAGGCCACTTCAGTAGCAGTACTGGGATTTGTTCTTCAGGATCTAAAAAAAATCAGGATCTAAAAAAAAATATATATAAAAAATATAATTAAGCCCATGATGCTGGACTTATGGGACGATCTGTGTGTGTTTTGTTTCCTTTAATCAATCAGAGTGAGTGTAAAGCGGTCTTATGATCCAGAAAATACAGTGTGTGTGTGTGTGTGTGTGTGTATATATGTATATATTTATATGACCATTTCGTAGAACACAGGATTTCAGGTGTATTTCACTGAATTTGTTCCTCGTTACAGATTTATACAAATGGAGACGTCACGTTACGACAATGTCTAAGGCACCAGAGTCTCATCAGCTTTGGCGAAAAATAGCTGTGTACATTTCTATTCAATTGTGTGTGTATGCGTGTGTGTGTGTATGTGTGTGTGTGTGTGGTAACTTGGTGTTTAACGTGATACAGTGATGCCTCTACAGTCCAACTGAACATCTGCACTACACACTTTCCTCTATGTATAGATCACAATTTTTAGCACAGTACAGCCTGTGCTCTAGTAGGAGGTTGTCTATGTAGGCAGCGTCTGAAAATATTTCTTTTGGATGAATGTGAATGTTATAATTCCACACGTGTGTCTCTCCAAGCAGCTACAAAGGTGCAGGTAAGCTTTCAATCCTATCAGCCTGTCACTGGAGAGATATTGAAGTTCATCAGAGGAAATCAGTCTGATACAGGACAGGTTACAGAGCCCAGTGACCACTAGGGGGTGCTACTTCTATTTCACTTCTAAGGGTTAATTAAATCAGATGGCTGTGGTGCGGATTTAAACACTACACGTTTATATATCTGTTTCACTCCGTCTTGTAATTTAGGTTGGAATTTCTGTATGAAAAGGTCTTTTATAGCTTGTTTACTCTGTAGTGACATTTTTTTATACCTTGTATATAACTACAGAGTCAGCCAAAAAAAATGTACACACAAATGTCTGGAAACTAATAGCCACCACTTTGAGCACCTCTTGTACAATTGTAATCTTGTGAGAGATTAATCTTGTATTTATCAAGCTTATGTCACATGATGCAGCTTGTAAACATGTTCGTATATGTAGCTGTGCATCGCTGATCTAGGTTTCCTCGATTCCTCGGAGCGCATTTCAAAAATTGCTCCTTAAAGATGGACTTTGATTCCTGCTTGATTCCCTGATCCCACATCTTTCGGCTCGTGAACCTGAATTTGATCCAAGTTTTGGGATGAACACAGACTCGTATGAATCACCACAGAGACGATAAAGTGTGTAGTGCAGTCAAGGACTGAGTCACTGGTCACATGACGTAAACCGGCCAATCGGCTCACCACATTCACAAAACGTTTTAAAAACCTAAACCGTGGAGTTAAAGTGAACCTTCTGAAGAATGGACGAGGTTTGGATGACGGACATGTAACCATTGTTTTAAACAGCGTCAAACAACCTTCATGGTTGAGCAAATAGAGTGGGTATTAGATCAGATTCAACATATTTCCCAGTCCAACACATTGATGTATTTTTGTAATGATGATGGACGGCGGACTTGTAGGCGAACATGCAAAATGTCTTAAAGGGTAACATCAGTGATTTTCAGTTAAAGCTACATGTGTAAACTTCACTTGAAAATAAAGATAGCCTCCAAGCCACGCCCCCCAAAACACACACACACACACGCACAAACACACACACAACCCTATATGCGAAAAAATTTAAATGCAAGAGGTGCAGCTTTCTGATCCAACAGACAACATGATTGACAGGCATACAGAGATGCTTGTTTTGTGATATTTTGGATGCTGTATTTTTATTAACGACAGCTGAATTTGAGGACCCAACTATTAACCCCCCCAAAAAAATAAAAAAATCACTGACCCCACCTTTAAAGCACGTTGCCATCAAACCAGCGCTGTTGCACACGACTTGCCAATAAAAGCTTGTGGATTTTTGGTTTGTTTACTCGTCTAAAAAAACAAAAAACAAACAGCTTAGCAATTATTAAAGGGAAACTGTGAATGTGAACAGGAAAAAAAGAAACCATGAAAACTATTTCAGGGATTTATCAGGTCTGTATTCCTAAACAATTAGTTAAAGAGGCTGATCTTTATGGGTTTAAATAAAATTGTGTTTTGTGTGGTATAAAATATTCAGCTCACTTCCTGTCTACGCTGAACTTCAGTGTTAAACTCTGAACAGGACTGAGATTTATTAATTGGACAAAATGAGACGTTACGCTTGTCCTTTTAGAATAAGGAGTACATTTTCTTGTACTAAAAAATGCATAAATTCCTTCAGTGACATTAAAAAAAAAAGGATTTCAGTATTAAAAGAAAAAGTAACAAAACGTACCTCCGTTTCACCGTCACTCCCTGCACCCGTGCAGATCGAGAACATACGGAACATTTAAGACAAAACTGTAGTCATTAGAGGCCTCGTCCGGCTGTGACCGAGTGAAGCGGAGGGTTTATACGCGCGGAGACACGGCCGCTTCGGAGTTACGAGTTTCTCACTGAGCGTAAAGTCTCTCTGAGCCGCACAGGACAGCAGCCCGTAACGAAAGCGCCACACGTCAGGTCCATGTGGACACAGGAAGTGATGCGCTCCGGCTCTCTCTGACCAGCAGGGCAGCAGCTCAGTGTTGTTAGTGTGTGTGCGTGTGTGTGTGTGTGTGTGTGTGTGTGTGAGAGAGAGAGAGAGAGAGAGAGAGAGAGAAGAGAGAAGGAGGTTGAAGCGGCGTCTCATTCTTTGATCAGTCTGTAGATGTGATGCTGCGCTCCGTGCTCACTGTTGGACACCTCGAACACACACGCCATGCACAGCAGCGTCTCCTGGGTTTCTCTGTTCGACACCACCTGCGGGACCAACACCAATAGCAAAACGTCAACAAACGTAACAAGCCATCACGTTTCAGTACTGTTCTCATCACACATGATGGGTCACATGGCGTTCACGGATTTTCTAGAACAGCAGCTCTGAAGGTTGTACGGCAAATCATAGGTTTATATTAACGCACTCATTCTAACGCGTTATCGTTTCTATAGCAACAACTAACTGACAGGGACTTGAATGGCGGATGCAAGGAGAGTGCGATATGACTATCCATGTTTATTAACAAAAAACTGTTAAATATTTAAAAAGAAAATATCTACATTAAAAAATAACTTTAAACTATTCTAAAAATGCTTTAAAACAATTTGCATAATACATTAAGAATAAAAATTGTTTTATACGTATGAAAATTATAAATTCTAAGTAATTATAATAATCGATTGTATTTATTGCGTAAAAAACTAATAATAAATAAATCCCTTTCTAACCCGAGAAGTGTAAATATGATGCATTCTAATACTTGGAGTAAATTCTACTAATATATTTTTTAAAAATTGCATAATTGCTTAAACCTAAAAATATTTTAAAAAATAATATTCTAAAGGTTATTAATGATTAAATTATTATTAAATTATTACTAATGCCAATTATTTTTTTAAAATACTTTTCAGGTTAAGGTAGCTAATCTTTAATTTATTATTATTTTTTAATATTCAGGTTTATTTATTTTTAATCGATTTTGCTAAATCTTCCGATTTATTATCAGAATTCATTAGAATTATGAAATCTGTAGCAGGTTATTTCAGGGATTTAGCAGGTTTATATTCCTAAATGGTTAAAAACATGTTTGAAAATGCTACTTTTATTTGCGTAACTTATTTTATTAGTTGTTGTTTTGTTTTTTTTAATGTGGTATAAATATTCTCCCTTTGAGCATGGTGTTCACACTGATATACAGTCAAATGAAGGCTTTTATTTCTCTTTAGGAAAACATGAACCAATCAGAGTAAGTCATACGATTAAAAAAAAAAAAAAAGAGAAAAGACATCACAATACCTGTATTATTTTAGATAATTGAACCTCCGATATCTTAAAGAAAATGAATATGATGTTGATATTACGTGGTCAGCCCTAGCAGATGCTCCACTTAAGTTAAGATGAATGATTAATGCATAAAAATGCGCTGTTACTTCGGAAAGAAGTGTTGAGATGGTCCGTGAGATGCCGATTCAGCATATTCAGGACGATTCTCCGGTGTCAGAGCTTTGTGGTGAGAGGAGTGTTGAGTGTTGGGAGGAGTGTGAGGATGTGGAAGTTACCAGCAGGATGGTGAAGTTCTCCAACACGCTGTTCATCATGTACTTCTCAGGCAGGTGCTTGAGCTTGTGGATGAAGTTGATCATGTACTCGCACATGGGCGAGCGGTTTATTTTGAACACGAATCGGCCGCTCTCGAAGCACGCGTACTCCGTCTGCGTGGGGAAAGAAATGCAGAATAATTCCCTGAGAGCTAAGAACAACCCCCCCCAACACTACATACGTCCTACACCACACCTGCTGCGCTGCTGAAGAACCCCAGAATAAATTAATCGCAATTTAATAGCTCAATTCTGTATTTTGAAGATATTAAGGTTTAACCCTCAGCAAGGTTTGTTTTCAACATTTAATTATTGTTTTGATCTATTCAGTAGTGTGTTAACACTTTTATAACATGTATTTATAACCGAATAAGTCTGGGACTTTTATTATGGTGTGATAATGGATGAAATGTTGAATGCGGTTGAATGATCATTTAAAATTACACTACCAGCCAAAAGTTTGGACACACCTTCTAATTCAATGTTTTTTATTTATTTTTATTACCTAATAGTCACTTCATGTCTTAAAGTAATGCTGGACTGTCGTTGCTTTTTACTTAGTCGAGCGGTTGTTGACATAATATGGATTACTCCAGTTGTTCAATAGGGCTGTTACAAAAAATACTGTATTTTTATCATTTCCCATTTACTATTTACTGTATGTCTCAAACGTATTAAGAAGGCAAGAAATGCCACTAATAAGCATTCCAGGTGACGACTTCATGAAGCTGGTTAAGATAATGCCCACAATATCATCACGCTCAATGGTGGCGACTTTGAATAATCTAAAATATGAAACATATTTTGTTTGTTTGTTTTTTTGTTTGTTTTTTTTACACTTTTTTGTTTAAGAAAAAGAAAAAGCTATGAAAGAGAAGGTGTGTCCAAACTTTTGACACACTATATATAAGTACAATGTAGGCACACAATTTCCTTTTTCCCATTTACAAAACATAGGGTGGCACTAACTTTTGCCCTCAACTATAATGTAGACATACTGTATGTGGTACTGAGGAAGTTTCCCACATTTGTTGATTTTAGCTTTTGAGTTTAATACAATTAATTATCAGTTATTGTTTAAGATAAATTGTATGTAATTACTTATCAGTACAGGTAAATAGCACTGGCTTATATTTGGAATAATTTTATACTACAAAAAATGAAGTCAGTATGAAGTAAACAATTTGATTTATGTATGAGATATTTTTTTCAAATTATAAGATTATTGTGCACTAATTACTATTATAGAGGCAAAAGGAAGCTTTCGCAACACATTTGAAAGTGCATATTAAACATTAATAGAAATATTAAAAATAGATCTATTAATAAAATATTAATAATTTTAGGCTACCACAGAATGCGCTAGCAGCGCTGTGCTGTGTTTGTTTCTAAACCACAGGAGGCAAACATGTTATTTTCCTAAACATAGAAATTCATCTATTGTTTTTGTTTTAATTCAGCTAGCTAGCTAGCATGAAAACATAGCAGGAATTCAAGTTAGCTTGCACAAAAACTACAAAAACATCTACATGTAGATGTAGCAGGCTACTAAAGCCATGGAACAACTTAAAGTAATTTTATATGTTTAGAAATTTTTTGAAAAAATGTCTCAATAACAGGTGCTTTGTTGCTAACTTGAAAGCTAGCTAGCTAGCTGCAAACTAGCTAGCATGAAAACAGAGAGAATTCCTAGCTTGCAGTAAACCAAAGCTACATGTTGATGTAGCCGGCTAATTAAGCCATGTAGCAACTTAAAGTATTTTAATGCTGTGTTTTATACTTCTGTACATCTTTATGTGCTATTCTAATGCTGTTTTTTTTTAAATTTGTAATAGAAGCAACCCTAAAGACAAAACATTATTTGTTTCCCATTCTTATCATTGAAGAGTCTTATCACTGACTGCATTCTAACAGATCCAGCCCATAACATGGTTTATTCCTGTGTTCATTAGTAAACAGTGAGCTAATGTGTAATCAAATTATAGCTCATCTCATAATTATGCCTCCCGTGTGGGTGATTATGAAGACAGGAAGTGGGATCTCTGCCTCCCTCTTTGTGTTTGTGTGTGTGTGTGTCTGAGAAAGCTTACGGTCAGCTGTTTGTTGAGGGTAAGACTGTTAGGAAACAGTAGAGAGAGGATAAATCCTGTAGCGAGAGCAGGACCACTGACCAGGACGTTAGAGATAACGTTGAAAGAATCATTATTTACTTCTGGATATAATCATGCAGTTTGTGTGTTAGTCTGCTGTTCCTGCCTAGCGACTAGTAATTAGGGAAATAATAGCAGCACAGTTTATTCTAATATTTGTGTGTGTGTGTGTGTGTGTTTCATTACGGGGAAATAACCCTAACAAGGTTCATCACTAGGAGGGGTGTGATATCGTAATAAGGAAAGCTAAAATTGTTTTGCTGTTATTATTATTATCAATATGCTTAATACCACAGTGCTGCTGAATTCCCGAATCTGATTTGTCAGAAGGTGTTGATTAACTTAGCAGCTTGGACACTAGGACCAACTCCAAGGCATTAACACAGGTTTATATTAAAGCACTTGGTCTGATATGTTATCTGTTCCGTAGTAACAACTCATTCAGAAGGAATCGTATGATTGATGGATGTTGAAAAAATATCCATAGTTTTCGTTGACGGCTTATAGCGATGTGTTCAGTGAGGAGATGTTTATTTATCATTTATGGAACGAGTCTTCAGTGTTAGTGCTTTGTACAGAGGTACACTACCGGTCAAAAGTTTGGGGTCACCTACTCATTTTCATAAGTTTTTCTTTATTTTTTTTGCTTTCTACGTAGTAAAACATTACTGAATACATCAAAACTATGAAGCAACACGTATGG
>JAQMYM010000002.1:22522696-22544407 GCA_030014255.1 Parauchenoglanis ngamensis | reverse complement strand
GAGAGAGAGAGAGAGAGAGAGAGAGAGCGAGAGAGAGAGAGAGAGAGAGAGAGAGAGAGAGAGAGAGAGAGAGAGACGACATGTGGGGCCTGGATATTCTCTGCTTTTATAAAGACTCTCTCACTGTCTGTCTCCCTCATCCTATCCCTTTCTCTCTCCATCTCTCCCCCTCTGTCCCTCTCGCTGGCTTTCTGTCTCTCCCTAGCTCTTGCTCTCTCCTTCTCTCTTTCTCTCCCTCTCTTCGCTCTGTCCCTCTCGACCATTCTCTCTCTCTCTTTGCTTCTCTATCCCTCGGTCTGCCTCCCCCTCTTTCCTCCCATCTCCCCCTCAGTCATATTCCCTTGTTCCCTTTCCTGGTTTCCCTCTCTCTTTCCCTCTCACTTCTCTCTTTCTGCCTCTCCCTTTCTCTCTTCCGCTCTGTCTGTTTGCCTGTCCCCGTCTTTCCCTCACTCTCTCTCTCCCATTTCCTCTGACTCACTCTCTGTCTCTGCCTCTCGCCTCCCCTCTCCCTCTATCTCTTTCCCTCATTCCCCACTCTCCCCATCCCTTTCCCTCTCTGTCTCTTTCCATCACTCTCCCTATCTCTTCCTCCCTTAGCCTGTCAGTGCAGGGGCGTGGCCTCTGTACCTGCCAGTCCCAGTGCAGGGGGTGTGGCCTCTGTACCGGTCAGTCCCAGTGCAGGAGGTGTGGCCTCTGTACCGGTCAGTCCCAGTGCAGGAGGCGTGGCCTCTGTACCTGTCAGTCCCAGTGCAGGAGGCGTGGCCTCTGTACCTGTCAGTCCCAGTGCAGGAGGCGTGGCCTCTGTACCGGTCAGTCCCAGTGCAGGAGGTGTGGCCTCTGTACCGGTCAGTCCCAGTGAAGGGGGCGTGGCCTCTGAACCAGTCAGTTCCAGTGCAGGGGGCGTGGCCTCTGTACCTGTCAGTTCCAGTGCAGGGGGCGTGGCCTCTGTACCTGTCAGTCCCAGTGCAGGAGGTGTGGCCTGTGAACCAGTCAGTCCTAGTGCAGGGGGCGTGGCCTCTGAACCAGTCAGTCCCAGTGCAGGGGGCGTGGCCTCTGTACCTGTCAGTCTCAGTGCAGAAGTATTTCCACAACACCAAATTACATTGCAATATACGGCATCAATATAGCCATTAATAATAAAAACATACTGAATCATACACATCATATCCTTTAAAAAGAAGAAATACACAAACAAACACATTGAGTTTTCCATCAACTGTTTTTCTCTCACTGTCTCACTCTGCCTGTCTCTCCCCCTCTCTACCTTAAATCCAACACAAAGAGCTTTTTTGCCTATCGACCGTTTTTCAACACTGAAATGACTATCAGGAGACCTGGCTCTCAATACTATTATTCTAGAAAAGAAAGATTCAAGATTCAAGAGATGTTTATCGTCAACCCGTCCAAATACAAGTACACAGTAAGGTTGAAATAGCATTCCTCTTAGACCCATGGTGCAACATATAATAGTGCAAGAGAACTATAAAGTGCAGAACAGACATCACAATGCATTTGACAATACACATACCACAACATAGCAGAAACATAACCTTCACAGCTGCTAAAAGCACCAGAAAGAGTTTCAGACTCACCGTACATCTTCCCTTCATCAGAGAGGACGATTTTGCGGCGGCCGCAGGGCGGGTAGATGGCCAGTGCCTCCTGGAAGCTCTGCTCGATGTCAGGGCTCCACACGCCCTCTGCGTCATTGTCGGTGAGCTTTTCGTTCGAGTCGCTCATCCTTTCCACTTCCTCTCCCCCACTCTCACTGCCACTCCAGCTGCCTGCGTCCATTGAGACGCTTGGGACCCGCAGCCGAGTCTGGACAACGACTAACACCTGAACCTGGGAGAAGACGAAGACAGATATTTCCATTCCATTTAAAGGATCAAACTGACATAAAACACATAAATATATGTATAAAAACAACCAAAGCCATATCCAATATATTGTTGGATATGTTGTTATATCCAAAATAGACAAAAAATATAAGAAAAAACTATTTAATAAAGATGGAAACTATCAGGAGCTGGAACACACAAAAGTCCTATTTCAAGCAAAGAAAAATGAAAAACAGGAAAGACTAAGGGTGAGACAGAAGGAAAGAAGGGACGAGAGAACACAGCAGGATGCGGAGTCTGGATTCAAGATTATCTATCACAAGAGGAGAAAACCCAGCTTTAATCTCATAACATCACTCAATGGAAACCATTTCCAATTGTGTTTTGATGGATTTTTTAAATTATCGCTTCCGTTTTGCGCAAAATGGCGATGGAAACCCAGCTAGAGTTTCAAAGTGTTTACTAGATTTACTAGATTTCCTGTTTTGGTCCTAGTACCTGTACAACATTTCTGACTATGGATATGCTGGGTTTGTTACCTGATTGTGTTCACCTGTTGTGTGTTAGTCCTTGATTAGCACTCTTTTATGTCCTTGTTTGTTGTGAAGTCTTATGGTATATTATTTTCATTAAGTCCAAGTCTTGCTTTTGGTGTATCAAAGTGTTTCCTAGTTTCCTGGTTTTGACCCTGGTTCCTGTACATCATTTCTGATTATGGATCATCATTGTTTAACTCAGCCTGCCCGAGTTTTGAACCCTGATACGGGGTCTGGGTTTACGCACTTGTGTCCAGCAACATTCTCTCTGACCTGCATGTTACACACCATGAGACGTTATATTTTATCCAACGACAGAGCAAGCCAATACTTGGCGAACAAATGTTCATGATGCAATCTATTGTAATAATGACATTATAGTCATATTGTCCAGCTCTACAGCAGCGAAAACAGGAAGACACGCACACTGATTAACCGAGCGTTCATCCACCTTCAACTCTCAACCCTTCAACATTCATTTGAAATTAAATCCTTGTGCTCGTTCGTTCATCTTATGATCATCTCATGTTCGAGGAGACCTTAACGTAATCACACTGACAGCCGGAGAGACTCGGCCACCTTTCATGAAAGGGAATGAGATGACACGTAATCTCAGAGCTAATTGAAGAGTGCCGGTTAATCCAGAACATCTGCAATCACACTGGAGAACAGTTCCACAGTTTGTTCCCAGTGGTAGAGTGCTGAATCAAAATGGTTTATAATAAATCCTGACATGAATACAGGGTTTATCCAGAGGGCAATCGCAGTGCTTTGTGCGCAGACACGCTGCTTCACGTCAGCGTCGCTGCCTAACCTGGAGCCTTCCTGCACTTTTCCAACACAAAACTGCTGGTCATGCTGGTCCTTGGGGGTGGAGTCAATTAGTCACTCATAGGATGAGTGGTGGAGTTAAAGATTATTAAAAATCTAACTAAATCAATGGAAGACTTCGCCACTTTCCTGGTAACTTCATCTACCCGAATTGGAGATGGATGGACGTTATGGATGAGGGAAGTCCCTGAGAAGATTAGATGCCTAATGAGTGACTCCATTTGGAGATTCCATAACGTCT
The DNA here is from genome assembly GCA_030014255.1 of Parauchenoglanis ngamensis. Classification (NCBI taxonomy): domain Eukaryota; kingdom Metazoa; phylum Chordata; class Actinopteri; order Siluriformes; family Auchenoglanididae; genus Parauchenoglanis; species Parauchenoglanis ngamensis. Next base: position 22,540,958 of record JAQMYM010000002.1, on the reverse strand, counting down.
AGGACCCATTTATTGAGTACTCGGTCAATTTGATCTCCATAGAACTTTTCTGATGGTCTGTATAGTATCTAGTTTATGATATACACACAGCTGATTATTAAAATGCAAAAAAACTATGACATATTGGGCTCCTGAGTGGTGCAGCAGAAAAGCATTCACCCTGTCATCAAGAGACCGCGAGTATGAATGCCAAAGCCATCCATGGTGAGACGGGTCTGACTGCAGAGCCACAGTTTCAGGACAGCGGCAGTTTCGGGTCAGCAGCATTGAACCCAAGCGCAGTAGGACAGTGTGAATCTGCTCATTTGTGCCATGTAGACAGCGACCAATCGTGCTGTTTGAATGGCACGTTATAGTTCAGGAATGGATATCGATGCCTGAACCTAAACCTAACCATAAAACGACTGAAATGTTGATTAGCCAAGCAGTTGCTAAGAAAAGTGTCAATGCCACTGGCCTGAAACTGATGTCTGATGAAGAAAAAGCTACTGATGTAAAACTGAGGCTCTCCAGTCAGATATTATTGTCCATGGCTGGCAGTCTTGGGGTGAGAGGGGTATAATCTCTCTCCCCTGTCAATCACAGTGACACGAGTCGATCGCAGGTGTCTGTGAGCTCATGTATGCGGAAGAGGACAGATAGTGCTTTTGTCAGTGTGTGTTATGCCTCCCTGAGACGCAGCAGTCCAAAAAGACATAGTATAAGTACAAACTACTGTTATTTAGGTGATACATATGTACAGTGTACAATCCCGCTAATGTCTGTTCAGTGGGAATACATCACAGGCTCATTAATATCTACATTTAAATGAGAGATTTAAAGCAATCAGTGTGTACGGGCTTCGTTTGTTGGCTGGGAAAACTGCTGTATGAATTCCACATGGTAATAAACCTTGACATTTACACACATCCTGTTTGAAAAGATGTTTCTCTTTAGAAAATCGAGTTAAAGATCAAATGATGAGCCAAACTGCAAGAGTAAACAGATCCGGCAGGCAAAAAGTCTGAGCACATGTACACATGCCAGAGCAAAGGCACAACCAAATGTGAACACGACCTTTAAAAAAAAATACATTCAATTAAAAATAAAAGCACGCTTAAATTCAGATCCGACTACTGGCACACACTTTCCAGGGAAAAGGCCAGTGGAAGTGGTGTAGCCTTTTGAAGAGATCCATGTGTTTCCTGTCGAGCATAATGTGTGTTTGTGTGTGTTTGTGTGTGTGTGTGTGTGTGTGGGCGCAATCTGTCTTTGGTGTGCCGATTGCTTACGGTATAGAATGTACTTGTGAGTGAGCGGGAAAACACGAGCAAGCTCCAAACCGCTTAGCTGAAGCGTGTATCATCTTCCTGACTAGGAGATGAACTCAGATGATAATCACTTCCAGCACACTGCTCTTTGTGTGTGTGTGTGTGTGTGTGTGCGTGTGCGTGCGTGTGCGTTGTGGCTTTTGGCCAGGACCCCTGGTGTGATGTGGAGTTTTCCAGCAGATGTGCAAGAACCATCCAGATGCGTCAAACAAAAAGAAAGTGTTTCGGCAACAGAAAACCTTTCCAACGTGGTTTAAAATGTGTTGTTCCAGGGTGTTTATAAACTGCAGACACATGAAGAGGCACTCTGCTGTCATCATGGCGTTCCCTTTACACCTTTACAGCAGTAATGAATTCAACAAGATGAACATGATACCCCGTGAGGACAGCATGTGTGTAACAGGATAATGAAGTGCACCCTGATAATCAGGTTTATTGCTGGGGAAGTTCAGTAGGTGCATGTAAGCGAGGAATCGGCAGACATGCTGTGTGCGCCTGTGATTCTTTTTCTATAAAATGTTATCTGGTGCGTCGAGATTGTGCTCAAACAGAAAATGACAAAACTCGCTCTAGCAAAACAAAATCTGTATTCTGCTAATATTTCACCATGATGAATCCAACGCAAGTCACAACAGAGTCTGATCGGTTACAGCGGCGTTGAGGTTGGGACCTGCAGTCTGATCGGTTACAGCGGCGTTGAGGTTGGGACCTGCAGCCTGATCGGTTACAGCGGCGTTGAGGTTGGGACCTGCAGTCTGATCGGTTACAGCGGCGTTGAGGTTGGGACAGTCTGATGCATGACTGTGTATGTGTGTGATGGTGGCAGCAACACAAGCAGCATTGTTCACATATTCGCCTGCATACGTCAGTTGGAGCCCAAGCTGTCCACTAGGAAGCCAGTCAGAGCCAAGACATACCTCGCAATCATTAAAATACCAACTTCGACCACTTTCTGTGCAATAAGGTAAACAGTGAGGACTGCGAGAGTTGAGGATGCTATAATAATGAGGCCAGAGAAAATGACAAAAACAGCAGGAGTGGTACCAATATAGATGGTTCATCAGGCCATTATACCATCATGCCACAACAGACAGTATATGTCTCGCATCCTAATGATAAGAGGTGGGTGATATGACTAAATTATTATATCAAGAGACTAAATGACATTTCGGTCTTAAAAAATAAACCCCTGAGGGGCTGTAGAAAAGTGTATTGTGACATAATTTATTATAACACTGATGATATATCATCAGACTGCCTAGTCCTACTACCCCATGAGAGACGCTGATGAGGGGCGCCACTGCCTCGCTGCTGTCAATTACATTTTACGACGTGTGCAGCCGGGATCGTGCGTACGTGTTAAGAAAAGCAAGTATAACTCCTGTCTAACAAGACTGTAAGAGAAGATTTGAGGTTGTTCTCAAACACAGGTTCCACCCTGATCGAAACTTAAAAGGACTTCCAGTGGACAGCCATCTTTGAAAGTGTAATTTAGTCTATGACTAGTCTTAAGCCATGTCTGCAGAAACTGGCCTTTCAAGTTGGCAAAAAGCCCTTCGGTTTAAGACGAGAGATGCATCAGACATCCAACCCTCAGCTGCAGATCTGAGCTGAACAGGATCTCTCCGGCTGACGAGGAAAGTACAGGAGATTAAGAGTGCTTGTAAGGCTTAATATAATAAACATGTTTTGTAAGAAAACACAGCTGCAAAGTGGCTGAAACTGAACAGCTGTTAGAAGAGGTGCGTTTTTAACTAGCGTGGATGTGAGATGATTAAAGAGAGGACCACGATGATGGGTTAATCTAGACGAGACAGCTGTAAATACATTTCACACCCTGTAATTTACCGCAGCTCACACTTCAAAATTCAAAAAAAAAAAAAAAAAAAAAAAAAAAGACAGTGAGAAAACAAACAGAAGAACAGAACAGCGAGTAAATAGAAGAAAGTGCAAGAAATAAAGAAAGAGATGGAACATATGAATATGAAGCAAGAATTTAAACTCTGCGTCAGAACTTGTCACCACGGTATTTTTATTCCATAAGCTTTTGGGGGGTAAAAAAGGTAGAGTCTCAAAACCATGTTTCATTTCTCAAACATTCATGAAATGATGCTTGCTCCAAAACAAGTACGCCATAAAGACAGCTGTCCTCCTGAACGGGACAGACTGACTGATGTGACTAAAACCTGAGACTCGGAATTTCCGACTGTTTAATCAGCGAACAATGTGTCTGCAAACAAACCGCATGGCTACACTGAACCGCGAGAAATCCGCTGAATCCGTCCAACAGCGAATTTCCACCGTTTGGTGAGGAGTCCAAACATGTAAGTGTGTATAATTCTCAGCTCAGGCGTCGGACACAGACTCGGCTGCTCTCCTGCTGCCGAGTGAAGCCAGGACGTGGAGTCGGGTGCTGGTTCGGTGTGTGTGCTGGAGAGCAGAGTGTGTACGGAGTAGCAGATGGAGGAGAGAGATTAGTCATGCAGCAGTGTACTGCACTCACACTCGCACTTCATTTCAGCTTCCAGGAGACGATTTTTTGGCCAAGCGAGGGCAATTCGGCCCAAACGGGGAGACGCATGGACACCCTGGGCAGCTGCTCCGCTCCCTCCGGCCAGTGCTGGTGTGTGTGTGTGTGTGTGTGTGGAGCTTAAGGCTAGGACAGTGCCAGGCAGTTATAATTAAATGTAATGATATGCATTTATGCAGCGTGTGTTGAGATCGTGTTTATGGCTGCGTTAACGCTGTCACCGTTTCTCATTGTCAGAATGTCATACTGTGTTTATATTAAACCACTTCAGAGTTTAACAGGATCTAAACAGCTCACTGAGCAACAAACCCGAGAGCTAGATTTCTGTAATATATACTCCTCTAAAACATGCTTTCACCTGGGTCCTTTAACGCTGTGGAACTGTGCCACCAACATCAAGATTATTTAACCGCACTATGCTGCCCCATTTCCACAAAACACATTAAGGATGACAAGTTTATAGGAAGCTGAAAACAGAAAACAGCAGCCTGTGTGTTCGCCACTTTCAGTGAACCACTTATTCAATAATGCTTTATTTCAACACAGTGACAGCAGTGACATACAAATCCAAACATGTTAAGGAACGGACTTACATTCTACAATTATTTACACTTTCTACTGAATACCGTGACCTCAAGACTAATCTTCGACTAATTAGGGAGCAGTCGTGAACTTAGGCTTTAATTAACATGAAGCTGCTCTAATAAAGCTTTCAGTGCAAAATGACTAACAAAATAAATGACCAAAGCAAATGAACTAACAAACAAAAGCAAGCTAAACAATGAACTAAAATGAACAAACCGAGGAACAAAACAATTAACTGAGCAAAATAACTAACAAACAATTTTTTAAATCGAATCGACTGAAACAAATTCACTAAGAATCCAATTAACCAGCGAACAAAAACAAACTAAACAAAAACGATTGACTAAACAAAATTAGTTGAACAGAACAGTTAACTAAAAAAAAAAATACACAAAACTAACAAACAAACTATAACAAGCTGACAAAATAAATAAGCAAACAATCTAAAAACTAACTAACAAATTAAACTAGGAAACTAACAAAGAAACAAAGATATTAAAATAAGAAACTAAATAAAGCAACTAAACTAACGAGCTATCAACAAACTTACAATTGCCTAATTAACATACCCAACACACCCCCCCCCAAAAAAAAAAAAATCAAATCAACCCAAAACAAGATAAACAAACCACCTAATTGGTTAAATTAATTAATTTCATTATTTTCTTTAGAGCAACATTTAATAGAACTAAGAATCAGCAAGATCTAAAATTTAATGGGAAGCTTTAGCATTAAATTGTGTGTGTGTGTGTGTGTGTGTGTGTACTCAGTAGCTTAATGAGAATCTACACAGTAAACAGGCTCCATTACACGCAGTGTGTTCAGACATGCATGTTCCGTCCCTGAAGAAGGAAAGACAGACGGAAATGTAATTACTGTACATGTCTCTCCACCGTCTCCTGTTCTTAAATAAACATGGTAATCCTGTTACCCGTGGACTCGGGACATTGTTAGGAACATTTCACTCCTTGCCATGAATATTCGATTAACTGGCGCTGTGCTGCATTAGCAGGAGAACATCCCGAGCCCGCTGGATCGGCCCCACGCTGCGCTCGATAGACTGGAGGAGCAGGAAGTCTCTCCATCACACTTCATTACCAAATTAAGTTGTAATCGAACGGCCGAGCTCTCCGTCCACGCATTAACCGCAATCTTCTATTCCAGCAATTCCCACAGAGACGAAAACAAGCAGCGCAGGTTTCAGCCTGACCTCGCACTGCTGCGGCTTTAATCAGCCATGAAAGGCTTGAGAGCGGCTGTGTTTACACCGAGCTTGTAAACACCGCACAGCTCCGTGTGCGATGTTCCACGTGTTGAACGAGTGAATGATTTGTATTGAAATATAGCAACATGGCCACATTTTAACACTCTGGGGATTTCTTCATTCGTACCCCCATCAGGGGTGTAACGATACACTCCGGTCATGATTCCATTTGATTCGCTAACCTGGCTTCAGGATTTCATAATATTTTGAACAATAATAAAGAAAGAGGATGACTGAAAAAACGATTCAATGTGCATTTTTGTCCGTATAAAATGTGCGAATAAATTCAACATTGCTACAAAGGTTTCATTTTGTAAACAAAATGTACAACAGGTCCACAATACCTTACAAACTCTCCCAAAAGAAACGTGATTGAACACGCAGTGTCTGACCTGGGGACTTTAAAAATGTATCGAGTGAAACATAATAAGCTCCGTAGCTTAAACGGAGCTCCAAAGTCGGCTAAAATGGCCGTTTTCCGTGGCCTCTGGTGTTGTTCGAAAGCTGAAGAGCTCTTTTTAAGCATTATAATCACGCGTGTTGGTCGCTGTAATGCGGAGCAATCGGACACAAGTGCTTATCACAGGCTCGCCGCGAAGAGCGCGATCACGTGAACACCACGCATTTTAAATCTCTGAATTGTATAGGTTAAGACCTCTGGTGTTCAAAGCAGTGCAGATGCAATACATGCATAATTAATAGAATGTGACTATTTTACATTTCCACGAGACACAGCCACATTTGTTATTGGTGATGCATCGAGTCACGATGTAGCGTTAATCAATCCTCAATTGATAATGATACCGGTACCGAGCTAGCGGTCCAATACGGTGCTCATGTCACGTAACATCTGGTACAATGCAATACTTTGATTTAGTTCATTGTTTTTATGGGTGATTTGCAACTATTTACACTAGACTTGCGTCCCAAAGTAACTAACAAACAATTTAAACAAGCTAACAAATAAAGCAGTTAACTAAACCAAATTAAATAAACTAACAAACAGAACTATTAACTAAACCAAATTAACTAACAAGCAAAATAAACAGGTCCAACAAATGAAATTAACTACTGTAAATCTAAACAAACTAACTGAGTAACTAACACCAAACTTGCTGTTTTCTCCTTTTAAGTCAAATCTGTGGTCATCTGATCGTTTTCATTCTTGTCTGAATGAACCTGTTGGTTACTTTCCAGGCAGATGCGTTTCTTGTGTTGGAAAACATTTCTTAAGCGCTGCCACTCAGCGTATTTAACCTCCAATGCACCTCCTGAATCGCACAAAGAAGCACGCGTTGAAGGAACGTGAAATCATCTTCACACTGTATGTATGCTGGGACGCCATTTAGAGGGCCAAAGAAAATAAACATAAAAAAAAAAGGCATGTTTGGTGTGTATATGTTTGAACACTAGCTAATTAACCGGGTGTGCTCAGTGTCTAAAACACGCCCGGACAACACGCGGGACATCAGGAAGACTATTATGAAGTGAAATTAGCTAGCAGACATGGCTAGTCACATTAGCCGATTTTTTAAATAAACCCCTGGCTGCCTGTAAGTGATTGCAGAAAGCACCGGCTGTTATTTACCGTGCTCATACCACAGATATGACGCTCGCGCTCAGCGCTATTAGTCTCAGTATTAGACTATCATCAGGGAGAGAATTCAATTAAGGATGACCTGAAATCCCTTTTAAGCCTCAAGAGAAAGACTTTCGCTTTTCATCATCGCAGCATCCTGTACCGCGCGTCACGGCGGCATTTTCCTACATGACACCATTTTCTTTTATCTGTTAAGACAGCGTGAGAGAAACATTCAGGTAAAGAATGCATTTAAATGGATCTTTACAGATGAGGAAAGATGATGAAAGAGCCTCGAGTATCGCTAAACGAGTCAGTAAAACTGCTATTCAAACCTGTTCTTTTTTTTTTACTGGAATCCACAGAATGCCAAAGAACTTTAAAGAAGTTATTTATTAATAAACGATGTCGTAACGCCGGGCGCAGTAACGCAGGTCAGCGCTGAGCTGCGAGGCGTCGCGGCTTGAACGGTTTTTTTGGGGGGATTTTAGTTGTAACACGTTGCATTGTGGGGTGGGAGACCTGACATTTCAACATTATAGGTTTGATAAACTTCCAGCAAAACATAATAAATAAATGACACAAAGAGGACACTCCATGTACAGTCTTCAACAATATAGTTTTATTTCTATTCATTTTTATTTCAGAATCATGATATCATGAGAACCTCTGGATCAGACAACACATTCCTCCTGCTACTCCTTACATCTCTTACACTCGTTTCATTCCTTTCGAATGTGTTCCAGCTTTCCCAAGCAAATCGCCTGCGGACTCGGTTCAGCCGCTTTCATTTCACTGAGCGTGGTGTGATACGGTGCCAGAGACCCTACACAAAGTGCACTTCCTAGGCATTGTACACACACAATCCCAGAGGAGAGCCACTTCCCCTGCTCTATTGTCCAGTTGATGTATCCCACGAGCGCCGCGGCCGTGTTTCGCCGACTCAGAACCAGCTATTATCTGAATCGGGGTCTGCTCGGTCTGCGCCGGCTTACAGTTCCTCCTCCAGGAAATGAAGGGGGACTCTGCGTACAAATAAACGTGACCTCCGGAGCAGCGGCCCGGTCGAGGCTTGCTCATAACCGCCTCTGAGTGAGCAGAGGAACAGAGGCAGACGTCCAGGAAAGGAGGCTGTGAACTCGAGCTGCTTTGCTCTGTAGCAGAACATATCGGGACGGCGATGTACTGTGATCTTTAGTTATATTGTTATTTGATGATAGAATGATATCACGTTAAAAATATGAAATGAGGGTCATGTAGAAAGACCCGTTAGTTCAACATGGTTCAAATGGACCAAAATGGAGGACATCGGTTAAAGTTAAACGTGCAGTCATCGATTCTAATCCAAGACACTTTTTGTCAAGTCCGGCAAAAATATCTACTCATGGCCCGCTAACTGTTTGTTCTGTTTGTGTGCTGAAAAGACCCGGACTCTGTAAACCGGCTAAAGAGTAAACAGGTAAAGAGTAGCACAACGCTAATCCAGCCAATCAGTAACAGGGCCTGTATTCCAGCCAATCACAGGACAGGTGGAATGCGAAGGGGGAGATGGGATGTCGTCGTTAGCGTCGTTGCCTTGACAATGCGCATCCATGAATTTGGATGGGGCGGAGCTTCTGAAGGAGCACTGAAGGGAGGTACGCATTTGTTCGGCTGTTGAGTTCAAATAAACTTTCTCTAGAACGGATGACGCCGCCTTTCACTGATGTGAGCTATATACGTTTCTCAAGTCAAACATGCGCTGATGGATCATGTTTCATTTTAATGAGCTCAAAACAAGTCGAGACGAGAGCAACGGAAGGTAAGGGGGCGGGGCTTCCAGGGAGTGTCCGGTAATATCAGAAAGTTCAAAACATCTGCACATCAATCATTCCATATTCATATGTTGAGTCCTGTCGTTTTTGGCATCTCTTTACTGCTAAAATGAAGCGTTCCTGAGCGGCACAACAGAAAAGCGTTCGCTCCATCAGCCAGAGATCAGTTTGAATCATGATGGTGTCAGAGCTATCTGAGGCCAAGAGACAACAAAGAGCAAAACTGGCCATGCGGTCTGGGTGGGAGGGGCATACTCTTATTCCGCTGTCAATCACAGTGACACTAGCCAATCATGGGCGTTTGTGACGGTGGATCGGAAGGCTGATCGATGCCTATACTACAAACAAATAGACTTTTTTTTTCTTATAAAGACATGAATACTCATCTTAAAGGTGCAGTCAGTGATTTTGGCAGAACTTAGCTGAAGCTAGCGATACACCAGAACAAGCGCAGACGCCCCAGAAACACACATGGAACAAAACACACGATGGTGCGGTGGGAGGAGCTTTCAGACTCCCAGACATGACCGAGACGCCACCTCATCCTGATCGGCTGGATGTTGGTGGTCCACGGCGTTTGCATTTCTTCCTCCTGTTTACATCCTGAGGCTTCGCAGAAACCAGAGTTTCTCTTCTGAGTGGATATTGTTTTCTGGATAATAATCTTCTACTCGCTTCTATTAAACAAAACAAACTATACACGCACCCTGCATGCTTCCACATTAGTCTGACTATACAGATACAGACTTCGAAAACAGACATCAATACAGACTAGCGGTGTGTGATGCGAGTGTGTTGGCCTCTTCAGTCGTGAGCTGTGAATGAAGTGTGTCTGTGTGTGTGTAGGGCTGCGAGCACAAAGGCCGTGTCACGGCTGCGTTGAGCTCTGAGAGGAAATCGTTGAGTGTGTGATTACTCTGGCGGTTAGCTGGTACACTGAGGCTGAGGTTTACTGTGTCAGGGGAACTGAGTCACACACACACACACACACACACACACACACACACACTCTTGTGCTGACTCTGAAACTCGAGCTCAGAGGTTTTTCCTTTTAGCTGGAAACAGACCTCCGGCTGAGGAGAAAAGAGAGGAGAGGAAAAAAAACGCCTTTCAAGAGGAAAGACATTAAATCTCGCTCTGCTGCCTGACGCTAAGTCTGACTAACACTGATGTCAGTGTCTGAAGAACAGCACAGGATTCACACACACACACACACACACACACTCTCATTCATCCGCGTCCTGTTAGCTAAGCTACAGGTTACTCAGAAACAAAAGTTTCTCATTTACTAAAGCGCCGCTGCACTACAAGTATCTAATTCTGTGTCAATAACGAAGCAAAGCTGCCTAATAAACTATTCCTTCGTTTATCTTTCTTCTTAAACACACTTGGTTTGCAAGCTGTAATACAAGTGGAACTAGCATTCCAGTTTCTCAATAACATAAGCTGTGTGTGTTTTATTTTTTATCTGATTAACTTAACTGAGAAAAAGAGAAGCTGGTGAGGGATAGCTGCTATAATGTAAGTGATAACAGGAAGTGACATTTCTCTATAAACAGATAAAAAGCACCAGTTCTTTAATGCATAGAAAATGTCAAAAAAAAGTTCTCAAACAGCTCACATATCGCTCTACGCAGTTATTCTCTGTAAAACAAAAGTGGCCAGCAACAAGCTCTTTACTTCTGTAGCCTCTTTCAAGTGAATGAAGGGAAAAAAAAGTCTGAAGAGGAGACATGAGGATGCTTCAAATAACCCGGAGCTTGCGGAGGTGAAGTGTGTGAGCAGGAACGGGAGGAAAGGATCCAGCTGAATCATCACAACCGGCAGCGGCGCTCGCTCATATTTACATTCCTTTTAAAGAATCCAGGAACTATTCGGCAGCGGTCCCGTCCAGATCTTCCGTTTCGCTCGGGTCACAGCGGCTCGCTGAGCTTTCCGACTGACACAAAATATAGTGCGGGTTAGAAAACTCTATTCAAAAACGTCACCTTTGCTGGATGTCGGCTTTGAAGTTGTATTCCTCAGCACTGCTCCTGACACGCATCTAAACTCTATAACAATATTACAGAGAACACGAGGCTGTACAGATGGTTTTAATGTGCTTACTTGGCCTCTTTATATTTCATATGACTTTTTAGTTTATTTTCATAATTTGCAGACCCCCTCACAGACCTTTAATTCATGTAGTGTGTGTAGAGTGTGAGACCATGCATGCAGTGGTGTGTGTGTGTGTGTGTGTAGTGGTGGCAGCTTAAGAGTGTGCAGTGTGTGTGTGTGTGTGTGTGGTGGCGGATTATGAGTGTGCAGTGTGTGTGTGTGTGTGCGTGTGCGTGTGTGTGAGTGAGCACTGATGGCTCAGATGTAAAATTTCAATTAGGCCTGAGTGTAAATAAATATGCAAATGTTGTGACAGACGTCACTGTAGCTTTTAGGCGTTACAGTTATATTACGAGCGGCGAACAGGCGAGCGATCGCTGAGTGTGATTTAGTGTAACATCGCTGAACAGAGCAACAACAAAGGAATAAAATCTCCATCTCCTGACGGCAGTGGCACACACACACACACACACACACACACACACACACACACACACACACACACACACACACTTACATTCACACACACTCCTGCTTAATCTACACCTCTTTTAAACTACTGATAACAGTTGAGATGTGAAGGAGATTAATGAGCTAAATGCTGTTAATACATGCACTCAGTCTGGCGGCCATTTTGGAATGATATGAGCCTGAAACAAGGGAAAATATATATACAGTATATATATATAGAGAGAGAGAGAGAGAGAGAGAGAGAGAGCGAGAGAGAGAGAGAGAGAGAGATTCTTCCCATTTTTACAATCCACCTTAAAAATGTAAAAAGTAAGCAAGTAAAGATGACATGGTGAGCTGGAGCTTGAGTTTGCTATATAATCTCCACCCCATTACATTTCTTTTTCAGAAATCAGAAACATTATGTTGAAGAAGAAGGCGATGGAGGCGGAGAACTCATCGAGACGCTGCTGTTTTGTGTCCGAGGGAGAATGACAGCGTGCGTACAGACATATGGAGTCGCATTAGTGTATAGTGTTCACTTCAATGACTCATTTGTTAGATGTCAGTCTTTGTCCCCCTGTGGGACTCGTAATGCCTTTCCATTAGATTTGTCCTGATAATAATGATGCATGCCATCTACATGATGCTAAACTTGTAGCTGTAAGCTTGTGCTAGCTTCAGACATGAACGTCAAACAGCAAAAAAAGAAAAGAAGTAAGCTACAGTTTAATTTTGGTGGACTGATTTATTCCTTCGCATTACAATGTAAAGAAATAGAGCAATACAAGACAGGAAACGCAATAAATGTAAATTTATTTCTCTAAGCAACAGCTTACTCACTGGCTAAAAAATGTACTTACAGCACCTTGTCCTATAATAGCATCCTAGCATGTGTTAGCCTAGCATTTCTTACTCTAATTACTAGCTAACTAGCCACTAGCCATTTCCATTTATTTTGCTGTAAAAAAGCAGAAGTAAGAAAGCAAGGACTAAATCAATTTCTTTAGTGTTTCGCGTGATTTGGGATTTTGCATTGTTCCACTGCAGATGGAAACAAACTTTTCACAACTACCACTTTTTCATAAGCTACTAATGTTATTTGCCTAGTCTAGTTACGTAAATTGCAGGGTTTTTTATTTTCACACCACAAAGGAGCGAACTGCAGCAGCCTTCTTTCATGAAATGTTAGTAAAAGTGCGCTATTTTGGATATCTGTTTTAAAAATCATGGTACACACTGGTGGTTTGGGGTCCAAAGCAACCAAAAATACCTCTTCTAGCAAGATACAGCTGTGTTGTAGCATACTATACTCTGTACTAGCAATGTTTAAATAATTTAGTACATTTTGAGATAATAAGCCCTATTTAGATTGGATTAGTTTATCAAGGGGATGTTGGTAAAAATATGTAACATAATTTGCCAGTAATAAAACTTTCGCAATAAAATGAGCACAGGAGGAGTGTCTAGTGAATTGTAATTTCTCCGAATCCAGATGTTTGAGTTGCGTGACCATATGATAACAGTCGGTTCACAGCATGGTGTCCAAGCTGTCAAAGAAGCACTGCTCATCATCACAAAGTAGCAAAACATCGGTTTTTCATTCTGTGATTCAGGAAGTGTTTAATGTCTTGTTCACATGCTACACAACCTCATGGACATGTGTATATCTTGAATAAAATTGTGCTGAGTTTTGTGAAGAACAGTCGGTAATTTGTCTGTGATTTTCTCAGAGGAGGACTGATGAAAACACCAACATGGCCGATCTGGACAGAAATATATTCACAGAGTAAAATAGGAAATTGCCCCAGAACTCCCTCATGTACATTTAATCCCATGTGAATAAGGCTATAAAGTCAACATTTCTGTAAAGTAGACCAGAATTCACTCTTACAGAAAAGCCCTGGGAAATGTGGATTTCTGAGAATTTTTACGTTTCCAAACGTTTTTCACATTTTTTATTTATTTTCACATGTTTAAGTCAAGTTCACATGTGCAGCTTCGAGGCAGGCTGCACCTTTAATGCACCTGCTCATGTTCTTCATATGTAACACGTAATGTTACACACAGAATCACGTGACATGTCTGTACGTTATTTCAAGGTTATCTGGGCTAATACAGAGATAATTCACAAAAAAAACAAAAATGTTTCCCTTTTCAGAATGGCTCAGACTGAAAGATGCAGATCATCGTGCGCGTTCCCGCTGCCGTTCCTCGAGCGCGCGCACTGTCATTAAGGCTCATAATGACACCGGTTTATTTTCCGAAGGTGCAGTAATCACCAGATATCTCATTAGGCTTCCTCTCGATGCTGAGGGCTCCCTGAGGAGCTCCTCGTGTCTATGAGGTGGTAAAAGCTCCCTGCGGGGGGGAAATCAAATCACATCCAAGCCGCAGATGGTTGCAGCAGCAGCCACACTTTTCAATTACTGCCCCGTGGAGAGGCTATTGCTCATCATCTACCACATACAGTACAGTACTGTGTGTTTGGGGAAGCATGTTTTGTGTAGCTTGGTCAGGACCAAATTTCCCCAAAAGGATAGGAATGTTTATACAGATTTCTCTACGTGGGCATTTGGGCATCTATCTATCTATCTATCTATCTATCTATCTAGGGTTAGTTGGAGGTGTAGCATAATATTAACTGCAGTAATAGTTATTATAGCTATAAAAGACGTGCATAGTAGGACAAACGTGTGCGTGTGTGTATGTGTGTGTGTTCGCCATTGTGTTTATTATTAGCATTGGTTTAAAATGTATTCTTCAAAAATTAGAAAAAAATAAACATAAAAATAAAACAAAATATTGAGAGCTGAAATTCACGCTAGTCCATGTGCACACGCTTTGTTTGTTTGTTTGTTTGTTTGTTTGTTTTTGCGTAATTGTTTTTTTCCTGGCATGCCGCATGCCTCAGACTGGTCATAAATCACCGGGCGCGCGCTATGAGCGCTATCAGCCCACGCGCGTCCGGGAGAATAAAAGCGCGAGACCGGGGAGGAAAGGGGAGGTGTTTCTGGGGGCACGAGCCGAGGCGACATCACGCCGCGCGCTGCTTAGTGTTTCATTTAAATACCAGCTGAAGGTGACCCGCGGGTCAAAACACACACACACACACACACACACACACACACACACACACAGTTTAAAGTAATACAGAGACCCGTACAGTTTGGTTCCTATTGTTGGGATTTTTTTGTTGCAATAAAAAAAAATGCATTCTGAAAAAAAGAAATAACAGTTCTATCGTATGAGCATTTTTTTTTTTTTTTTTTGTAATTTAGCAATATAAAAATATATAATGCATCAGTTCTGAGCATCTGTTTGTTTGTTTGGTTAGATTAAAATAAGTAGATAGACACATAAATACATAAATACATAAATACTTTGCAGTTAAAGCAGTAATATTTATTTAAGCTAACTATTTATTTGTTTGTTTATTAGTTGTTTATGTTACAAAATAAAAAATAAATCAATTTTAAAAACAAATTATTTAATAAACTGTATTATTAATAAACTTATACATAAACATAATGTACTGGTAGTTTTTTTTATTATTTTATACATAAAATGCATACTTAAAAACAATTATGTAATAAAACCTACATTTAAGTGCTATATTAATTAAATAATGATTATAAACAGGTCTATAATTTAGTTACTCGGCTGTTATTAAGCGTCAGTAATTGAATCTTGAGCTGGGGATTAGTGGCACGGCCTCGACCTTTCACACATGAATTATAAAGAAAATTAAACAATAAAATCAGAACTTAAAGATAAAAACAAATGTTCTTATGAGCTAGAGATTTATAAAATTATGCTTTAATCTTAAATCACAATGAAATGAAAAGTGTACATTTCTCTTCTTTACAACTAATGAATCATTAACATTAATATGAAAGATAATGCAAAAGTTTATATCACAGTTTCTTTAATAACAGGTTGGATTATTGGAGGATAAAGTGTAAATCCTGTGCATGGATTAGGATCAACATGTAACTCCTTTTTTTACATCACCATATTAAAAACACTTAAAACAAAACATTTGAGGGAAGCTTTTATTTCAAGCTCCAAATAATGAAGCGTGGTGTGTTTTGGTTTATTAATTCATCAGTTTGGCCCTTTGACCCTGCACATGTTGAGCCCCTTCTTTGCATTCTCTCTTTTTTTCCTTTTCATTTTGTTGTGTCGTGTTTGTTCAGTAAGCATTTCCTCTGTATTAATTGTGACTGTGTTGCTTTTCGGCTGACAACAAATCAATCAGGTGGCAGGTTGTACTCGGGGTCTCGCAGCGTTTTCATCAGACAGCAGGACGTCGTTAACATTCTGCACCAACGCCAGCACAGCCGCTCACTTCGCCATTCATCTCACTCACATTCTTCTCCTTCATTATTCCCAAACACTCTGTCTTCTTCTTCTTCTTCTTCTTCTTCTTCTTCTTCTTCTTCTTCTTTCTGCACAGCGTCAACTTTGCAGAATCCACAATTTGGCCCTTGAGATTTGAGTGAACAAAATCTGAATAACATTTTTGCTAAAGAACATTACAATTATTAACAAACCAGTAATAAATTGTATAAATAAATTAATTATTACTGCATTGATAGGAAGTTAATTAGCAGGGTTTTAAATGAAGCTGTAATTTTTCCACACAAATCCTCCCATTGGAGTTCAGCTGATTATCAACATTTATTAATATGCTAATATACGTTATGTGTCTTTGTTAACTAATAATGTTAATTAAGGAACATAAATCCATTCAGTTAACCTCTATAACATATTATAACATATAACATATACAGAACATATTAATGAATTAAGCCATGTACAGTACAGTCCTCTACAATTATTTTGTTATAAATATATTTATAAAGATACAACATTAACACCAAGTGTTTTTACTCTAAAATATCAACTTATAATCTTATTTTTGTCAAAAAAAACAAACAAACAAACAAAAAACAACCCAGATCTTTAGTCATCTTTTAACTGTTAATCCTAGAACATCTACAGTCTATATGGATCATTAGCTCTTGCACTAACATGCATGGATGTTAATATTTTAATCCTAAACCACTCTATAGCACGATGAAATGTTTTGTTCATGTAGAATTAGTTTTTTAAGGTGTTATGCTAAAAAGGCACATCTTTATTCTATTACACAGGATTTTTTAATAAAGTGTCATTTTAAAAAGCCCTTTTTTGAAAAGATTGATGTCTTGGTTATGTTAATGATTTGTTATGTGAGAATTACAGCAACGTCCTTTTCATAGGAAAAATACCATAATAGGATTTTTAAAATTCTCATTTTGTTTTGTTGTTGTTGTTTTTTTTTTCCTCTTTGTGATTTTTTGTGAAAGATGGAGGCCCATCTAATCCCCGGGTCTAGATGTATTTATTGAAGATTAATAACAGAGGAGTGACATCAATCTTATCATGCAGTCTGTGATTTTATACAGTTATCCTCAAGGGATCAGAGTTGAAAAAATAATAAAAATAAAGTAAAAGAACTTGGATGTTTTAATGGAAACAGATCAGGGGTATGATAATCATTTTATACTTTATATAGTTACAAAAATAATAAACATACAAACATACTCTCACTTTCTATGATGATTATGAAAGCATAATAATGGTAATAATAATAATAATAATAATAATAATAATATAAAATACTGTTCTTCTGCATAATTTTCTACAGACGATGTATTAAAGTATTAATATAGTACCAGAACAAATACTTCGTCTACTGTAAACTACTACAGTAGCTACAATGTAATACTCTTAGGAAATTACTTAAGTAAAATAGATAATTCTAATAATAAAGATGATCAGATGATCCTCCTGTGCTTTATGTACACACTCACATATTATAGTATATTATGCACTTGGAACGGTCTCTAATGGAAACACTCCATCTAATAAGGCTAAAGGGAATGTTTTTTAAAGACTGAATAGTTTAATAAATTGTATTTGGAATAAAACTATTTATAAAGTGCATTTAAAAACATCGCGTGATGAGCAACGGCTCAAATAAAATCGGTCAAGTTAATAAAGTAAAGTAAAAGTGATATGAAAATAGATGTGTATTATTAAGAATGAAAGAAATAAAAAGGTAAATAAATAAATAAACAAACAAATAAATAAGACACCTCACATCTAATTCAGAAAAAATATGCATGCAGAAATTTTTCTTGCTGAAATGTTAAAGTGAAGCTTAAAATATTAGAATATAAATTTTAAGAATTGCTGATTTATTTATTCACACACACCCACCCACCCACCCACACACACACACACACACTACACACACACAACCCCTCTATCAACCCCACTCTCTTACACACCCACGTGTATATTAACATATTACTATTTTACAGCTTGTGTGTGTGTGTGTGTGTTGGGTGTCTGTGTGGGTGTGTGTGTGGGTGTCTGTGTGGGTGTGTGGGTGTGGGTGTGGGTGTGTGTGTGTATGTCTGTGTGGGTGTGTTCTCTTCACACTACAGGAAAATGATGCATATGCAGAGTGGTTTCGTCCATCTCATTGTCCTAATGTATACACACACACACACACACACACACACACACACACACACACACACACACACACACACACACACCAACAACCAGCGATACAGA
>JAQMYM010000002.1:22461195-22473349 GCA_030014255.1 Parauchenoglanis ngamensis | reverse complement strand
CGAGAGAGATATTAAACAGACAACAATATATCTATGCAAATTAATAATAATAATCTTTGTTTAAGTTCAGCAAAAAGATCCCACCATAATATTATATCCAACAATAAGACGCTTGAATGATAACGGACGGTATTTTCCTCCCTATAAGTATGTTTGTTTCAGGTGTGAACCATTAGGACGTGCCAAAACGTGTTTCATATCGACTAGGAATTCTCACGTAGGGCTGTGAACGGATTGCGTGCTGAATTTTAATCCAATTAGGACTGATGAAAGAGGAGTCAGTTTAGTGCAGGTCTGAGCAGGAAAAGGGAGCGGACTGCACTCCCTTCAGCACGACGGTATAGCAGTGATTGTTTCTGATGGTGATCTCTCCCGTGGCGTACGAGCGCACCACTGAAATCAACACCGAGCATCACGAACAGGCTCGTCCATAAGCAGCTACACTGATTATTACATCTTATTACATTCAGGCGCTTTTGAAAATCTGTCCGAAATTTAATCCGATAATTGCTATTTTGCTTTGTTGAATGTGTGTGCAATTGTTGACATGGTGAAGTTTCCTTATAAGGAGAAGTTTATTTAACATTTATGGGGGTACGCGGGTACACGTTTGTACTTTCTGGTCCATCATTAACATGACCAGCTGCATTTTCGGTCTTAACCTCAACAGAGAGGAGATAAAATAAACAAACAGGTAAGCTAGAGATCGACTGTTTACAGCTGCTATAACGTACATGGAATTGTAATCAAACAAAACTGCCGAGGTTTAAGAGGAATAAAACTCCAAGTCATGCAGTTATAAGAAAACATAACATGTTTATCAACAGCTACATGGAGAACTAACAGATGGAGGTGTAAACGTAAATAAATGTAAACAAGCTTAACAGCTGCTGTAACCGTAATACATACATGACCCTGAGCAAAACGTTCAGCCCGGCCAAAACAAACAGAGCCGTATTGAAGCTCTGCCTTTAGACTACCACTCCCAGATCTACCGATAAGCATTACAGAGTCAGAGACGGGAGAAGAGAAGGGATGTGCTTCAAGGCCTGGATAAAGTCAGTGTGAACGGCAGGATGTAGAGACTCACCTCTGCTGAGCGGTGGAGAGCTCGGCTCGAGCGACTCGGACTCCGTGGCAAGATCCTGAACCGAAAGGTCTCCAGCCCTGCTGAAGAGGAACGCATTATTGTGTAGATGTTAATAACTGTGACAAGGAGCAAAAACAGACACACAGTGACTTGAAGTAACTCTCACTCTGTAATGACCTGATCACTTGCCTATGTGAATGTGTCAAAGGTTATAACACCTGGTATATATGAGAACATGCAGCAAAAGGTACATAGAAAGAGGGAGAGAGAGAGAGAGAATATATTATATTACAACAGAAAGAGTGGCAGAGAGAGATGGACTGCTTGACAGGCCAATAAAGTGACAGTTAGATGGACTGAGCTAGATAATCAGACCGACAAGAGACAGACAAGAAAGAGAATAGACGAACCAGAGAGACAGACAATCCCAATTGAAAAGAAAGACAACTGACAGACAGAGAAACAGACTAGGTCAGACAGCTCTATGTCTAGACAGACACTGATAGAGACGGACCAATGTATAGATGGACAAAAAGAGAAAAGAGAGAGAGACAGAAACAAAAAGACAGACAGACCAATATACAGATAAGACAGACAGATATATAAAGAGACTGTTGGAGAGACAGACAGGTAAATTGACAGATTAACAGACGGAGATTTAGACAGAAAGAAAAATAACTGGATGAAACCCAACATGTGTGCGGTAAAACATTAACAACAGACTAACATGACTAGTGAAATCAATACTGATTGTAATTTGGTGATCCACAGCCAGACAGTGCATTAAACTGTTCAGTGTCGGTTTCTCTCTACACATGAGAAGCCAAGCTGAAGCTGATGAGACCACAGTTCTGCTCCTCTCCAGAACCAGCACTAAGGCCTACACCTGATTTATAAATGACATCTTATTTGCAATGTAGGACACTACAACAACAACAACAAAAGAAAAAGTAGAAATGAAGATTTTGAATGTGAAGGGAAGTGAACAGGGGGATGAGGAGATGCTGGTGCTGGAGAAGAACCTGTTGCTGATGAACTCCGGAAGATCCGAGAGCCGCGGCTCAGCTGAACTCTCGGCCGTATCCTCCGTATCCTGAGGAACCTTCTCGGTGTGGTCTTCTTGCGTCTTGGACAATGAACTTATTCCTACTGTGTCTACACAGAAAAAGATACACGTGCACTACAGTAAAGAATTCAATAAAAGCAACTGATTGTTAAACGTCCAATCAACTCTAAACATAAAACGTATAAAAATAGTTCAAATAAAGTGCTTGATGTGTTTAAGGCCTTGGGTCATCTTTACACACACAAAAATACATATACATTTCTGAACATCCTGTGGAGCACCATTAAAACTAATTACTTAAAAAAATAAAATAAATGGGAAAAACATGGGACAAACAACTCTGGCACCAAAAAGCAGTGAGCGAATAAAAGGGGCATTATTCAGAGACGCAACCGAGAGATCAAGGGTAATGCTCAACATGACGCTACCACCACCATGCTTCACTGTGGTCATGCACCTCTCAGCGTGAGGAGCAGAGTCGGGTTTTAGTTTGGCGTCATTGGACCACAGCACCTTTTTCCACATTTGCTCAGTCACCAATACGCCTTCTATTGAACTCCAAACAGGACTTCATGTGGCACACCAATCTTCCATAAATCCCGGCTTTCTGAAGTGACCAGGATATGGCTGTGTACGGCTTCTTTGCGTTCACATCTCTTCAGACTTACCCTTGGCCTCGTGGTTGCTTCTTTGATCGATCGCTGACTTCTGCTCGATGGCTTTTTTTCTACATTCTTTGAATTTTTTAATAATGGATTTAATGTTGCTGTGGGATTTGGAATATTTTTTATAACCAAACTCCGACTGATACTTTTCCAGAACTCTGTCCTGGTCTTGTTTGGCAACTCCTTGGTCTTCATGATTCTCTTTTTTTTTTAATTTATTTTTTAAGATATAAACCCCGGGTTCTTCCAGGAACAGCTGTTTTGATCATGTGATCTTGACATCACGTGACACTTCATTCATTTATTTATGTAAACGCTGATAAACTGAACTACCTTAAGATTTTTACAGCTCCAGGAATGCCATAACAGGTTATACAAGAGGGTGAGTCTTCTCAATTATTGCTCCCAATAGCCTTTACTACTACTACTTTAATCCATATACATTGTGACACCTATTTGCAATAAACAACGCTAAATAAAATTTGACTGTATATGATTCCCTGAACTTATATATAATATGTGCCATTAATGTATGGATGCGTCATATATAATCCCAATTAAGTCCATTTTGGCTCCAACACCATAAAATGTGTTGGAAATTTCAAGGGGGTTCGATACTTATGCAAGGCCTTACGCAGGACAATCCTGTTCATTGCTTCTCTAGAACCATGGAACCCAAAATCCAAGGGTCCATTAAGCAAAGTCAATGGTTTGTGATTTTTTTTTTTTTGGGTTTATTAGGTTCTTATAGTTATTAGCCAATTTGATTGGTCACTTAAACTGTGCAGGTTCGATCCAAACATCAGTTACTAAAACAACTAGGTGGTGTTTAGTTATGGATTAAAAACAGATCACAAATCAATGCATTTTCTCAGTCTCTTGTTTAAATTACCTCCAAACCAATGAAGGACTAGCGTCATAACCGTTTACATACTTTGCAGAAAGATTGCACAGACATAAAAATATCATTTCTCAGTCACTCATTTCTCTAATAATTCATTGCAAGGAAAAGGACAGAACAGGAAAGACACCAACACCACGTCTCAGTCCAGTGATGGAGCTGTACTCGCAATGGGTCTAATGCATGAGCGCATTTGAGCTGAGCGTAGGAACCACGGGGTGTTTAGTTGGACAACAGGCCTCGGTATATTAATCAGACGCACTTTGCAGGTCTGTGGTGAAGAAAGTGCAGTCAAGATATTGGAAGGAAGCGGAAAGATTACGCGTGAACATGTGGAGTGGGTGTAAATGGCGGGGGTTACTGTCTTAAAGGCCAGCTTGTGTTGTGTGGGAACAAAAAGCGCAGCGAGCGCTTTCCTCTGCGCTGTTAATATTTTCCTCGTCGGTGCATACGGATGCAAACGGTAAACAAAAGGCAGAAACAGAAACGAAGTTTGGAAAATGGATTTATTTAATACCTTACAGGATTTAAATTATATAAATTAAGAAAAAAATTAAGAACATTTATCATGTGCTATGAAATGTACAGACTTGTAGGGAAATTATAAATAGCACTACAGATTTACAAAAAAAAAAAAAAAAAAAAAAAAAAGTCCCAAATAACTGAGGATTTGTTGCTAAAATTGTGTGGAACTACAGAAGGATCCTTCTCTAAGTGGTGACCTCAGAACAAGACAGAGGTCTGGAGTGCGATTTGGACAGTAAAGCGGCCTCTGCAACAGAGAGCGACGCAAGGACACACAGAGAGAAAGAAGAAGAAATACAATTTATGGTTTAAAATACATTAAAAAATCGAAAGCGTGCAGAAATCACATCAGAGGGGTGGGGTGTTTTCGCAAGCTCGTGCTCAGGGTTGTGTGTTAGGGAGTTAGTTTTGGGGATGGTTACGCTGAACAAAATTATGCTCGACGCGTTCATACAGAAGACCCATGGCACAAGCGGTTATACGCAGACGCAGAAAAGCAAGACCACGCCCTGATCACCTGTCTCATGCGGGCCAATCACCTTCAGGCGCCAGCATTCAGCATTCAATCACGGGTCGGAGCATTGGAAGCTTGAAACAGACTAACGGAAACTCATGGAACAGGGTGCAGAAATGAAGGATGAAGAAGGAAATTCAGAAGTAGGATCATAAATGTTTATAGAGCAGCACCATTCAGACTAGAGATTTATGACTACAATTGCACAGGTATAGAAAACGCACTACTACTACGGTCACGCTACAGTAAAAGTGATCATGTTTGGCATTTCCATTCACGTCGCACACAAAACGGTGAGAGAAAATGCAAGTCATGGACTATAAATCAGACCACGAACACAGAACCGGCCTACACGACACCGCAGAGTAGCGTAAAGTGCTCTTAGGAGTCATATTTAAACACTAAATAGCACTAAATATAATAAAAGAACACTCCAGCATGCGAGTTCAACTTAATTTCCATTGTGTGATTTCCATAAAAAACAACTTGAATTGTAAAACTCATTTATAATACAACCGTTTATAATCTTAAAAAACGTTTAAGAGTGGTTCTTGAATCAGTAAATGGTTACAAGTGTACGCTTGTGTAATCAGAGGTACGTAGAAAACGGATTAATATGGTGCATTTTAAATAAACTAAAACGCCACCCTTCTGATTTTCATTATAATGAGTTTAGTGTTTCAAAGAAATTGATTTAAAAAAAAAAAAAAGCCACACTGGAGTATTCCTTTAATATAAAATACTGATGAGCTCTTAATCCCTGTATAAAAGTAATTTCTGTCCTGTCGTACCTCCGCACCTCACATGCCGTTGCACGCGTTTCCTGATTTCCCCCTCACTAGATTAGCTCATTAACAAACCTTCAGTGAGTTTAAATCTGGTGTTTAAGCAGGAAAAACATCGCTATGCTACGTGCAGGAGTGCAAACGATCCATGACCTCTGATTAACGGGGAACGAGATGGAGGAATGCGTGTTGATTTGGCACAATTTGGAATCGAATACCGATTTAAAAATTCAAAAGAATCAGATGGCGCCGCAACCGTCGCAGATTATTTCAGAGAAACAGACAAGGCTACAGGTTTAAAGGTGACCGGACCATGTCTTAGACGGCGGACGGACATGTTTCTCACTCGAACGCTGCACTTGCGTTTAGGAACTTGGCCTCAAGGCTAATCTGTGCCGTTGTCTCGTACAGCATGAGCAGCAGAGGGATGCCCAGGCTCAGAAGTTCAGAGAAGAAGGCGTAGTCGTCCCGCCGCTCTCTGAGGTGTAACCATAAAGCCCGGGCCACGCCATGCATCCAGCTGGCTAGCTGGCTCACGTGCAGCCGTTTCCTAAACAGGGAACTCAGGGTACCTGAAGGCTGCCTGTGGAGGCTCCCGCTCGTGGAGTGCACGTCGCTACCATCGGGCATGGACACGCCTCTGTGGACCTGGAACACGCACACATGTGGGTTAGAGTGAGTAAAATAACCAGCACTTGAACAGAGACGGCGCACAGCTAGTTCCGTGGTGATGAAAATTACCTCCGGCTTTCGAAGCTTGAGGCTGGATCTGCGCTGGGAAAAGTGCAGCTTGCAGTAAAAAGTGCCTGCAAAACGTAAACTGTTTAAATCAGCAAGGAAATAACGTGACAAAATACCAAAACACACACACACAGACAGAAGGACTTGAGTAAGGAATAAAACACTTGGGGTGTGCAGTTAGATGAAAATAATCAACTGTTAATGCTGTCTGGTGCATTGTGGAGTTAAGTGCTGCCACAAAGTTGATTAACTTATTCTTACTTCATGTCTTGTTCCTTTTATGCCACAGCAAGAGTCGCATTTAAAGTCGGAACGTCTACAAAACATGTTACTTTCTATTGGCAATTGGGTTTCAGTAGCTAAAAACAATCTCCCTCTCCAGCCTCTCTCGCGCTCTCTTTACGTCAAGACACAAAAACACAGTTTGTCGTGTTACTGAGGTCCGCTGATTATCAGGTCAGAAGAATTAAAGATAAAGACTGTAACAAAGTACGGATCCCGGACACACTTTCCATATGAAAGGCTAAAAACACACAATACGTCAACAATTCAACAGAAACCCGTACGGCTTATGCTCCACATACATGGAGTTTAAAAACAAAGCTTGTTAGTTGTTACTATAGAAATGCTAACGTATTAGAACGAGTGGATTAACTCGGCTGCTCTTATAGAAAATTAATCAACATCTTCTGACCAGCCAGATTTGGGAATTCAGCAGTGCTGTGGGATAAATCTGATTATATAACAGGTAGCTCCCCTCCACTAATCTGACTGCTGGAGCGGCGTTCCAAGACCGCTGATATTCGGCACGACGGCATCACCGTGTGGGTCGCGTCGTTATAAATATGAAAGCTTGGGAGATGAAAATGAAAAGGAAGGGACATTAATTTTAGCACCTTTAATGGGAATGAACAACTCGACGTGACCTAGCTATCCAGTTAGTCGACTTGCTATAAAGTGAACTGTGGGCTGCTTTGGGATCGATTTCCGAGGAAAAATAAACGGAATGTTTATCCATATTCTGTCCAAAATGTTCAACGTCTTCAGAACCCAACGGCGCTGGGGTAGAACGGTGTTTAATACAGTACAGCTTTAGTGATGGCTACAGCACAGAATAAGAGAAACACATCTGCAGTACGCAGGAGTCTAGTGTGGGATGAAGGAAGGAAGGAAGGAAGGAAGACGGTGAGACACCAGTTTTCCAGGAACAGATCTACTCATGTTTAATGTTTGTCTGCTGCCTATTGAACTCAATTTCCTCCTGCAGTAGGCTGCTGGAAAACGTTCTGTCTGTGTGTATGGCTGTACTGAAAAGCCTGTCGGATGAGGAGTAACGCGTTATACCTTGGTCAAACACATGCCCTCCCAGCCTCAAGGTGGCGCTGCAGACTTCACAGCGGAAACACTCTCGGTGGAAGAAGTAGCCTTCGGCGCTCAGTCTCTCCATCACGTACACCCTCTTCTTACAGAAGTGGCAGGTGTCACTGCCGCCCATCCCGGGAGCAAATTCCCTCCGCAGGTTGACCTGAAACATCAACACACATGGCAGAGCGAGGGCTAAACGTGATCGTGGATTCTGAGAGAGGAGACGGGAGTGCAGTTCATATTTCCCTGACTCAGTTCAGAGGTCAGACGCATGAGAGCATAAACACACAATAGTCAGGGTTTCTGGTTTTTGAAAATTAGTACTTAGCAAAATAAGCTCATTATTATCCAATACATTATGGAGTGAGACATTACTGACAGCAGGCAGTGTTTGCACATCAAGCCAAAGAAGAATTACAAGTCTTAAAGATTTTAGAAATGTATTTAAAGGAGACCTTTTGAACAATTTCTGCAGAATTCTTCATACTTTTGGAAGCAGATCAGTCTAGAAAAAGTACATTTTTCTTCAGACATTCTAGCTTCGCTTTCTTGCCATTTTTAAATGCTAATCTGTATAATGTTCAAATATTATAATTGCATATTTATATAATATGAGTCATAATAAATTTAATTATATAATAATTAAAGTAGCGGATTTCGAAGCTTGGTGTCTGGAGGTTTATCAGCAGGAAATTTCCGTGTCTGGAAACCTGCTACTCCCAATGTGATCCTTTTCGGACCCATGCCAAAACCTTGGCTTTATCTAGCGCCTGGATTTTCCTCATCATGTTCAATAAGCAGCGTTTGTATTTGTATCCATTTTGTGTAACAGCTTTCCGTAGGAAGGATTTTCAGGCTGTGGACACGTCGTAACCTGACACTGTAGAGAAGCTTACCAAGGCAGAACTGATCACAATGGTGCATTTATCAAAAAAATCTCCCTGACTTGTGAGTGAACCGTGCCATGATGCCGTTTACCTAGCCTTAGCCATAAGTATTCGCCCCCTAGACCTTTTCCACATTTTGTATTGTTGCGACCTGGAACTGAAAAGGACTTAACTACGGAGTTCTTCCACTCGATTTACACAAGGTCTAATATTTGTGGACCCATGACACGTAATCCCAATTAAGTCCACTTCACTTCCATCGTGGAGGACTACAAAATGGGGAAAGTTCAAGCACTTGAAGGCTTACGCTAAAAAGTTTCCTCTAGACCAAAAACAAAAATGTTATATAAACCAGATTATAGCACATGAGGGTTAATCTGGATGCTGATTAAACAGTGAAAGAGACAAAGCAGCTGTTATTCAGCCAGTTAGTTCAGTACGTTTACCGAACCAGACTCCTGGCATCTCCTGGCTTCGGTCTGTGAACAAAAAATGAAAACAATTTAATTGAAAAGAAGCCTTTCCGTGGGGAAATTGAGAAAAACAGAACATTCATGGAAGTAGCAACTACATCTTTTCTCATGAGCACTGGCTGTTCCCTCAGAAAGACACCGATAGTACGACTGTGGATAAACGAGTGACGAAATGAAGATACACATGACACGGCGCCAAGAAATTAGCGACAGAGCCTTCGTTTGTGAGAAACAAAATCCCATCACAGGGCTAGGGCCAAAAAAAGTAAACCCTGTGTTCTGCCCCGAGTGCGGTCCTGCTTACCAGCGAGATGGTGTAAGGGTTGTTGGGTCTGTGATCAGTTTCATAAAGGATGGCCAGAGTGGCAGCTTTAACGCCAATCACAGAGGAAACCTTCCCCACTGTCCTCTAATCCATCACGGAGAGAAATAAAATGGAATGAAGACAGGAAGAGAATCAAATATAAAAACAGCAAAAGAGAGGGATTAAAGTATGCTGAAAAGACATGCACAAATCTCTACAAAACATCCAAACATCACTATTGTGCAACTTCAAGCCCTGTTGCCAGTTCTCAACTAAACACCAGCTCAGCTCATGCAGCAAGACAATGTTTTAATAACCCCTTGTAAGTGCCAAACTTCCCCAAACTATCGGACATGCACCAAATAGAAGTGGCGTGTCTAACATCTGGAGTGGAGCGAGCGAGCCAGAATTGTGTGTTCTCTCCTGGAACGATGAGGTCAACTAGCAAAGATAATGACGAATTACTTGTTAATTTTGTATCTAAGAAATACCAAAACAACAAAACATTAAAATCAGATTAAAATTAGAGCTCGAATGACGCACCAGTTGGCTGATAAAGGGATGTAATATTATAGTCCCATTATGGTCATTTTGCGCATCCTCAAAGTCAGGCTGATTTATATAAACATTTATTTAAATGTTCTGCAGGAAAAGGTCCTCCAAGAATGACACGCTAATTTGAAAAGTTCAAAAATAACGCCGCTCATAAGGTGTAATTACAGGCTTGACAACAGGGTGGACACCAGACCGAGAACTTTAAATTTACTTGGAATCTAAAAAAAAAAAAAATTGTTGTGCGTCGGTTTGTGTTGTTAAATTTAGTTCGGGGTAAAGTTGGCATTCCTTATGGTTTCTGAATAAGTAGTAAAATAAAGCCAGTATTTTAGTTACATTGGACATGTATCCTGCAACGAGACACAAAATCAAATGGTCTTAAACTATTTATTCGGATTTGAAGGTGTGTACAACCGCTGGTGGAGTTAAAAACAAAAAATGATCTGAAAAAAAAAACAAACAAACAAAAACGAACGGAAAAAAAAAACAGTTGTAGAGAAAGTTATTAGAAAATCTCTCACATTCAGAAAGGGAGGCACAAACTTTTGAACTGACCTCTACATGTTTGTACCATTAATATTACATTACATACACGATTTGAGAACCGCTAATTAAGATAAAGCTAAAGGTCTTGTTGCTCTAGATTACATTGCTTAAAGGTAAACGGTTTCATTTGCTTAGGGGTGTGTAAACTTTTGCACTTAATTGGCTGCTTCGGCTGGTAAAAAAGCCACATTTAGAGAAAACTCAGTATCTATTGGAATTTATCTCCTTAAAGTTATTATTTTAATCAGTGAAACCTAATCATAAACTGAAGCATCACTGCAAATCAAGCAGTTTTGGGGTTCGTCTTTATCCTATGATGACATTTCTATCCTGATGGGCGTGGTCTCTTCCAGGCTGGCTCCGCCTCCACCTACAGGTCACGATGGCATGCTGAATGGTTTAATGTAGATGAAAATGATATAAATCACCCTTAATAAACGGCTATGGGAACTTCAGTGCAGCTCCAGAGACCTGCAGAATCCAGAACGCTGCTGCTTTTACATTTTACCCGTCACACATCACACATGCAAGAGGAGTAGCTGTGTTCGGAAAATGCAATTCTGACCAAGCGTGCCAAATCTCTCATAAAAAGAAATACCTGCTTGGAAGGATCGAGGCATTGTACACGTTTGATCTCGGACTGACTCTTTTCCCCGTGGTGATTGTGAGTCATCTGCTCTGACTCAGAATGTCCGTTACACTACAAATCAACAAGAAAGCGCACTTGACAGCCGACACTATAGAGCATTAATCACTCTGTTTATTTAGCATAATTTATTCACGTGCTTTGTTCCTACTGGTACAGACCGCTTCACAAACAAATGCGAGAAAGAAACTGTAGTCTTAGGAGGATGCTGATCTCTTGCACAACCAGTTCAATAAGAGATTTATTCCTCTATAAGGACCTGGCCTTACTTCCAACACATTTACAGAGAAAAAGAAATCCTGCAATAGCTGCATGTGTGATTGAATCAGAAAAGGAGTTAAAGGGAAAGTGCACAATTATTTTATCCAATGATACAGAAACACATAATAAAGCACTATAGCGTTTCTCACACACACACGTCAGCGAGGAGGCTGGGACTGGAGGCTGATTGTGTTACCTGCTTGGGCTGAGCTTCAGGAAGAGGAGACAGCAGACAGGAAAGAGCAGAGGGCTCGGGGAGAGACAGACCCGAGAGAGGTTTAGGAGGAGGAGCGGGAGATGGAGAGGGCACAGTCACCTACAGGAAAGAATGAATGAACAGCAGAGAAAAAGGAAGTAGGGAAATGAATTTTTTGGAAAAAAAACAAAAAACAGAAAAAGGTCAAGTGAAAAATGTAAACAAGAAAAGCTTGAAGTAAAATAAATGTAAACTTAAAAATGGAAAAATAAAATCAAAAAGGAAAATAAAAAAAAAAATAGAAGAACGGTAGTAGGAAAGAGAGCTCAAAGTAACATGGAAAGAAATCAAAAGCAGATAAAGCAAGAAAATGTAGAAAGAATACAAGACGAGCAAAAACATAAGAAAAAAAAAGGAAAATAGAAATAAAATAAAAAGAAATGAAAGACGGATGACAATTAGTTGTGTTGGAAAAGAAACACACTGTACATGCCTTTCTGCCTGAGTGATGCTTCAATTACACAAGTCTAAATCAAAGAAAAAAACCAGAGAGCGACAGAGAGAGAGAGAGAGAGAGAGAGAGAGAGAGACAGAGAGAGAGAGAGACAGAGAGAGAGAGACAGAGAGAGAGAGA
>JAQMYM010000002.1:22440153-22454661 GCA_030014255.1 Parauchenoglanis ngamensis | reverse complement strand
CCCAAGATGCTGGGATTGGCTCCAGCTTCCCCGCGACCCAGACGGATAAAGCGCTATAGATAATGGATGGATTAATGATCCTTAAGTGATGAGCTTTTAATAATCATAATTTCATATCAATAAATACTATGAGTAAGTTTTAAAAGAAATGACGTCATAATGGGCAGCGTGACGGTACAGCAGGTCGTGGCATCTCCTCACCGTTTCACCCGAACTTGGGTTAACGTTTGTGCAGAGTTTCCGAGCATGTTCTCTACGTGTCTAAGTCGGTTTCTTCCACGTTCTCCGGTTTCCTCCGACCTCCAAAAAAAACATGCCAGGAGATGGATCGACAAAGATAAACTGCCCCTAGGTGTAAACTGATTGGCATCCCCATTAAGGATGTAATCCTGCCTCACACCACGCATTCCCGGGATAAAGTCCGGATCCGGTGCGACCTTGACGAGGATAAAGTGCTTACTGAAAGTGTGAGTGCGACAGAGTGTGATAATGATGGTGTAGAACATTAGCTGCTTGGAGAAGATAAGTATTCATGTAGACAAACTTCTGTGTCTGTGAGTGCATCTGTGCGTGCGTCTCACATGAAGTCTGGGCGCTGGTGGTGGATAAGGGCACACAGGGCGAGGCCACTCCTCCAGGATGTAGTGAGGTCAGTAACATTTACTCCTCTGTAGCCTTGCGTCTGCCTCTGACACCATAGCAACAAGCGGCTGGGCCGCACCTCCGATTCTAACAACAGAAGCACACACACACACACACACACACACACACTTATTCTATATTTGAGCATTGACTTGTTAAATATCGCCATGCCTACACCCACCCCTAACTTTAACCTCAGTACTTACCATTCTTTCACAAAGTTGTACTTTTTATAGGGATTTAAATCCCCGTTTACACTTGGTTTTAAAATGCGTCTTGAGCATTCAGGTCAATGGACTGCCGAGACACATCGCCGTGTACACCTGTGTTTATTATGCGTGTCCAAGGTGTCCAGCTGAACACTTTCATTCAAATTTCGTCACTGCCTACATCACTTCCGCTATGAGGTCAAAGGTCCCCGCGCAAAGTTATATTACAACGTAAAACCTGCAACATACCTTCGTTATTTTCTTCCACTCCAACCACGTACAGCGCCGCTCCTCTCCCTAGCGTGTCGCGCTGTTATCAAAACAATCACCATGTCCAGCATTAACGACGCAGTTTCCCGTTACGTCTGTGTTGTGGATGCATCGGGACACATTAGCGTTTACACTACAGAAGGTATTTGGTTAAATGCGCCCCAGACCACCTCAGAAAGTGGTTTGAGCGAATGCGTCTTGGATGTGGTTTACACTTGTACTTTGCTCCGTCCAGTTGTGATCAGATCGCCCAAGACGCATTTTAATACCGAGTGTAAACGGGGTCTCAGGGTGCTGGAAAAGACCGGATTATAACGGACTCGAGTAATTCTGCAATTTTATCACAATCACATCGCTTTGCTTTTTGTTAACGTTGCTTTGTTTGTTAATTTCCTCCTAAAGCACTTTGCTTTTATTTATGTAAAGCACTCAGAATTGCCTTTGTGTATGAAAATCTCTCAACAAAGGGAGAGCAGGCCTTCGAGAAAGCGGTTAGCAGCTTCTTTCCTCCAGCCCAAGGACCAGAGAAAGAAAGCAAAAAAATCCACAAAAAACAAACAAATTAAAGCCACCCTTGACTTGAAATGCGTGTTTAAAAATCACAGGCTCCAGTTGCGTTCTACGTTTCATACAGAAGTGACGCATTACTAGCGTGTCCTTCTCGCCACCTTGCAGCACTACACGCATCAGCCAAGGGTTATTCTGGGGTCATCGGTAGGAATCATTTTTACTAATTCACTTCTAAACTAACGTACGCACAAAACATAAAAACACCAAGTCATACAACACGACTAACAGCATGACGGGTGAAAATAAGGAGAGGATGAGGATTATGGCTACACAGAATATTCCCAAGGATTTGAGTATTCGCTTTCTTATTTGATCGTCATTAATACTTTAACCAGACAACTAGCTTGTAATATTTTGGGTTTAATTACACAAGCACGTACGCTTCCTGCAACTCCCACTATGCAGCTCACATGCCTGAAGCGCTAATCCATTTATGATTTATCCATTTGTGGGATTCGTAAAAAATTGTTTTTTTTATATTTTACAGAAGCTGACGTGCGTGTATGAACTTTGACATTTAAACAAACGATGAGAATTAGGATAACTCGTCTCACCTCTCCTGGAGATGTTGACGGACCTGCGTGTGGGTCCACCTCGCTCCAGCGAACACGGGTTCTGCTCCCCGTTGATGTACAGATGCCGAACCTGATGCAGCAATGGAGTGAAACGCAGAAAGATGGTCAGAACGAAGGGACACAAATGACACGTAAACATGGCGTGCTGGTTAGCGTAGGCTGCACCTGGTGTGGTCGGACGCAGGTGGAGTTGAGGTTGGGGTAGCGAGTTGCAGGATCGATGGTGTACTGCTCAAAGTTCTTACTGATGTTTTCTGCTGTGGTTTGAGGCAGCAGCCTGTAGATGCTCTCCCTATCACACACAACACCAAAATGGAGGACGTAAATAAACAAAGATGAAGCGTTCGTTTTTATTTCCGTCGATTCGATTAGTCGGAAATTTGCATCACAAAATGCATCGGCGCACGATGTGTCGTTACACGCCAAGGAAATACCGTGGAGCGTTTACTATAAATGAAGGTAATGAGTTATAATATTACTGATATGAGAAAAACGTGCGCTTATGGACAGATTTTATTATCTAATCTCTTCTCGAATAATTTCTAGAAACATATGCTAATCTTTTAATGAAACAAGGCTCAGCTCGAAGGTTACTCTGACCTCTCGGACAGCACCTCCAGAGGGGCTTTGCCCCGAGCCCAACCCTGCACCATCCACACCGTGTCGAACGCAGCCAGGAAGCCCCGAGCACATCCGGTCCCCATGGGCCAAAAGGGCTGAGGGACAGACAGCACAACACATATCACACAGGAACAGAGGGAAGAAAAACGCCTCAGGGTAGAACGGCGGGTATTTGCTTAATGGACGTTCCACAGCATCAAATGCAACTATAAATGAATAAAACATGACTTGTTATTACTTATTCACTGCGGACATAACCGACTATTATTAACTCCTTACTTTTGTAATGAAACATTGTTTTCCGTGGTTTATTCCCCCAATTCACTTAAATTTAAGCAAGGAATGAAAATATATTATTCTTTTATGACATAATACAGTCAAAATCTAAATTACAGCCAATATAGTCAATAGGCCAAGATCAGTGTCTTTAATTTTACATCAGAGCTACAGCTTAACCAATCTCGGTCAGGCGCATCATCTCCGCACCTCCAGAAGGCTGTCTCCAACCAGAGCCACCAACAGCTGGTGTCCGTTCTTCTCCCTTATGAGCGCAGCGTTTTCTGACGCATACATGCAGGTGAAGTCGAACATGGCCACGTCGGGCTGTCCGTAGTGGTTCATGGCGTAGTCCAGCGACGGTAGCTGGTAGTTGGTGCCGAAGTCAGCTGCCTCCCGGGCGTAGGAGAGCAGAGCCTCCTGATTGACGTTGTCGCTGTGCAGGAGTCGTTCGGTCTCAATGTAGTCCTGACAGACATGAGGGAGAAAAAACATCAACTAAAGGATTAGGCTTGAACACAATTGTATTCCCCTTAAATTATAGTAAATTACATGGGCAGACTAATAATCAAAAAGGTTGCGGGTCAAAGATGTTATTTATGCAACGAACAAAAACAATCAGGTGTGAAACGTCCTTGAAGGCTATTTATCTTTAAAGTCTTGGCGAGCAAGTAATCTTTTCTACCACCGTTGTATCATTCTTAATGATCGCTCTGCAGTTTGAAAAAATATATATTTTATATACATTATACATGTCTGTGCGTGCTTGATTACTTATAACGTGAGAAGTGGTGATTGTCTTATTTATTAACTTTACAAGAAAGAAAAAAAAAAAAAAAAGAAGAAGCGGGTGGATATTCTACTGCATTAAATGTAATTATTAAAAGTATAAAAAAGGTATGAAAGTAAGAATATGGACAGGATATAGCAAAACAAGAGGAAGAGGATGATTGAGGAGGTAGAGAAGATGAAGCAGAATATGAATGACTGATGACATGTAGTAATAATAAGCAGCAGGGACAAAATAAGGCCTTTTTCTTTTTTAAAAAAGAATTTACTGAACACATGATTTCCTAAAAGCAGATTAAATGCATTTTAACAGCACTGAAAACAGTAAAAAGTTTTCCAACTCTATTCACAACACATCTGTTGGCTCTAATTTGCTAGAGCCGTGAGCAGCGCCTCGGTAAAACTGTCGAACGTATCGTCCGTCCCAGAAATGTGCGCCGTGTCGACGACGCCTAACTGTAGCTCGTCACGCGTGTACGGAAAAGTTCAGCGGATGGACTTCGGTCAATAAAGGAACATCCTCATCACCCTCTAATGCTCTCGGTGAGCAAGTCGTTCCACAGGCATGAGAGAAACCCGGGGCCAAAATCTCCACTTACGTGTATAATAACACCTTTATCCAGCAAACTCAGCTTCTTCGCGGTCATCACGAAGTAGTGCGTGTTGTCCTTGTAGTATACGATATTCTCCAAATCAATCCCTGTTTACAAAGAAAGAAAAATACTTTACTTGGTCTATTCATGGAGATAATGCTTCGATAGCGTGGGTTTTAAACTGATGGCCATCTTGACTCATGCGCCTGATTTTAGCACTAGAGAATGTGCCATCTAATTATCACTCGGGTGTGAGCACTATAATAAAAAAAAAAAAAAACAACAAACAAAAGGACGGCAGACTTGAATGAGTCATTAAAATAGGAGAGAAATCTTTAGCCCTCAGCAGAAGTTAAAGAAATCAAAGTTAAAGAGGAAAAGATTCAGATCTCTCATCATTCTGTTTATAATTAAAATGAATCAAGTTGAGCGTAGATGCTTAATCATCATGTAGTACATAAACGTTATAGTTGTATATGTATGTGCGGGACACACGAGCTGATGAACCGGGCAGGTAGATAACGAAAGGATGAGAACTCGCCCGTCTCGTCCTTGAGCTCCAGGAAGAACTTCTGGTTGAAGATGAAGGCCACGCCGCTGATCTCCTCCACTTTGGCCTCCGCCGTGGTGTTGCGGTTCACAAAGTTGGCCGTGATGGCGATGGCCAGCTTGCCTCGAAACTCCTTCCTTCTGAAGCCTGGAGCCAAGAAGAAGCAGAAAAAGCAGCGGGTGGATGAGAACGGGACGAAAACATGGAGAGAAAGTGGAAGAACCGAAAGCAGTATGGACAAAAAAAAAGAAATAAAGAACTTTTAGCAAACTATTGCCTACGTGAGTTTCTGAAAACAGCTTAAAAGGAGCAAATCGGCGATTCCTTATTTACACAAACAACCTGGAAGATTTGGAAAAGAAATGTAAAAACAGCAAAAGTGACTGAGAAAAAGATTAGCCCTAAACTTTATTTAAAAAAAACCAAAACAAAACCCCAACCCAATACACACCCCTGCCTAATGCACCTTTAATGTGTACCTAAAACTTTTTCTCTCATATAAACACACAAACGTGATCAAAAATGATTTTTAAATGCATTTCCTTTAAACATTTTTTTAAAACCATCATAAACTTCAAGTGTGCACGCAGCTACTGTATAACCATGAAAAACATGCATTCTTCAAGATTATATATTAAAACGGATATAACAAAAGTTCCACGTGTCGACAGTGACGCTTCAGAGACGCCTGCGCTACTCACGTTCCTTCCTTACGGAGTGGGAAAGACTAAACCAGGACGCTTTAAAGTGCTTAATTACAGATCACCATCCGCCGACAGGTTTCATTTCTCAAACCTCCACAAAACGCTTTAAATAGCAGACTGCCATTTACAGCAGGGAGGGAGGTAACTACACCGGTTCGACATGGCACTGAACCCATACCTAGCATCAGAACCCGATACCAACAAAAAACAACAAAATATATATCGTATCCTGTAACAAAGACTGGATTGGGAACATAAATTTCTTCTTGGAAACGGAAAGGTTTATAACTAAAGTGGCTTTTTTTCTTTTATTAGGTTTATATTTATACTTTATTCACTGTATATAACTGTGCAAAATAGTTCGATTATGAAAAAAAAGGAAGACTGTATCGACTGAAAGGTTTTGGTATCGGTAAAGAAGGTGCTGTCGTGCCATCTCTAACTAAAACAGCCATCTAAAATTCGTCCAACAATGTGATTCTTTTTTTTTTTTTTAATTGTCTTATTGTTTCTATAGCAACAGCTTACATGGTGGACACTTCATTTGTAATTGTTGATCGGGTGAAGTTTTCGATATTTCTGAGCGGAGTCTCTCCTCTCGGTGCTTTGTAACGTCGTCGTAAAGTTCTTCCGACAGACAGCCAAGTTTGTGTTTTTCAATAATAAACTTGACCTATAGTGAAGTGACCCTCATCACCATTATCTTCTCTCCGTCATCTACGCACGTGCATCCAGCTCTGAACATACCGATTTCAGCATCTTTCTCTCGTCTCTCCTTCAAATCGGAGAAGATTAATTGCCCGCCTGCTCCAGATGAGACCTTCTCAAATTCCCAGAATAGGCACTAGATGCTCGTGAGGTGAGAAACTGTCAACACACTGTGATATGACGTGACCTTTCTTTAAGCTCGCACTGGATCAAATGAGCAAACCTTACAATCCGGACATCTCATTTTATGGTTCTTGGACTGTTCTGGAAATCCTCCATAAACAGGAAACTCATCTACTGTATGCATGGATCTATTTTTATCTCAGGAGGAAAATACATGTGAAATTGTTTATTTAGAAATGGCTTAAATCTTTCCCCAAATGGCACAGAACCACTTCCTGTATTTCTCGGTACACAGGATTAATGTCATTCAGAAAACTATATATTATACATTTAGCCATCGAGTTCTGCAAAGGACATTCTATTTTAAGCAGGACTGTATTAAGTGCACAGGATCAGCAAAGCCGGGTTGAGACCCCTTGCACTCTGATATGACCAAGGAGAGCGTGTGTAATCTTCATGGCCGATAACTTCACCCTGACCTGTTAGATTCCGACAGCAGGAGAGGCTCCGACGGCTTCCGACCAGTCAGGAAATCCAGGCTGAAGCCTGGCGCTTAAATTCACCTGATGGAATTGTTACCGAGTGCGAGCGAACGCGTCGCTCACCGTCTAGCGTGCTTCTCCGTCCATCCGCTCCTATTACCGCATCGAACTCGTATTCAGAGATGGGGTGACCAGCAGGACGCATTTCTGCTCTCCAACCAGGGCCTGCAAAATATACACGCAAACAAATGAAAGCATGTATAAACGACAATATGAAAAGCACACACAAACGTCGTAGTTGTCGAAAGCTACACCGGGTTCTGTACGGACCCTGATGGCGCACGGTCTATATATAGCAGATCTGTAAACTTATCACCTGCGCACTATGCAAGCGCCGAGTGGCAATGACGCCAAAACCTTCTCAGGATCGTCATAAACCACCCGCACTATGTTCCTGCGAAAGGTTGAACTCTGCAAGCCGTGAAACACTATAGTTCAGGTAGAACACACTGTTGGTCCTGGATCTGGATTATAAAAGCTACTAAAACAGACTTCTGGATATGTGCAATTTCTTCACCCACCTGCTAGTTCCACGAGTGGCTGACTCGGTGACAGGACAATCGTCATGGAAACAAACACTTCGCTACACTATATAGACAAGAGCACGTGGACACCGGACCATCATACCCATATGCGGTTCTTCCCCAAACTGGAAACACACAATTAACATAATTTCCCTTCAGAGGCCCAAACCTCGACAATGCTCCTGCGCTCAAAGACAGCTCCATGAAGACACGGCTTGCCAAGGTCAGACCTGAAGAACTCAAGTGTCCACAAACTTTTGGCTATATGGTGTAACTTTGGACAGGAGTGCTGCTTGGCTTGGTAGATCACGGCCGAACGCTTACACACCGTCATGGTTAAAGAGCAAACGTCTAATCTGCTCACCGTGGTTGTCCTGCTCTTCAGGCGGCTCCCGGAGTTTGACGAACTCGACGTTGACGTGCACCTCCACCCCGACGAGGAGACTCACCTTCAGCAGGATCAGCTGCAGCTGACGAATACCTAAACACGAGAGATCAAAAACACATGGACGTCTGATGCAGGTCCAGCAGAGAACGTATTAACGGCTCGGAGGTGGGCGTGGCTGTCTGCTCGTTATTACTAAGGCACGAGAGCAGAGGATGTCGCCAGAGTGCTGCCGGACTACGGATTCTTTCCAATTAGACACAAGCTGATGAGAAACCAACACATTTGCATTATTGTCTGCCAGAGGCATGATATTTTTACATCTTCTTTGGCTGTGGGGCGGAGCGGTCTAATCTCTGCGTGAAAAGTACAAAAGAGCCGGTCACGGACACGTCTTACAGAGCCATTGAGAAACAAGAATAACAACAAGGAACTTAACGGTAGAAATGAATCAAAAACAGCAAAGTCGGTGGGAATTTATTTACAGATTCTTTCCCATAACTTTCAGATTATTCACATATCAAATATTTGTTTACTTTTAGGCGTGTTAAAAAGCAAGAACTGAAAGCAAGACGCAGGAAAGTAGGCTTGTACCGTACGTGCGTCATAAACCCGCACAAAACGGCGCACAATGGAAATGTCCAGGGGGTGTATATTTATGCACCACATCATTTCCAATTGTACATTTTAAAAAAATAAATAAATAAAAATATCGTTTTCTTTAAAATGCATCACACACAGGCAGTTTGCACTTACTGATATGGTCTATGGCTCCGGCGCAGAACTTGCCGTAGAACTTCTTGGCGCCGAGGCTCCTGAGGTCGTGGATGGTGTAAGGCCAAAGATGGAGGACGTTGTTCCTGGAGAACGAGTCCCTCTTTTCGATCACCACCACTTTAGCGCCGAGGAGCGCCAGCTCTATGGCCGTACGCAGTCCACAGGGGCCGCCGCCGATGATCAGACACTGCAGGGGAACGAACAGACGCAGGTGTGAAGGAGTCAGTCGATCGTGCTGGGCCAGGCGGTTAATAATCAAGCAGTTCATATGAATGTAACGAACGTGTCGGTTATAACACTTTCACAGTGGTATTTTCTTTGACAGGAAGGTGGAACAAAATTTCAACTTATGAATGAGGGTGCAAAACAAAAACATTAAACCCTAATCAAGGCTATCAGGATAGAAAAAAAACTCAAAAACAACTATGTCTACATGGATAATTCGAGTCTGCAATTTTGCGTTAGTCTGCATTAATTCACTTAACTGGCGATCAGTTTTGGGGATTAAATTACGTTCTCTGCTGCATTTTAATTTATTTAATTGGGTTTCCAGGCAACCAAACCATGAAACTGAGCAGCCCTTTAGAGCTTTCACTTGCTCAGCGTTCCTGCTTATTAATTTTTCATGAATTTTGATCACCGCTGACCTTAATATTTTACAGGATATCTCTAGTTACACACTAGTTTCTTCTCAAATAAAAAACCTTAAAACTACACGGTGCTATACCATTAAACGTACCGCTTCTAATACAAATTACTATTGGGGTTGCCAGATCATGTAACAAATATCCTTCACCCTATTGGTATAGAGTGATTAACCGTGTGCAGAGTGACAGAGTTTAGCAGAGATGTAATTTCCCCACAGTCCAAAATAGTTTGTAGTAGAAACGGCACAGATCTAAATAACAGTATCTCCATCAGGCACGGAAAAAAAAACCCCAAAAAAACAGACAGAAACCCCTTAGATAGACTGTTAAAGAACTG
Source organism: Parauchenoglanis ngamensis (assembly GCA_030014255.1). Taxonomy (NCBI): domain Eukaryota; kingdom Metazoa; phylum Chordata; class Actinopteri; order Siluriformes; family Auchenoglanididae; genus Parauchenoglanis; species Parauchenoglanis ngamensis. Next base: position 22,444,819 of record JAQMYM010000002.1, on the reverse strand, counting down.
AAAATGATCTAGACATCCCATAAAATATAATTATGTGATAAATACAGTCCAACATGCGGGGGAGATTTCTGAAATGACATCATCTCAGTTATGACCATATTTCGTCAGCTCAGGAGCAGTGCCAAGCTGAGACATGTCCATGTTTGTACACACGATCGGACCGGTTACATGCTCTCACCTTTGGACTGATCTTTGCACGTGGTATGCAATCATCACACGAGGAACCTTTCTTCTCAAATGAGACCAATAAAATTTACAGTACCACAACATGTACCCTTAAAAGGAGTCATGCCTGGCAGGCGAGCTTTAAATGGCGCGTGATTAAAGCACGAGTCAGAGCAGTCATGGGTGATGTTCATCTTCCTTCGCCGAGTCCATAAGCGAGGAATAAACGCCTAGAAAATGAACAAACAGGGTGCCGTGATGCGCTCTGACGCAGAGCCTAATATAAAACGGTGATCCGTCATTACTGGCCATCAGACGGATGTGGAAGGCATATGAGTGTTGCTGCGCATACACACATTTAGCCATGACAGCTGTAAAAGCGCTTGACCTAATTACGACCTGCATATTGACGTGTTCGTGATCATGTAAATCAGAATTCCAAGCTTTCGAGGGGGAAATCTCCACTTCTGAGGAAAGTTCGTGTAGCGGCTAGTGTGTGCGCTCAGAGCTTCGGTTACAGCCAAGTCATAAATTCATCAGCGCACGAGGAAACATGATCTGTAATAACACCATATCCCAGAAACTACCTGGCGCGCACACACACACACACACACCTTTCTAAAATTTCAAATGTGTGTCATGTCATGTTTTTCCAGAGTGGTCTCACTATAAAACATAAAAAAAAAAGTGTCGTTATCTCTTAGGGCTTCCAGTAGGACGCAATAAAAAGACACCTGGGCCGGAGGAAGCCTTTCTCCTTCTCATATCCTTTCCGCTTTTCCTGGTGGTAACCTTCTCCATCCCAAGGCACGGACTCCAGCTCCTACTAAGGGATTCCCAGATATTCCCGAGCCAACCTGGAGATCATCTCTAAAGCAGGTCCTGGATCTGCCTTTATGGAGATCTTCCACGAGATTGCATACCTACAGTGTGCACCTATATCATGTTGACTGCACCTGATAAACTGCCAACATTACGTACTAGTTCCTCTAGTCCTCACTCACTTTTAGGTAGCAGTGAGGAGGTCGAAACGTTTTTCTGGGCATCCCAAATGGACATTATTAATTTTCAGTGACCTCAACCCTTTAAAATACAACTTTATCATCATACAGGACCGTTCCATCATTTGAACATTTTATTAGGGTTATTTTTTATTATATTTAGGACATTTGCAGACACTTAACGCATGACCTTGTGCGCACATACACAAGCACCTGCAACACGTTCACACACGCTGGCTTGGTTTATATACATCTGGAGGATTAAAAAAAACGTCACTCGACACGTCAGAGCCAGAACATCCCTGTCCGTCAGGTTTCCAGGTCAAACTGTAAAAACGTTTAGCGACGTCACGCTCAGCGACATTAAACGCGCCGAGTTCCGTCTCTTCTAAAACTCTACGCCGTCTACGCTTTTAAGTTTTTAAATCTACGCTTAAAAACTCTGACCTCACATTCAAAAGTATACAAGAAACTCCTGGAGGCTGGTACGCATAACCGACCTTCTCAGTGCGTTTTTAAAATTCACACACCAACCGAAACAGGCAAACCTGTTAGTGTACAAGTATAAACTTGTCCATTTTTATACTTCACTTAGTGCAGGGTCAGGATGGTGACGCATGTACACTCTTGATGTAAACATAGCTTCTTCGAACAGGACTCCCAGGAACATTTCCAAGTATTAGCGCACACAGTTCTTCATGATTCCTAATAGGTTTTGAGGTTTTGAGAACCCCTCAGCTCAACATTCAGCCCCTGTATACGTTACAAACTCAGGCCTGTGTGCTGAAGATTAGGTTTCTTTTGCGACACACGGTTTTGCCACCATGTTAAGATCGGCACAATCAGCCAGTGTTCTCAGCCAGATCCTAATCCTGCTTTTTCACTTCTTGTGCACTTCCTGAATGTGGCTTACAAACCACAGTTTGCACCATTACACTTCTCAGAAACAAAAAACGCGCTCATTTCTACATCATACCTCTCACCAATAAACTGTTCCTCATCTACAGACTAAGAAGACTAACGTTCGATTCCTCATCCGCAATGAGATGGTGATGGAGTACAGACCCGGGAGAAATAAACCAAACCGGCGAGAAACCCAAAAAAAAACCCCACACTCGACCTTCTGACCAGAACAAATGTCACTTCTGGTAGCGACCTCCGGCGACGCCACGGATTTGAAAACAGCATTCCTATGCATCCATGAAGAAAACACAAAGCAACGAGAGCCGAATGTCAGACGTGGGTCAGTTAAATCCCGACGACCTGATTTGAGTAACAAAAGGAGATGAAAATGAGTTATTTGACTTTAGCTGCTTATTCCGCTTCCTGTTTACACGGTCAGGGCTTCAAGACACCAATTTAAGTGATGAGCTAAAGTCAATGTTTTTGTTACAGCTAATGGAGTTTAATGTCCAATTTTTCTACCAAATTTTTACACTTCAGCAGCTTCAAGATCATCAGTCTGGATAAACCTTCGACTTAAAATTGTTTATCTGTAATCATCCATATCACCAATCTGAACAACTGTTTACCGGGTTAATAGTTACATACCCTGAGGTCTGCGCATGCATTGCCTTTTTTGTACTCCTTGTGGTTGGCTCGTTTGTCCAGCTTGGTCCACAGGGCTTTGGCCTTCCAGGAGGTGACAGCCGCTTTCAGGCTGCTGTAGAAGCCTCGGTGATCGGTCGGGTCGAGCGCCAGCTGCCTGCACAGCAAGCCGAAAGCCTGCAGGGTGCCTTTACACGAGGAGGCCTGAACGAAGTTCTCGAAGAGCTGGCTGGCCCGAGAGCTCCTCTCGTCCTCCGTTTCCCCCATCGCTTCTCCTCCCTCGCCCCCGCCTTCCCTCGGTCAGAAAGGGAGCTGGCTCAGGGTGAGGCTGCTGCGGACATCGTTTATGACCAGTGCTGAAAAAGAAACGGATGAAAGTGAATCAAGAGTCTAGTTGCAGACATTCGTACAACGATCCTCGTAACAGCTCGGCTTGTTTTAAATCAGCGCCTTAACGGTGGTTTGGCGCTTTGTGAACAAACAAAGGAGAAAAATGCTTTTTAATCCTTTAAATGTCATCATTATAAAGAAAGATTTAGCACACAATTTTATGTCTGTATAAATGTATAACAATACATTTTAACACCCTTGACACTAATAATTTACCACAATGTTGATATATCTATAGAACATGTGTTTTCTTAGGTTTTGAACCTTTAGTATAAATCCTTCAGCTACAAACGTGGATATAGCATGGCATTAACAACGCTTTACGGTACACATAAGTGGACCGTAATTTGTTTTATGGTTAAAGGAGTTAGCTAATAGTACAAAACCTTTCTAGGTAAAAGTTACACCGTAAAAGGTGCACATTTAAAAAGGTACCACTCCAGAAATGTAGTGATCCGGTTTAGCCCCATTTTTCTGAGACAGAAAGCCAAAAAAAAAAGCAAATGTCAGGCATCGGAAACGTCTTGCCCGATCTGTGGTGAGGAAAAATTGTGTTCATTTTCAGTCGACTACATGATCTTTGTATCCCGGGGCACTGGGTTTTGTTGCGAATCTCCTCTTGCTGGCGCGTATCCAACTCCTCGGCTCTCAGGTCTTTATGATCTTTTTATAAGCAGCAGCCTGTGCTTTGAGGTTTCTCCATCAAAGCGCCGGCGGAGTCGGCGCTGAATACGACACGGAGTTCACGTCCGCTGGGGATTCACGTGCCCGGCAGCACGGTAAAGTCCGTGACCTCGTGACGCAGGAATAACATCACGGTGCGGGAAAGACGTGCTGGGGTTTTGAACACGTCTGCACAGGAGGCCGAGTGGTCGGTCTGTAGGATGTTTGGAAACAGCGAGCAGGATGAAACGAACGTAATGGGAGAACGTCGTGCTGAAGTGTGCGGTTTATGAGGGAAGGTGTTGGATTACACCAGCCTCGTCTGCTGGTAATGGATATCCTGCAGCTCTGAGAGAGTACAGGATAGAGCTACCGATACATGAATACCGTAGAAATGTAGAGCCTAAAACTACAGGAAGTCGTGTGACCACAGATTTTAACGTTGTAGGAGGACACGAACAATGTAGCCTCAAACAAAATGAAATCGAGAGGCTATCACACGAGACTCGCGCTACTCTTCTCTAGTGACTTTTACGGTAACCTCGTAATACGCAGCTGGGAATCAACAACATACAGTCAGGCACCTTGTAGCGTTTCGGTGAAATGTCCAGCACGTCTACACCTCAAAAACCACACAGGACCTGAAACTAGGTGGGAAATTAGGCTTCGTTTTTGCATGGGCAAACAAATATTTCACACACATGTTTCTGATAATATGGATACAAACCATTCCATAATCTGCTTTATAATTATTCAGCAGATCTTTGTAACAGGACCAAGTCTTATCGTCATAGACGCACACTGTTAGAACCTACACTACCGGTCAAACGTTTGGACACACCTTCTAATTCAATTATTTCTTTATTTTTATGACTTTAAAAGAGACTGGATAATGATGG
>JAQMYM010000002.1:22407361-22429648 GCA_030014255.1 Parauchenoglanis ngamensis | reverse complement strand
GTGCCCTCCAGGGTTCTCCTACATGAGAAGAAACACAATGAAGTGCCCTCCAGGGTTCTCCTACATGAGAAGAAACACAATGAAGTGCCCTCCAGGGTTCTCCTACATGAGAAGAAACACAATGAAGTGCCCTCCAGGGTTCTCCTACATGAGAAGAAACACAATGAAGTGCCCTCCAGGGTTCTCCTACATGAGAAGAAACATAATGAAGTGCCCTCCAGGGTTCCCCGACATGAGAAGAAACACAATGAAGTGCCTTCTAGGGTTCTCCTACATCAGAAAAAGCACAATAAGGTGCCCTCTAGGGTTCCCCCGACATGAGAAGAAACACAATGATGTGCCGTCTAGGAGTGTCCTAAACCCAGAAGAAACATCATAAAGTGCCCTCTAGGGTTCCCTGACATGCAAGGAAACACAATGACTTACCCTCTAGGAGTGTCCTAAACCCAGAAGAACCACAATGAAGTGCCCTCCAGGGTTCTCCTACATGAGAAGAAACACAATGCACTTTTTATATTTGCCCCTTAGGCAGCCTGTGTCTGCCCCTACATGAAGAGATAACATTATATGATGTAAGATTTTTACTGTGTGTGTGTGTGTGTGTGTGCGCGCAGGAGTGTCTGATTGATGAAGACTGTGAGGTTGACAGCTTCTGTCTGTACAACATCAGCAGCTCCAAATGCGTCTCGTGTAAATCCACAAACATGGTGAGGCTTTCGCACGTCACACTGACCTCATGGGGTTTTCAGGGCATCGTGTGATGTTCTCCCACTCAGGCCGTTCTCTGATGATGTCCTCCCTCATGTTTGCAGGAGTGTGTGAAGGATGAGGAGTGCTGCGGAGAGCAGCTGTGCGTGTGGGGCGTGTGCACGCAGAACAAAACCCGAGGAGATTCAGGGACCATCTGTCAGTACCAGAGCGACTGCAGCCCCCTGCACTGCTGCGCCTTGCACAAAGGTACCACAGGGTTCCCGAACAGGCGGCGTTTCTGTAGTACAGCAGAAGTGTGTCAAATCACATACTTAACCGCTCATGTGCAACAGGAAAAGAATGAAATAACACAGTGTGTCAGAGACAGAGTCGGAAATACAGGAAGGAGAGGAACAAATGAAGGGAAAAAAAATGGCAGAAAGAAGAAAGATTTTGGAGGGAAAAAAACCAAAAAAAAACAAACAATGGTTTTGTTGAAAGAAAGAAAAAAATTGAAATGAAGAAAAAAATGGATTAACAAAGAGAGAAAGGTTTCTTGACTGCATAATATAAACTCATTTTATAATAACACAATTATAAATAATGATCATAATTATATAATTATCATCGTTTTAACGTAATCTGATGACTCACTCGTGCGTGCAGCGTTGCTGTATCCGGTGTGCAGGCCGCGGCCTCTGGAGGGTCAGAGCTGTCAGGAGCAGCCAAACGAGCTGCTGGAGCTGCTGATGTGGGACGAGGAGGCTCCTCATGAGCACTGTCCATGTGCTGCAGGCCTGCAGTGTCAGCCACTGGGGTACGGGAACGCACGCGCACACACACACACACACACACACACACACACACACACGGTACCGCAAACACAATGTGGTCTTGCAGCGCCATCCAGTGGTGTACATCTCTACCGAGTTCAAATCTCCTGTAACATAAAGGTTGTTATTGAAGGAAGAACAAAGATCTGTTCACCAAATAAACAGCTTTTTTTTAAAAATCACTACTACAAGATATTTAAGGCTTTAAAAAAACTGGTTTAAAAATGTACACTAACTATGTTGTATTGTTTTTCTGTTCTTATTTTCTAGTCAAGAGTCCCTCTGCCTGATGAAGAAGAGCTCAGCAAGAGACAAAAGCCTGAGAGATTTACATTAAGATCTCTTATTTAAAATGGCCAATTATTATTTCTTTATCAGGTAGTGTTATATGTAAATGTATATAAAGTGTAAATAACTAATTATGTTTGCTATATAGACCATGTGGGAAGCCATATGTTACGGGGAAAAATGTATTACACAATTTATATATGGATTTGTGATAATCGGGACAATGGATAAAAGGAACACAATCTTTTAATATAAAAAGATAATAAAATAAAATAGTTTTCCAGCCCCGTGGTGTGACGCCGCCGGCACCATGCTTCACCATGTGTGTGGTGTTTCTTAGGTGTCAGGAAAGTCCTATCTGTATTTACGGTTAAATAGGAATCACTTCACTTTTGGACACGACTTTGAATGTGATTAGTAAAGTCTGAGCACACTCACGTATCCATTATAAAAGCGTGCATACGCTCATGCAACCGTGATCTTCACTCAAATTGCATCCCATTAAAAATGGAAAAAGATCTATGATGATTTACCTTGGGTCTATTTTTTTATCAGGGGTGTGTAAACTTTTTATATCCACTGCATATATACTCAGAGGATACTTAACACACTGAGCATTGAAAACGAGGACCTAGAATTTTAAACCTGCACCTACAATGTGGACCACCAACAGAGGTGAGCGTAATAATAAAAAAAAAAAGAAAAAGAAAAAAAATGTTTCTCTGATACCACAGCAACATTCCTTGCATTTTTCAGTACTTATAATACCATGAAACGTCCTTGTAACCAGTTAGGTCATCACTTACATTATAGCAGCTATCCACTGCTGTTTTTATCTACTGGGTGTCCAAAAAGTCAGGAATCAATGAGAGTCCATCCGTTATCTATACCACTTACCTGTTAAGGGTCGTTGGGGAGCTGGAGCCAATCCCATTCACACTCACGTTCACACATGCGGCCAATTTAGAGTAGAGAGCTGAGCTAATCTGCATGTATTTTGGGTTGTGGAAGGAAACCATAGCGCCTGGAGGAAAACCAAGGCAAGGAAAAACTCCCCGAGACGACATGAGCTAGAAACCTGCAGACTCAAAGGGAACCTACTTCTGGGTGACACCGGACAGTGCGATTACAAATAAAACGCTTCTATAACGGTGTGTTATATTAAAAAGTGCGATTGTGTGGCCTGGAAACTCACTACAGTTTAACACGAAGTCTACGGTGTTGTAATCGACAGTTCACTGATGGAGACTTGAGTGCAAAATTGCAGTCCTAAAGTTATCGTGACGATTGCAGGCCAAAACCATTGTAACAAAACTGCAGTGCAAAGCCATCTTGACGGTTCCCGAGTGCATCTTTAGGCTGTCGATACGGGACCGTCCTCAGGAGAGAAGTGAGGAGAACTGCAACCAGAAGCAGGGCATCAGGATGGAGCAGGCAGGTCCGAGACCCAAGCCCTGGTCAGCCAGTAGGTTTGCACCTGGTTATTATTTACAACATGTGCTCTACATGTTCACCCTTATGCGCTATGCATTGGCTCCTAACTCCTGATTTTGCACATGTTGTATAAATACAGTATGTTGCTTAAATCTTCAAAATTGTATTTTAATGTCCACTAGAGGGCAGCATTATTTAACCTGATAAACACACCAACACGCCTGTGGTAGGACACGTGCGCGGCTTGGCCTGAACCTCACTAAAGCATGTGACGAACATGACTGATTAACTCATCAGTATCTATTCCTGTCACGGCGTTTTCAGTATCTCATACTGTACATTTACAAATCATGACTAACGCTATTAAAAGCACACAAAGTCCTGGATTGAACACACTGCAGGGAGATTTCATGTCATTTATTCCATATTTTGGTGTACAAATACAAGGCACCCATTGTATTTTTCCCCATCGACATCAACTGTGGCATTTAACAATTCTCAGAGAGAGAGAGAGAGAGAGAGAGAGAGAGAGAGAGAGAGAGAGAGAGAGAGAGAGAGAGAGAGAGAGAGAGAGAGAGGAAAACAAATCTTTAAGCTTTACTCAGAATATCAGAAAAGCTTGGGAAAAATGCATCGTGACGTCAAGTTCAAACCGGACGACACGGAGATAAGGCAAAACAGGACGCTGACTGAGTGCTGGCTTCGTCAAGGCCTCGGGATCAGATGTGCTTCAGCAGCAGGAGGGAGAGCTGTGAGAAGATCGCAGCTGTGAAACGCCCTTTGAAACGAGGACGTGACCCGAGCAACATTCAACAGGAAGCGTACGAACTGAATCGGTGTAGAGGAAAATTCCGCCATTAACTCAAGAGGAATTTCACCCAAAAAGGATTTGTTTGGATTCAAAACACTCAGATCTTCACACAGATCTACACCCATTTAAGTCATTATAATGATTACAATCATTATATAAATTATGCACATTTTCATTAAAGGGATGTTCGGAGTATTGGTTTAATCCTAATCTCTATCTAACGCAGCTGAGGTTTATGTATAATAACCTAGACGAGCATTTCATCATTTTTTATTATAATATTTACACTTCCTTCATGAGACTGGATTATTTTTCAGATGTAAGAATCCGTCATTCTGCGTTATCTACATCGCTGGCTTCATCACGCATACACAGCACAAAAGTGTTTTAAATTTTAAGTAATCGGATTTGCTGGATTGGCGTCTCGAATCGGATTGGTCAGAAGGTGTTGATTAATTTTCTATAATTTTATATTAATGTGCTCATCCCAGTACGTTTTACAGACGTGCCACATCAGCTAAACCTAACGAACATATTTACAATTATCAACAATATAAATTTACAAAATCGCTCATGGAAGGAGTCCATTTTTAGGGCTTGGGAACTTTCCGTACGTTTTCCTGACGTTAAGATCGTCTGTGTTTTTTTCTTAAAAGAGCAAAAAAAAAAAAAGGGGGGGGAGGCTGGTGAAGAAACTACTATTTACAGCTGCTATAATGTAAGTGATAACTACCAGGAACTTCCTTTCACAGCTTTAATGTAGCTATAAATGGTTAAAAAGCACTTGATGGTACACATAGTGATGTTCTGTTACAGGAAAATACTCCACTTTGGGTGGTAGCTAAGATTATACGACGTCTTCCTGTCGTGGATTATTTTCCTATAACGGCGCACCTCGAAGTGTTTTATTTCTTATGTCTTTTATACGTTTACGGATGGAATACAGTAACGGTCCTTAGACATCTGTTACACTTTTTGTTTGTTTTCTCAATAACGTCGACATATTTTGTGTCAGTGTTAATCAGATATACAGTACTCTAGAGTTGGGGACAAAAAAAAAAAAAGCGTGACTATTGCTTTAATTTGAAGTGGTACCATGAATTTTACTCAACATTGTGGAAAACGTAGATGGAATATTCAGAGCTTTATTGCTAACATGACAGTGCGTTGAAACACACACACACACACACACACACACACACACACACCCACACACCCACCCAGTCTGAGGTGTTCCGGTTCTCCCTGGAGGTCAGTTTCCCGAATGCTCATCATAAACACGCTCCTTTTTTTGTTATATTTCTCTGCACGCTTTTTATTGCATGTCATGGTGTTTTTTGGGGGGTCTGTTCCTGCTGTAAATGAAGCTTTGGTATTAGCTGCATAGGTGTCAAGTACCTGGATGCTGATAATAGCTTTTCCGGACTGCTTCGAAAAGTTTTGGCACCCCACAAATCTATGTCTGGGTGGAATTCCTCCCTCACTCACTCACTCAGTCAGTCTTGCGCTCAGCACGACTATTCCAGTGTTTTCCCAGCTGCTGTTTTCTAAAACGTTCCACAAGCAGCGGGAAGATCAAGAGGCGCTTTAGTTTCACACTAAAAGCTCACATTTAACTTACACAACGTTACGAGTGTGACATTACGTTGTCTGGACCGGCGTGACCGACTTCCGTTCGGAGAAAGCTGAGCCAATCAGCCGAGAAATAACAGAGTAACGTGAAGCGGCTGTTCGGCTCACCTTTGTCTGAACGGTGAGCCGGGCAGCCGAGAAATGACAGGGTAACATGAAGCGGCTGTAAGCGGAGTACATTATACATTAGAGTTCCTGAAGTCTATTTCCGTCATAAATAAATAGCCCCTGACTATAGAAATGCTTGGTACTGAAGGGGTCGTCTAAACAGTACTCAAGGGCTTTAGAAAACCAACAACTGTTTTGCGGCCTTCGATGATTTTAACGTTCAGGCGTGATGTAGACGGATCTTGGTTTGTGAACTGAGCCTCCGTAGATGCTGCTGTGTAAAATCTTACAAAAAACAAACAAAAGAAAAACGCACTTTCTATTCACAGCGCCGAGGAAAACTTGGTTCAATTAATTACATTGACTGGGGGGGAAAAAAATAATGATGATTTGTAAATCTATGTATTTACATATTTAATAGATGAAACCTGAACTATAAGTTGTGTGCGATGGAAAAAAATAGAGAACGCTTGTGCTGTGGTCAGGTATCATTCCCAAGAAGAAAAAATGACTAAAAATGTGTGTCAATGCAAAATACCGTTAACGTTAGTGTGCTAGTCCACCTGAAAAAGGAACAAGAGTTACTTGCATAACCTAGCTACTGTTAGTATAACAGCAACTTTCCAAAAACCTTTTTTAACAAGTCTTAGTCATAAATATAGGTTATTTAGAGAGAGAGAGAAAAAAAAAAAAAGAACGCAGATGAACCAGGCGAGGTAATCTACAGGACTGAACGAGCGCATCATAAAACAGGAAGTAGGCACAGAGCAGTGAACTAGCCATGGCGTCCCTATTCTCCCGCCTTGCGCTCGATTTGGGAAGGTCGGGAAACAAGCCACGGACATCTGTAAACCGTAACGGGGAATCATTTACAGCGCACGGACTGCTCTTGAACCCTGCCGCGCCATGCTTTCTACAAAGCAGTCGTCGTGTCCGACCCTAACGGTGGCGCTCTGGAGGCCAGAGCTGGAGCGTATGCATAGCTATTGTAGAAAAGAGAGAGAGGACGAGAGAAGGAGAGAGGGAGACAAGGAGAACGAGGACGAGGTTCAGTATCTCATGGTGCTGGACGCCCGGAAGTAGGACAGGAACTTGAAGCACAGGCTGACCACGAAGTACCAGATGTTGCGCGCCATCTGCGAACGTGCGATGAAGACACGCCAGATCAGGATCACCAGGACGGTGTTGAAGGTGTAGCGGATGTTTCGCAACCTGGAGATACAAAAGCAGAACGACAAATCGTGAAAAAAAAAAAAAAAAAACGATTTAAGGAGGGTCAAGGATAACACGTGCGTCTTTCCGACGTGCTGCGTCACGTGGTGACACACTCTGGGTGGAAAGAACCATTTACCCTCTTCCATATACATGAGCTAACAGACGCCTGTGAATGGCTAGTGTTGCTGTTATTGACACGAGAGGCAGAGTATGCCACGCCCACTCAGACCGCACACCAATCACGCTCTCTTGAACTCTCGGACACGGATTGTCGCTGCATCGTCAGCGTTCGAACTCACGATCTCATGAGTCTTCGTTTTTTTGTTCTTGTTGTTTAAAGCTACTACAGCCCCGCCCTCCTTTTTATCCAAGGCTCGTGAATTTACAGGTCAAATCCACCCCGTTCACCTCTCTCCGTTGTCCTTTCCCTTTCAGTGAATTTGATTCGTGTTTGTTTTGTTTTTTTTACTGCTGCTTAGAAAAGCATAATTGTCAGGCGTCTAAACGTAGCCCTGCATTATATTCTAGCTCCTACAGGTCCAGAAGCAGCTGCTGTACTGCAGATAAAAACGACAATCAATTAGGAAGCCGATCGAATAACCCCGTGATGGCTCCATTATGTAATGTTCGAGTTCACTCAGCGGCCACTTTATTTAAAGTATAGTAATACCAGCTGTACCTAATTGACCGCTGTAGCTTTTAAAGTAATGTGTAATCCATAAAGTCTTGGCAGCGTGAGACTCAGAAGACTTGCCTTGTACTGTTCAGTACAGTACCGTGTTTCCAGTCAGTTCTATCATGTATGACAATAGAACAAACGCTTATTTAATGCACGCATTTATATGCAAAAATTACTGAAGGCTTAAAGTGTTTCACGAAGTAGAAACGAGAGGAGTGGACAAGACGGGAAATCTCCCATCAAATCAATATATATCCATAATGGTGAATATAACTTTTGATTATCTTGACCTGCTCCTAATCTTGCCCTCTCAGGCTTAATCCAGTCAGGACACAATTTAATGATTTAATGATGTATGTACAAGTGGAATTTAAATTTGTGATTATAAACGCATCTGCCATTTGGTCAAAATCAGATAACGCAATGTCTTACTGGCCATTTTACGTTTTTTTCTTGCTCGTCATTGACTAATAAAAAAAAACGGACAGCGCACAATCTTGAAAAAGTGAAGCCAGCACAAGTCCAGCGCCCCTGCTGGCTGTCTGCAGTACAATGTTTAGCCCCGCCCATCCCCATGCGTTTCAATGACAAAACAGCCATCGTACTACATGTCTAATTCGAACTGTTAGATTTCCCTATGCTGCACATTTTTTAAATTCCCTCAGAAATGATGTCATAAATGTCCTTTCTAAATACATCCGTATTAATGAAGTATCCGTATTCGAATATCCGAACATCCGTACATCCGTATTAATCTCTAGCTGAAACCGTAAGCTCTCCGGATAGATAAAGAGAATTTGAGTACGTGACCGAAGTCGTCTGATCGTTCCTACTGCAGACGGGGGCGGGCCTAGCGGCGGAGTGACTCCGCCTCTCGTCTCCACTGCGCAAACTCGAGAAGCACGAAGTCCCTACTGTGCAGGCTGCGAATTTGACTAAATTACATTAAACATATTTTATACAGTCGATGGCCAGGTTTCGTTTGATTTCTGTTATTTGTCAACCAACGCAAGTAGAAACGTGCTGGAAATTAGAGCTGCACCATTATATATAATTATATTTCACTGTAATCATGATGTTTGGCTTCATCACAAGATCCTTTACACTTCTTTTTTCAATTAGTTACGGTCTATATTGAGCATATAAATGATCAATTTACTAAAGTTACTAAAGTGACCGATTCCTCAGGAATTTTAAATTCGAAAAACGTTTAACTGAGAATGTAATAGACACTAATGTCGGAAGTCACACGTTTCGCCTCCTGAGGATGGAGGAAAACTCTCCGAGCTCTTTGAGTGGGAGGAGCATACTCTGCCTGCCCTGTCAATCACAGCGACACCAGCCAACCGTGTGCGTCCATGACCTCAAATATGTGTAAGAGGGCAGACAGCGTCTTCCTCGGAGCGTGTTACCCTGTGACGCAGCACGAGCAGCAGTTCATAAAGGCGGTTTCCTGGCTTTACGTGTCTCACAGGACGCACAAGTCATCCTTCACCCTTGCTGCGTGGTAACTGACTGGTGAGTGGGAACGTTGGAGGGGGAAAAAAATTGATGTAAAAAAAGCATGTTTTCTATTTATTTTCAATATTAAAGTGTAATTAATGCATTTTGTTTCATACTGAGCAAAACAATCATATTCACTTTAACCCCAACCGGTGCGGCAGGTGACTTATAATATAAGCGTAAGCTGTAGTGGCTGTGAAAGGGTTAAACCTCGATTCAGACTCGGGCTCACTTGTTGAGATGTTTGCGTGCAGCAGGCAGTCCTGATAACTCCTCGTTCAGCACGTACTGCTTCGTGCCCATGCAGTAGTTCTCCATATATTCGGCCCAGTGTAACTGCCTGACGTCAAAGTTAAACACCTGCACAAAACATAAACACGTCAGACCAAATGACACTATTTCACATGGAAGCCTGTTTCCGCCAGATTAAAAAACAAAAAACAGTTTCCAATATGTGATTATTGGAGTTGTTCAAATCGGGACATAGAGCACTCTGTAGTGCCAACACACCGTTATCACCCCGAAATCACACCATTTCCCAATAACAGCATGTCCCATAGTGCGTTATTCCTCTTATACCACAACATTATCGATTTGTAGTTATGACGGATGCTAGAGAACTTCCACAGCACCAGTCTGTTCCTGTTTTCACTTACATTATAGCACCTAGAAACATTAGCTAGCCGGTCATCCCCTCGCCAGCCTCTCTCTCTTCTCTCAAAGTAAAAAAAAAACAAAAAACAAAAAAAAAACACCGTCATATCACTGAAAAACTGCAGAGTGCAATCTTCCATCCTGAATAGTTCGAGTTCCAGCTTTACCTCTGCCTGTTACAAAGCGCCGACACTGGAGACTCCTTCCACAGAGGTTACATCAACATCTACTTACAGTAAACCTCACTATTTCAACAATTACATGTTTCTTCAGCTGTTTATAGAAACTAGGAAGAGTGTGAGAATATAAACCTGTGATCTGCATTACAGCCTGAATAACTGTCAGAGCTGCCGGTATAGAAATCCAATGAAACGCCGTCTGACCAATCAGATTTGAGCGTTCCACATTCAGAGATCTATTCAAATAATGCTTTATTCAGCTTTATTCAAATAATGCGTATTAGTATTGCGTATTAATAATAATAATAATATTATTAATAATAATAATGCGTATTAGAGATCTATTCAAATAATGCTTTATTCAGCTTTATTCAAATAATGCGTATTAGTGCTTCAAATTTGAGCGTGAATTCAAAACCATTTATTTTAATAGATACAATAATGTGGTCCATATACAGTCCAACACACACAGACACACACTTGCACACTCACGGAATTTCAAGCATGTGCCCTCAGCTGTGTGTGCACAAAGCCTCTATTCAGTGCTTATTCACCAAAGACATTCAGCCATACAATCACACACTGTATTCACACACTGTACACAAACACACACTGTACACACACTGCACACACACAATGTGCCGCATGCAGCCAAATGAAACAAGCCTCTGGATTATTCTGCACATATATATGCATGTGTATGTATGTATGTATGTATGTATGTATGAATGAATGTGTGTGCGTGTGCGTACCTTCCTGTCCTCAGCTCCCAGCTGGTTCATGAGCATGGTGACGTTGTCCGTGTTCCACACCCACGAGTGGCTGGTGAAGTACTCCAGCACCATCATGGCCTTGTGAAGGCGCGTGATCGTCTTCATCATCCTGCATCACCAGGGAAACAGCTTTAGAGGACAAGCGGCGGTTTCGTCCCCTCACACAGTGCGTCTCCTAACGCCACAAAGACGGTCATTTCTGCTAACTGACCTACACCGGGTGCTTTCACTAAGGACTGAACGACTGGTAGCAACGCGCATTTTGAAACGGCCTGGTCAGAGACATGTTGCTTGTACACATGTGCTTTGTACACACTCAGACTAGATGGAATGAAATGTACATTTCTCACCACAACCATTTCAAAGTGCTGCCTGCATGCCAGCATTTACAAAAAGCTCCATTCTCCACACCAAGTGAACATTCAAGTAGCCGATTTAATTAAGTGCAGGAATCACAGTATAAAAAAAATAAATAAATCAGGCAGGTTTCAAAGCATCATTCTGATTGAGGTGAGAGCACAGATGATTAGACAGTGAGACGAGGTGCGAGTGGTCTTGCAAAGAACCTGGGTTTGGAAGACTACATAACTAAATATTTAAAAAAAAAAAAAAAAAAAAAAAATCCAGACCATATTTCAAAAAGCAGTGGAAAGCAGAGTAGAACGCGTGAGCTCTTGAACATGTGCTCAATTTTCCAATTATCCCATTTGTAGTTGAATTTTAGGAACGATTCACGGCTAAATTTTCTACCACACGTGACCCGTCATATCACGTCGAGTGTTCAGTCGCACAGGTTAGTTTTGCGCTGTGGCCAGAAAGGTGTGGTTGGTGAAATTGCTCAAATCTTCAATCTGGGCAGAAATCGGTTGATACACACCTTATCTTCCTGATCCTTCACCTACGCCATGGAAGCCTCATTTAAATATTCTAAAAACAGGATTCCGACTGAGTTTTCCGAGGCCCTCCTATTAAAATGGCTCCTTATAAAACATGACCTTTGAAGGCATACGCCAAACCAAGGGTTAAACAGGACATATAACCATTTCCACATGATGTTGGTCAAATATATTTACAGTTTCTTAAAGTTGTAGGGGTTCGTACGTTCCAAAGTACGTTATGGACACGTGCCTGCGCAAGTGATTACTAAAGAAACAACTGAAATGTATAGAAACAGCAAAACTACAGTGAGAGCTGCTGATCAACACCTTCTGACCAATCAAAATCAAGCAATGCTGTTTAATGTACTTCAGTGGTAATGTACAAATGTTTTAAAAATACACTTAGGCAGATTTGTGATATCATTTAAAGGCAGTATGCCAATATTTGACCTTATGTCTATGTAAGATTTGGCTCAGATTACCATTATTTGCTAGCTACTTTAGCCTCGTAGGTCCCACGCCTGGCTGAAAGACTACAATTGGGGTAATGGAAATTCAGGTGATAATATTGCTACAGACAGAGTGAAAACTTCTGCACCCAGGTTCCCTCTAAGACCTCCTGCAGGCAAACAACCATGCAGGACAAACATAACTCATGAAACATAAACAAAGAGAGAAAGAGCCGCACGTTCTCTGTAAAATCACAAATAAAAAGTGCCCTTTGAGCTCGAATCAGACCAGACAGAGAGTCCAAACTCAATTATAGCTAATTATACAGAACCAACATACTGTTTTGTTTCAGATACCAAACCTGATAGAGACAACTGTGGCCTCGGTTATCTTTTTGGAAAGCCGAATGCGAGTTTGAGTCTTGACGTCCTCAAATCTGAGGCGGTTCTTGACGTATGACGAAGGTTTGTTCAGAATCTGGCAGAACTGTTTGGTATCTGGTACTTTTCTGACATCAGAAAGCTCAAAGAGTAGACTGAAAAACCATTCTCAGGTCAATCATGAACACTTCATGGCATGGCTCACCAAACAAACAAACAACCAAACTCGATCCATGTGCTTCCAAATTCAAAAAACCGTGAACGTCTAGTAGCGTTAAGTCAAGGCGAGTGGACAGATCTTATCACTTGATGTTTTACCGCTAGAGTCTGTTAAGCACTTTTCTGGAGCCTAAGCAGAAACCCAAAATCATCCTGGAACTGAGAACTACTGACTATTTCAACCGCTTCATTGCGAAGTCTTTGCTTGCTTCACGTTCGAAACAAGTCGAGGTTTGTACTTATCCGTCGTCCCGGTTAGAAACGCAGTCTAGACAAACGCTAGTGCTGCTTTGTTCAGATGTTAAAGGACTGGTTGGTGAAGTCTGCTTTCCAGAAATAAATAATTAAAATAATTGAACACTGTAATTTACACTCCAGACATTGAAATCAATGACATTGAGCATGAGCTTGCTTTTAGATGGACACTGCAAAGCACTGCTGAAGGATGTTGGTGAAAAGAGTCTGCTACATGCTGCAAAACACGTGGTGTTCAACTAAAGGTTGTATCTCAAACTTTCTGACTTCAGACTAAGAAAAGAAAACTGCAAACACGTTGGTCCTTATTCTCAGAGACATTCACCATATAACATCATATCGACATGGATCAAGAGTAAATTAATGACCATAATCACTAAATTCAAATAAAGTTACATTACAATATAAATGGTAAAGTCATCATATCACTAATGTTAGCTGGCTAGGTAAGATTTGGTGTTCAAACAGAGCAAATGAACACAGGTTTGCGCCACATTTTGCAGATTCAATGGACAGATGTGGAAAATGACGTTAAGTCGAACGGTTTGGCTCAAATTGGCAGGCTGCTGAAAAGGTTTGCTGCTTCCCTAAACCAACACCAGCTCCATGAGGGTATCTTTGAGTAAAACATCTTTAACATTACATCACTCACCTTGACCTACTGCTACTGCTTTGGTTCAATGAGACGGATCCAAAAAAACATAATTAATAAAAGAGTTAGTGAAAGAAAATAATAATCATTTCTCGGTATAACACCCAGCCATCCGTTAACATCCCTCCAATGCCATACAACTGAGTGAACAGAAAACCCAGACGTTCATCGATTCTTAGCGGCTGGTAAAACCATGCCACGCACACCGTGCAAGTAGCCATCGGTGGGGTAGATCCAAGGGGCGTGGCTTGGAGGACCTTACCTAGGCTTCTGCCCCGTGAGCCACAGATAGGCGTCGTAGAGCAGCGCGGGGATGGTATGGCTCACCGTCGTCCAGTACTGATTGGTAAACGGGTTGGAACGCAGGTTAACATTGGGCCGCCTGAACGCCTGCTCTAACGGGTTCGTCTTGAATGTCATGTTTATACAATATTCTGCAGGGAGGCATACAAACGTATAGACACACAGAAACAGGACAACCTTTTAAACGGGACCGTGAGCGGCATGATGGGAGAGTCAGAAAGAACGAGAGAGAAGAAAGGACAGACAGAGAGAGAGAGAGAGAGAGAGAGCGAGCGAGAGAGAGCGAGAGAGTGCAGAACCCAGCAGGTACGGTCTGGCTTATGCACTCTCCCCAGTTCTGCAGTAAGCAACGTCAAGACACGTCACGTGGGGTTAGACTGAGCATGACAGGAGGGGGGGATCGGGACGGACGGATGGACGAAGCAATTTACCTGGGCTCCCGTCCCGTTATCCTGAGGAAGAGATCATAGAGGAATGCTGGCGCCTTGTGGCTCACAGCAATCCAGTACTGATTGATTAGATGATTGGATGTGAGATTTACATTGGGCCGCCTGAAAGCTTGCTCGAGGGGGTTCCTCTTGAAAGTGGATATAACATGGTGTTCTAAGAGACAAAAGTGGGGATTCAATTGGGTAACAGCAGTAAATGATCCTTAAAAGATAAAATGATATAACTTGCTGGTTATGGTAGGGACTGACCGATATGTCAGGGACTTTGATTCTCAGTGCTCGCAGAGCAGAAGTGCTCTCATGCATGCCAGTTTGTGCCGCAAGCTCACTTTAACACTCCATGCTCGTTTGTATCAGTCAGGCCACAGATTATAGTTGGGTTTTAAAAACATTTGTATGGATGGAGAACTGTGTGGCAACATTTATATGAAAATAAAACCGCATTATTATAGCAAACTGACAGATAGGACTTCTTTTGGCATTTGTCACTGTTTTTGTTGCATCACTTTGCTCAACATCAGGCAATATTAAAAGTGTTACACCACAGACCTGAAACTAAAAACCCACAGTGGAATAGTAATTAAACAATAACGGAGTGCTTCAAATTGAAGAAATGTGTTGCACGGAGTTAAAAATGCTCCACTTGGTGATGTATTTAGGGTATGCTCAGTACTTAAATGAAATCACACTACATTAGCCTTATTGGAGTGATCAGTGATCGGGGCGGTTGTATCATTAGCCCGTGTTTTGCCAAGCAGGCTAGTGGGTAGCAAGATACAGTATTGTGCAAAAGTCTTGAGCCACCGCTCACTTCTTCAGATTTTGCTTTCTTGTATTTTTTTTTAAAACGTAGTCTTGAGGAACAGTTCTCCAGGCTTCCTGCATACCTCGATGAAAAAAAACTCCAGGATGGAACACGATTAGTCATGGCTCGGCCTCCCCAGAGCCCGGATCTCAACGTTATTGAAGCGGTGTGGGAACATCTCGACAGGACAGAACAAAAGGTATCCAACGTCCAAAGAAGAGCTCTGGAGAACTATTCCTGAACGAGGCAAGTTTGAGGGCTTTTGAAAACTTGGTCGATCGATACTTCTGTTCGCTCTTGGTGGGTGTAATTTGACAGCTCTGTGTCTATTTAATCTTCTTAACTGTTATGAAGGTGAAACAGTTACACTGGGTGAGAATAGGGACACTGAAGCTTTGCCCACTTTTCATGAGTGTCTTTTCATTTGCTGTTCTAATGGTACATGTTTTGCATTTCAAATTCGGGCAAGTTAAACAATCTATTACAAACTATGTAGCTATTATTCTCACAATACTTCTGCAAACCTGAGGAGTCTGATATGTAGCCACCATTATAGCACCCTAGCATCTTACGCGGTTACCTAACCCTCTCCACCTTGTATAGAATGCAAGCTTGCGCGTAGTTGATGTTGTTTATAAATGACCCCGGATGTTAACGGCTCCTCGGGGACGCACTTCAGCTCCGAAATCCAGAATACATATATCCCTCTATAAACCGATGCAGAGGAACAGAAATGCAACTAACAGATAGAACACTCAAATATCGCACTTTCTCCTCGTCACGAATGCCTTTAAGTGCAAGATATCAGAAAGGGCCTAAAGCATTTTTCCCCACCAAGAAGGCTCAGCTGGTGTAAATGGGCCAGATAACATTTATAAGGTTTTGTTATTGGCATCCATATCAGATTAACAAATGTTAACACCTTTTTTGGACTTATGTGGAAGCAAGTGCAAGAGAACTACCAAGGGTTGTAAGAAAAATACACAGAATGGCGTCATGAAGTGAGGCTGGGGCTGATTTCTGATTTCCGGCTCCATACTGTAGATTCATGTGGCTCGTCATGTCAGCTGATTACACACTTCCTGGGCTGACATTTACATTATTCACTCCGTCATCCTTTTTTGGGAAAACAAAATAATCACGACTCAAGCTATCGATCTGCCTTTAAGTGTGTGTAATAGATTTTGCCCTGCATTATACTTATTATTCCATCAGAGTGAGCTCGTGAGATAAAGCATCGCTCAGGTCTAAAAGTTTCATTGTTGAGCCTTTGATAGATATCAGCCTCATTTGTACCATCGCCACCAGATAGAACGGAATCCGGTCTTCTAGCATGGAAATGTAATTTACAGCAGTAAAATCAAAACAATGGTTCATACCGACTTCACCCCAGTGAAAAGGATTGATCGCGCCGGTCGTGCAGTTGTACACCAACAAACATTTTGGCCTGCGAACAAAAAGAGAGAAAGTGTGTCAGACAGGGAAGAATACACTTGCTCTTCAAAATACTATTCATATTTCCACAATACTTACATATTTAAAAGCAAAAAAAAAAAAATGGTTTTACCATAGTCTACTACTGAAATGTATTTCTGCTTCTAACCGCTGCGAGTGCATCATACTGAATACGGATACGGGTATTTGAAACATTAAAAGAGACTGCGATGTCAAACATCTTGGCTGCACATGTAGAGTCAGTTTGACCTCTGTGTGATTTATGTGAGCTGTTGTCACACTGACCTGGTGTGCTTCTGCGAGCCTGAGTACCAAGCAGCAGCCAGAGTCGTGTTTATGACCACGTCGACTGGCACGAGGTCAGCCACAGCGTTGTTAGAGGCTCTCATGGTGCGTAGAATGCCTTTCCCTGCCTGCATAAACACAACAGCTTCACCATAACGGCGACAAACAAACACACATCTGACAAATAGAATATGTAATCAAATCGCCACAGACACTTATATACAGTTTTACAATAATAATAATAATGACGTTGACAAAGTTGATGGTTATGGAGATGATAGAAGAACCCCACATGATGATGATGACAATAGCAACAATGGTAATGGCGACGAATGTGATGAAGATGACACTGGCGGGGATGATGATGGTTATGATAATGAGGACAATGAGGATGAGAATGATACTGATGTTAATGATAACGAGCATGATGATCGTGATGATCATGATTATGATGACAGCGAAGAAGATTGTGATGATGATAAGAATGATGGTGATGATCATCATTATGACGATAGTGAGGATAATAGTGATGAAGATGAAGAGCATGATGATGGTGATAACCATGATTATGATGATGGCACTGATGATCATGATTATGATGATGATGATGATGATGATGCACTTACAGCAATGAATATTCCACTCGGTCCATTGAAATTATCTATCCAGCCCTGGCATGGAAAACAATTAGGGGATCAACACGCAATATTACACCAGTGGTGAGACAATATTAAACTAGTGATGAATCTGTTTGCTAATATATTACGGTAGTGTGAGAGATATTTACAGGGAAGGGCTCTTTCCAGCTGGCTCCTACTATAGAAGGTCGGATGATGGCCACGTTGAGGTTCCCACACTCCTGCTGCAGCAGGTACTCGGCCAGGGCTTTGGTGTACGTGTACGTGTTGGGTCGCTCACCGAGCAGTTTAGGGGTAATCAGACTGACCAGCTTATCATCCATCCACCTGCACATCAACACATCTCACAATTAATCTTCATATAAAGTCTATCCTACTGTACATGACATTCAAAGTAAACTTCAATACAAATACATTTTATTTTTAATGTTACACGTGCTAAATAAATAAATTACTTAGCTTCTCAAGTTTTGAGCAACCATAAACTCATCTGATCTGAAGCCTTAACTGCGCTGGAAGACTTTGCAGATGGAACTAGTGTCTGAGCTGCTGTTACCGAAAATTAATTGACATGTTCCAACCAATCAGAATCAATAATTTAACAGTACAGTGGTATAAATTAGCTTATTCAGGGTTTTAGAGATGCCACACTCATTTCAAATACTTACTCCAGTGCGTCAATGAGCTTTCTGTAGTCAGTAGGTGGTGGATAGATGACCTCCTCGATGAGCTCTCGGTCACAATTAGCGTATGCTGTGGACACGTGAATAAACACCTCCAACTGCTTCATCCCATGGGCCAGACTCAGCATCTTCTGTGTGGCCAGAACATTCAGCTGGATGGCATCTCTGATGGACAAATGCATACAACAAGGGGAATGCAAAACCGGGGTACTAATCACATCATGATCCAACATGTCGAATAAACTCTGGGACATTAACATCATTTCCTGGTATGCAAAACACTCAAGTTAATTAAGCTCCATATCCAAGTTCCATATCCATCTTCTGTTCCAGCCCACTACACACCTGAGACAGTATTCTTCAGCACTTGAGGACCTGCTCAGGTGTGTTATGAACAGAGCAAAAGAAGACTGTTTGAGGGTTTTCAAGAAGTTGAGAAGATCGAGCGTCCAAGTGTGTTACAATCGAAACCTCTACATAACAAAACAATGGTTGAATCCTGCTCTGAGTGGAACATTACAACAAACACTACAAGTGCTAACAAGACAAAAAAGCAGCTGGTGCGGGATGCTTTTACTCTCATACGGGTACGCTCAGGTGGTCAGAAATAAAGACCGTGGATTATATGCATAAACAAACTCCAGCTCTCCACTTCCGAATGCAGTAACCAGAGTCCTTACCAAAACAAGAAGATCTGAGCAAAGATTTCACACTATTGACTGCCAGAGAAATTTTACATTCATTATAAAACACTGCTAAAGGCCTAAAAGCACTGAATGATCTAGAACCACAGTACCTGAGCAAACTTTTGGTCTTTTATGACCTACCAGGCCTGCTTCTACCAAAAGATGCAGGATCTTTATTAGTACCTAGAATAATGAGCTAGGTAGAGTTTTTTCTTTTACAAAATCCACCAGTTGTGGCAAAGAACTTCCAAATATTGTGACACCGATATAGTCTCAATCTATAAGGCTAGCCTGAAAACCTATTAGTTTAGTCAAGATTTTGCTTGATAGCTTTTAGGTTATCTGGGAGGATTTGTTGGCATTGGAATATATATCTTAACCACAAAATATTCAATGCGTCAATACAGACGTGTGTCAATATTATAATGCTGCACTGTAAATAGACAACAGATTTATTCGTTTGCGATTTTAACTATAACTGCACATAGCTTTTCAGGACTCCCTAATTTTACTACTGTCTACTTAGCTTGCACATTGTAGGACTATTATAATCACAATGTGTGCACAATATAACGTAGCATGAAAGCTGCACTTGACGCACTAAATTTCATGCACGTGCAGTGCGAAATTCATCCCTGATAGAAATTTTTAAAAAAAAAAGAATTTTCATGTTCTTGTGTCGTCTTCAACATGTTCAAATTACTTCTTTTTTTTAATCTGAGGAAACTGGATCAACCAAGTTAACAAATGATGAAACAACTGTGTGTACGGTTGCAATTTAGGTAGAGTGGGCAGGTGCAAAAGCACTGATAAAATGATTTTCTTTAAAAAAAAAATCTTACTTATATTACGATTATAATATTCAGGTCGTTTTACTTTAAGTTACAAGATAATGGATGACTCGCCTTTGTAATCCGAGACATAAATGTGGTTTCTGAGATTGACACGCTGCCTCGTCCAGCATGGGGTTTTTAAAAATAACAAAACCGTAATGTTTCCATCGGCAATAACTGCAAGATATATTCTCATAAACACATGCCATAGGGAACATGAGGCTTAATGAAGATGATGCGTACTTGAGCGGCTCGTTGAAGCGGATAGTGGCAGCGCAGTGGAAGACAATGTTGATGCACTCTTTCAGTGTGTCCTGGTCGTCTTTGCTGAGGTCTAACTCGGGTTGCGTCAGGTCACTGTTCACCGCCACGATCTTCTCCGCAAAATTCGGCTGCTCTTCTCTCAATCGGTCAAAAAGCTGAGGCAGGGACACAAGAGAGGAATGATTACAGAGACGAGTTCAACATTAAATACATCATAACAGCAGGCGGTAACTGATGCAGCTCTTTCTCACCAACCTGAATCACCTGAACCAAGCAAAGTGCATTCTACATGAAATTAAACACTAAAACTACTATAACAATATATTATTCTATATACACATGCACGTAAACCGATATAGCAAGAGATTTCATATGGTTATTCTGAACCTTTCCGATAGGCTCGAATATACAGCTCAATGCAAAATTGAGCAAAAATACCACTAGGAAGAAAATATAAAAAAAAAACAGAATAACAAAGATAAGAAAATTCCTTACAGGAAGACATTAAGTATGTTTGTTTTTACGGAAGCCGATTATTGTAACAAGGTACAAAAATACTTAAATAGGGCACGTTAACAGAGTAACAGTGAAAAAAGAAACACCAAAAACCAAAATGGTCACATTTTTTATAGTTATTCTTTGAAATATTCTTGTATAAAAATTGCAAAATAAATGCATGTTTTTCCTTTTTTTTAAAAAAAAAAAAAGAGATTTTTATCTCTGGACTGTAGAAGGTCACAGGGTCACGTCCTTCCCTAATTCTCACAAGTAATCGCTACAGAAAATTACGCAATTCTTTCCTACATAACAAATGAAAATTATGTAATAAAAAAATAAATAAATGATATGTAATATTATTATTGTATTTAATACACAGGGTGAAAATGTCAGGGAGTGAAAATCTGAGTACATATTTTTTAAGGTTAACTTAGAACCCAAACTGTGCTACAGAACATGTTTTTAACCACATAATAAGGCTTTAAGCAATAAGCCTGGTTAATTGTACAATTCCCAGTTGTAGTTTGCAGAAAAGACGCTCAGGCACACAGACAGGAACCCGCCTTGAGCGACCGAACTCACCCTGCAGTTGAGCATGTCTGCGATGCGGGCGCTCGGAGATTGGCCCGCTTTGGGCCGCACGAGCACGTAGGCGGCTCTGATGCCGGGGCACGAGCGCAGCAGCTTCTCCAGCAGCACTTTGCCCATGAAGCCTGTGCCGCCGGTGATCAGCACTTTCTTCCCCGTGTAGTACTCCGGAATGGTGACCATCCTGAGCGTGCCGAGCCTCCGCAGTCACACACCTGAGTCACAAAAAAACAAAACAAGAACAACCCATCAACACACTCATTCTTTATGTTTCCACCATAAGTAACTGCCTGGAAAATCAAATGAACTCATCCCTTAGTCTGTGTAATGAAATTTCATTAGCCATCAGCTGCTATGTTGAGAAACATATGTTGTTTAATCATTTTTAACAGAACCATTATAAAAGTATTTTATTTTCTATGTCAATTTTATATATATATATATATATATATATATATATATGATATCAATATTGTGAAGAATTATTCCTGAGATATCGAAGATATAGTGATTTGGGGAAAAAAAAAAAAAAAAAAAAAATTTGGTTTCAACCTGACGAATTTATTGTCAAAAATTTCTTGGCAATTTTTTTTGTTTGTTTGTTTTTTTTACAGCCTTTATTTTTCTCTCCTTTTCAGTGCAAAAAAAAATATTATTTATGTTGATTAATCAAAATATTTTATAAAATGTTTTTGTACAGGGTTTTTTTTTTAATGCAATTCTCTCGTATTGCTGGCAGATTTGAAGTAATTTTGTTATTGTAAAAAAAAAAAAAAAAAGTCTTTGTATCATGATACTGATCTTTTTGTCAAATCCCTCACCTCTAATGAGGGTCTGCACTTATTAATTTAACTGTACAGCTTATTCCTGCTCCTCCCTCCAACTAGTTTCTGGATTTATTTCCTGTCCAACAGAATCTCAATTCTAACCCTGCTTTTCCAAACATGGCTAATGAACAGCTAGTGAACGCAAAAAGTGGTGTGCGATACATTTTTACAAACATCAGGTCACATCGTTCATAGAATTAGCTGTGAAAGCGTGATCTGGAGTGAGGAGTGAAGTTCCCTCAAGGCGTTTTGGTCATATAGGACAGGGGTGTCAAACTCAATTGCACAGGGGGCCAAAATCCAAAACACACTTTAGGTCGCGGGCCGAACAGGATAAACA
>JAQMYM010000002.1:22390192-22407261 GCA_030014255.1 Parauchenoglanis ngamensis | reverse complement strand
AGAGAGAGAGAGAGAGAGAGAGAGAGAGAGAGAGAGAGAGAGAGAGAGAGAGAGAGAGAGAGAGAGAGAGAGAGATACAGAGAGAGAGAGATACAGAGAGAGAGAGACCAGACCGGATACAGTTTCTTCCTAACTGTCTCACTGACCCCTGATTAAGTTAGTATTCCGTGAGACAGTAAAATCAGTTGGAGTGAAACTCTGCACACACCGCATACTTCACTTCCTGGGAGGGAAAATAAACACACATACGCCATCAAAACTCAACTCACTTCCTCTGCTCGTGCACGGTCCGTGTGCCTGCACTGTATATCTATTCCGCTGAAATGAGAAATAAACTCCGAGTCGAACCGGACAGAGTAACGTTGAGTTTTCGCCGCAGCAGCAGCAGCTAGGCGTCGCTTTCTCACTGCAGCACAGCGCTACAGCTAACGGAGCTAACACTCCGCACGAGCGCGCGTTTCTACAAACGAACACTCATTAACACCGGGAAAAATCCCCCCAAACACGCCAAAGTGGAGCGCAGGACGTTAAAAAGCCACCGCTTACCTCAGATATGTAATATACACCCGCCTGGGCTCCTGCGTTAGTAAACAGCAACACAACTGGCGCGGCTCCGCTTCAGCACTGATGCCACAAGCACACATCCGCGGCGCGCTGCCGGACCAGCGTTAGCATTAGCTTAGCTTCAGAGAGCAGCGCCGGGTTGCCAAGCAATAGAAATCAAAGCGCGTGTGACGTCACGGCACCGCCTATACGTACACACAGAACAGCAAAAACATAAGTTATAAATAAATAAATGAATGAATGAATGAATTATTTATAACTTTAACAATACTACTGCTAATAATTACTACTACTACTAATAATAATAATAATATTGAACATAAAATAAAATATTATAATAATAAATAATTACATTATTTTAAAATGTCTAAAGTGATGTAAATTTACTGCTGTTACTACTACTACTACTAATAATAATAATATGTAAAATATAATATTATAATACTAAATGATTACACGATTTAAAAAATGTTTAAATAATAATGAAGGGAAGTGATGTAAATTTACTACTACTACTACTAATAATAATAATGATAATAATAATAATAATATTAGTAATAATAATAATATATAACAATTAAAAATGACAATACTAAACGATTACATAACTAAAAAATGTCTAAATGTTAATGCTGGAAACAAATAACATATTGATTGCAATTTATGGCAAAAATAATTTAAAATTATACTATAGCTTGCTTGGTTTGATATCTGGAGAAAAAAATAATATTTTGATTATATATGAGTTCTAAAGTTTTAATTTCATACTCAATGTATTGAGGATTTAAGAAAATAAATGCTGTGAAAAGACGTGGTTAAAAATACTGGAGAAATGTTTATTTGTTTGCTTGTTAGATATTGATTTAAAAGAGTCTAAAATTTCAGGTCAAGCTAT
Organism: Parauchenoglanis ngamensis; assembly: GCA_030014255.1. NCBI lineage: Eukaryota > Metazoa > Chordata > Actinopteri > Siluriformes > Auchenoglanididae > Parauchenoglanis > Parauchenoglanis ngamensis. Next base: position 22,405,802 of record JAQMYM010000002.1, on the reverse strand, counting down.
AATATACAGTCTTAGGAACATGCAAAGAAATGCTGTAGAGTAAAGATGACTTCAAAAAGAATAAAATTAAATCTTTCAACATTATAAAAAAACAGTAATAGACTAAGCAAAGTCAATATGTGGTGTGACGATCCTTCACATTTTTCTTAAATAGTTTTCCCAGGTACAATATGTGCAGTTTTATAAGGAAATGAGCTGTAAGTTTTACTGAGCATCTTGGAGAATCTGCCGCAGCTCTTCTGGAGACTTTGACTGTCACACTTGCTTCTATTTTTTATAACCTGCAAAAGCCAGGAGCCTTCATTATGGTTTATTTGTGTGCGAAAAGTGCTCTTTTATGTTCTCTACAGACCTACAAAAATTTTTCAAATACTAATTATTTTTTGGAAAAGTAACTACTGAAGATTTATAAGTGCTTCTTTGTCAACTTTATTTCACTTCGGGCATAAAAAGCATCACAAATTTATAAATTACTATTTTTATAAAATGATTAGTGAACATAATAGTATCAGTTTGCATCAGTTTGTTTACATTCTTAAACATTTTTAAATGCTCTCTAACAGGCTCAGGAATGAACCAGAATATAGAAAAACGTAAGGATATAGGAGGATATAGAAGAATATAAAGACGTGTTTCTCGTGACACTGTGCACTGATTATGTGCAGTAATGTCTGCAATAAATATAAGGTGTTTTTCAGTTTGGCAATGAAGAGAACTGCAGAGAGAGAGAGAGGGAGAGAGAGAGACTGGGAGAGGACAGACAAAATACTCAGGCCCTTATCTCAGGAAACCAGACAACGTTAGAAATATTGAAGTGTCTGTGTGCATCTCTCTCTATCTCTCAAACAGAAAAATGTGCTATGTTAAATATGCATATGAAACAAAAGTCTGCTTAGTCGAGTCTTCTTACTGACTCTACTCCAGTGTGATGTTCCCCTTTTGTTCATCCATCTTCCTCGCCTCTTCCTCTTCCTCTTCCTTCTGGCCATAAATGTTAGGAATAGTTGTGCTTTCACTGCACAAGTCCTCTCCTGTGCTGTCCAAAGTTTTAATGATGATGTTTGGAGATATATTTCCTTTGTATCTATAGCTCTTTCCACCATTTTGCATGACCTCTGCTAAGAAAACAAGCACAGACAGATTATCCACTAATGGGAGAGAGAGAGAGAGAGACGCTCTCTAACACTCTCTTTTTTTTCCAGGGAACCAGGAAACTTTTCCTTACAGGTACACGTGTAAATTCTTTGCCCCTGTGTGCGAAAGAGTCCCATTCAGGGCTTATTCGTCACACTCAGCGTTCCTTGGATAGACTCCATCTTCATCAAGACCCTGACTAAAGTCTGAACACTTACTGAAGATGAAGGAATGAATGAATTTTCAAAACATTGAGTATGTAGACAATGTACTCAAAAGATCTCTCTCCATGCTCTCCCTTTACACTTCGGCTTAAAGAAATGGGAGGTTGACCATGTTGTTATGTTATTCTTTTTTCCCTTATAGCATCTGTTAGCAAGAGAAGTAGTGTCTGTAACTTAAAGTCTAACCACAGAGCTGTGAAAGAGCTGATGTTGGGAAACATGTGTCATGAGATACAAGACTAAGTCTCCACAAACTGACCACATACGTATGAGTGTGAGTTTCAGAAAGCAAAAAGAGGCACAATTATACTGTGCACGAGTGTTGGAGGAAGTGCTGGTGTTCAGGAGTGCTGCACACACCTATCACCAAGCAGGCAGAGGAAATATACACAATACCATCTCTGTAAACAGTAATAAACTGTAATGCACTCAGTACTAAACAACAGTGCGGAAGGCAAGCTCATCTCAAAAGGGAACAGTACAGGATCAAAGATAATAATAAAAAAGGATCTTCACAACAACAAGAAAAAATACTTTGTTTTAGCTCATCATACAAATATTTGAGCTGAAGGGAAAAGGAACAGGACAATCCTGGACGTTTGAGAGATCCACATTATATTTAATTTACTTGAGAGACTGGTCTTCTCCGAGACGATCTTTTCAGACCTGCAGGTTATGTGGGATTTTTTTTCAGGTGTTCCTGAAGCCCATAATTACCATTATGGAGGTTTACAAATGTTGCCAGGCAACGTTGCCATGGAGATGCCACTTGGATTTGGTTGCACAATAAGCTGATCATTATTTACTCCTAGGTGGCTAATACCATGGTTAACATGGAGTATTTAGCAAGCAGAGCGGTTTCTTTAGAGCAAATAGAGTGGAGCATTAGTTTCAGCGCCTGTTACATACCCGTCTGTCCATCAGTGAAGCTAGGCTACGTCACTCCAATGCTAACTCTCTCCCTCTCTCTCGTCTGCTTCGGCTGTAATTAAGGCGTGAACACTACAGGTTTAATTTCAGCTGCTGTGCATGTGGAAAAAGAGACCTCCAACCTCATATTAAGTGAATGAAATGGTATTTTAGTAGCAGACACTAATTCCACAGGCCTGGGTACATTAATGATTCATATTCGTAGAATCATAAGTACAATAACAATTCATTTTCAAAGATTAATAGGTATATTAACAATTAATTTGTACAGATTCATGGGTACAATAATTATTCACCATTTTCACAGATTCATAAGTACATTACTGATTCATGTGCATTGATTCATAGGTATCTTAACAAGTCATTTCTTAAGTCTTCCTAGGTACCTTGTTATTGCTAGGTGGGCTTTACAGTGAATCCATTATTTAAATTTGAAACAGGAAAAAAGGCTTATAGGGACCTAAAAGCTATTATTACTGCAACAATTGCAAAAAAAAACACTTCAGAAAAAAAAAAAATGATTAAAATATCAAATCCTCACTCACAGGTTCAGACATATTTCAGCAACACAGTCATATTTTGAAAAACCTTGGATTTCTGAAGCTTGGCTATTCATCCATCTAGCCATTATATATACTAATTATATTTAAGGGTTGCTGGGAAGCTGTATCCAATCCCAGCTGTCTGGGCGAGAGGCGGGGTACAACGTGGGCAGGTCGCCAATCGATCACAGGGTTAACACAGAGAAGAACACCCATTTATACTCACATTCACACATATGGGTAATTTAAAGTAGCCAGTTGACTTTGGGATATGGAAGGAAACAGAACTACCCGGAGGAAACCCATGCAGGCCCAGAGAGAACATGCAAACTCTATATACAAAGAATCCAGTCAGGCTTGAACCCGGAACCTTCCTGCTGTGAGGCGACAGTTCTCCCCACTTCACCACCGTGCCAGAATCTGGGCTAACCATTTCTTAAAATGTGTCTCTTACAACATATGTAAGTGCAAACTTTGCTGCAGTTTTTATTAACTACTTCCCTGAAGTTGCTTATTTCCCTATAAACATCCCAAAGTGTTTTATTTCTCTCGTACCGTAGCAATTGGCGAGCAATTACACATTTTAAAGAACACAGGAGCACATCATACCTTTTATCGATTTAAGGTTTCCCTGTCTTGAAGTTAAGATAAAATAATGATCAAGAAATGAACAAGAAAATTCCTGTCCTTGAAGACAGTAGTCCTGAAGACTTGAAGGACAGAAAACATAAAGTACAGCTTTACCTCTGAAGGAAGAGACTCCTTCCATAAATGCTGAACAAACATCTCATCAGAGAAAACTTCGGCATTTCAAAAATGATGGACTAAAAAACTCCATACAAATTCTGTGTGCAGTGTTACTATAGAAACGACGCATTAATATAAATGGTCATTTGCCTTACATCTTGCTTTAATACCACTTTGTTGCAGATATTATTTCTGTATCCTCCTAATGTACGTCTTTGTACACGTTTCAATATTTTCGGCAGAAATCAGCAGAATTAGTGACATCTGAAGGTCCGAATATACAAAATTGTCATTCTGCTTTACAGTAAACATGTAACAGGGAACAGTGTGTGTGTGTGTTTCATTTAATAGCACATTACAAAATAAACCCCTAGATTCGACCCACTTCTGTCTTCTCAACATATGCACAATCTTTCTTTGCTGAAAAATGGACTCAACATTTTATTTTATTTTTTTCAAATTCTACAAAAGCGCTGTACAGAACAGAATGGACTAAACTGAGTGATCTCCTCAAAGCTAAAGGTCATCACTGCTTTCCGCTTCTTCAGTTGAATCACAGCTTGCAGTAAAATGCGACTCCTTTTAGCTCTTCTCTGTTTTATTGACTGACTGAAACAAAACCTGTTCAGGATACGTAAATCCAAAGCGGCTCATTCTATCTTTGACCTTCACAAACATGGTGTGTTTTCAGCCCAGAGGCATTTTCCTGATGCTACATGTGTTTTGTCAGGCTTTTAACAGGCGCACTCAGCTTCCCGGCTGGTGAATGAGCAACGCACAGTAAAGCCACAGCGCTGAATACACTCCTGCAGCGTGTACACTACAAAAAAGTCTGACTAATTGTACTTTGAGTGAAACATAAAATACATGGACATGAAATTAAATTGTCCAGATTAGACTTTTGCTTTGGTATAAAAAAAAAAAAAGTATCTAAGATGAACTGTTGCCATGATTTTATGTGAGAGGATGTCTCTTCCAGATGTATGACTCAGTTGTCCCCTGTTTGCTACTCCAAGACCCCCATGTCCTGAATAAAAGCCCCAGGTTTAACTGGAAATCTCAGAATCTATGATGGCTCTGTGGATCTTCACAGTTCTCCTCTGTCTCTTGTGGCATTCATGTGTTGCCCTTCTCAACGGTAAGAATTTCACTTTTAGCACATAACAACCAAAATGTTTTAACGTACTGTATGGTGCATGTAAAAATTCTCACAGTAATTAAGGTAACATCATTATCCATTCAGGAGCGAAGTGTGGCTCTCCTCAGCTAAGAAGCTCTCTCGATCGCTATCTGAGGATCGTCGGAGGCTCACAGGCACTTTACGGTTCTCACCCCTGGCTGGAATGTGGCTTCCTAATTAATGCAGTCTTATGAAGTGAAATGGAGGGGGATTTAGACTCTAGTGTGTGATTTTGCTCTACTCAGGCGAGTAAAGTGAGCTGTGTGTTTTTACCCAGGTGTCTCTGAGGTTCAGAGGATCTCATTTCTGTGGAGCTGCCATCCTCAGCGACCGCTGGCTTCTGACTGCCGCTCATTGCTTCACTGCTTCCACAGAGTCAGGAAGTACAGCTTTACATCTATAATAATAATAATAATAATAATAATAATAATAGAGTGAAGTGCAAGTCTTAAAGATCAACTACAGGAACAAGAAAATAGGAATGTCTTTGTAAAATGGATTTACAACTGGCTACACCAACTAGAATTATTTTAATAATTATTTTTTCACTCATATTGCACCATTTATGAACCACCCTTCACTATCACATTGAAACATCACTCATCTTTTATATTGTGTATTGTGCTGTTTTGTCAGGGCTTATGTATAATGAATATATAAATATTTATGCAAACTGTACAATATAGCTTACAGTGTGTGATAGTCATACAGTAGTGCATGTAATGTGTAGGATATGCGCATTTACTTTGCAATATTGCTAAATCAGGGCCTAGGCAGCAAGCTCAGCAGTGTGACATTAAATGTGCTGTTATCTGACATGCCAGTGTTTGTGTAGAAAGTTTCTGCGTGGTGTGGAGGCTGTAGTGGGGGAGTATGACCAGAGAGTGGTGGATCGTGGGGAGCAGAGGTTTGGTGTGAAGAATGTGATGCTTCATGAGCAGTACGATTACACTCTTCCTATGAACTACGACATTGCCCTGCTGGAACTGAAAGGAACCATCCACTTCAGCAAGTTTTTTTTTCCTCCAAAACACTTGACTTCATACACTAAACTCCTAAAAAACAGCTTAAAAGTTGAGGAATGTATGTAAGACATGTACGTAACTATAGAAAAGCTACCATATTAAAGTGAGTGCATTAACATAAACCTGTGATTTGATTTGCAGCCAGAGCTACTGTCAAAGCTGCTGTTATAGAAAATTAACATCTTCTGACCAGTCAAGATTGAAAATTCAACAGTGCTGAGGAATATATAAGGCTAAAATTAGAATGTGTACATTTATATTATTAAAAAAAATGTAACTATAAATGGATTAAATTATATTGTGTCATTCTATTATAAATAAAAAGTGATGTTTATGGGCAAATTGCTGTGGAATAAAATACTTCAGGAAGTGCTGTTATTGGGGGGAAAAAACCCTTCTGGATGGTAATAATAACTCTGCTTTGTGTCAGGCTGTATCATTATTACACCACCCAATCGTTGATTATTTTCCTAACACAACATTGCGAGTATTGGCAAAAATGGAATCCATGTTTAAAAGGTCATATGCATACACTATGTTGGCTAGATGGAAAGCATTTTATTACATCAAGATGGATTAAATTGTTTGCTTAACAATGGCTAAACTTGTCATAGCTCTATTAAATAAACCATAGGAACACTGAATATGTTTTCTATGTCTTAACATTGAGTGTCTATCAATAGCAGATGACTTTGCTCAGCCTGTATGTCTTCCTCTTCCTGGTGAGATCTTCCCACCAAAGACCACCTGCATTGTTGCTGGATGGGGACGGACAAAAGAGAGTAAGAAACAGAAAGTTTAATCGCATGGCTCATGATTTGGCTAATTTTTTTAGTTTTTAACAGTTTTGCCTCTTGCTAGGAGGTCAGATGGCTTCAGTTCTTCACGAAGTGTCGTTGAACCTGGTGGATCCAGCCATCTGCAAGCACGTCCTACAGACACTCAGACCAGGACTGCAAAACCTCACAGTGCTGTGTGCTGGACCAGAGAGAGGAGGGAAAGATGCCTGCCAGGTATTCACTCAACCTCCATTAACCACTTTCTTAAAGGAACTGTTTGGTAAAAACATCCACTTACCCCAACTGTGGTCTATCAGCCAAGATATTTTGGTGTTCAAAGTTTGCTTCTGAAGGCCCTTTTCCATAAAAGCTACAAAGGCTTACAAGTAGCTAAAAGGCAATAGAACTAGATCATCCATAAATATCCCTCAAAACAGATTTGCTGGCTGGACAAAGTGGAACTTAATGCCATCTATAAATAAAGTATGAACAAAATTTTACTGTGTACCAGAATGCTGTAATGTTATGGTGGCAGCCATCTTAGAAAACTTGTTAGCTCAGTATTGGAATTGGGATTTGGTCCAGCCTCAAAAGGTTTGTTTGACCATATAGTTCACATCCTCACTTTCTGTGACCAATTTATCCTTGTCAGGGTCACAGTGGATCCCGAACCTATCCCAGAAACACTGGATGTGAGGTGAAAATACTTGATGATGTGATATAACTAAACAAAAATGATTAAAAACCATACAAATCAAGAAAAGCCAGGCACAGGAAACTATGTCTGCACTGACCTTCTCAAGTAGTTGCCACCCCATCCTCACCAGGAGAAGTGGACAAAAATAAGCAACTAATGAATTAACAAAATTAATACTTGCTGTAGGGGGACTCAGGTGGTCCTTTGCTGTGCCCTCGGGCTGATGGACAATGGGTGGTGATCGGAATCACGTCTTGGGGCAAAGGATGTGGACACAGCTGGATCAACAACATGGTGAAACCTCTGATTGGAAGAAGTTCACCTGCAGTGTTCACGAACATCCCTGTATTCATCAAATGGTTGCTCCGGAAAGGTTTGCCTCATCAGTGTTATCATAAACTCAGTTTGGAAAAGGGGTTCAACATACGTGCAGTTTTTGAAGTCGTTTCCCATTCGAGTCATAATGTTTATGGGAATAAAACTGACATAGTGTGGCTTTCCTTTATTCAGGAAAAGTACTCTCCCAGTTAAGTGTACAAGACGGAGCTCTAAAAGGTAGTGAGGGAATTATACGATACCCGGTTCACCCAGGCCTGAACTACAGCAACAATGAGTGAGTCCTCAATGTTTCAGTGTTCATTCTTAAGGTGTACAGGAAGACTGACAATGGTTTGTTGTTGTTTTGTTGGCAGGGCATTCTCCTGGTCTATCGGTGTACCAGGGGGAAAAAGAATCCTGTTGGAATTCTTGATGTTTGACCTGGAGAACCACCCTCTGTGCCAAAGTGACCATCTCACTGTGTTTGCTGGTGAAGGTCTACCGATAGGTGAGGAAGATGTGGGAAGGCAGTCTGGACCAAAAATGTTTCTTAAGTGCTCTTTGGTTCTCATTCACATCTAGGAACAATTTAGCATAGCTAATCCACCTAATCAGCATGTTTTAGGGAGGTTTTAGGAAACCAAACATGGGGAGAACATGAGAAACTCCACATGGACAGTAAACTGAGCATTAAGGAAGCAGTGTTTCTCATTGGATTGGCGTGCCATCCAGGATGTATTCCCACCTCATGCAAGTAAGTGCTTTATCCTGGTCTGGGTGTGGTGGATCTCAGGAACACTGGGTGTAAATAGGAACACACCCTAGATCAGACCTCAGACCATGGCAAAGCACAATGCACACACAGTATACTCCCACACTCCTTCATACCTAGTGGAAGTTTAGACGGGCCAATCAACTTACCAAGATTATGAGAGGTGGAGGAACCTGGAGCCCACCTGAAAAAGAACCTCCATTCAGACATGGAGAGAACATGTGAAACTCTACACAAACAATGACCTGAGCTTAGGTTCAAACCAATGATTGTTTTTTCCAATAAAAAAATAGAAACAGAACTAAAGGCTGAAATCAGTAGGATGGCAATGCTTGACAAGGTTTCACAGTAAAACTTGAATATGCTTTGTTTTTGTAATCAGGCCGATTTTGTGGCAGCAAGTCGCCTGCACCACTGCTTATACACTCCAACACCACCACTCTTCAGTTCATGTCTGATTTTAGCATCTCAGGCTCAGGCTTCTCCATTCGCTTCAGAGGCGTCGAAGATGACTACACTTTGGGTGAGTTGCAAATCTAGTGTCCCAACCAGTTAAGCCAAAAAGCCATAGCTGGCAGAGCTGGTTCCAAAAAAAACATATCAGTGTAGCGTTGAGATAAGACATGACAATTATGAAAAGAGGTATAAACAGAACTTGTTTTGGGGGCTCATTCCTAACATTTTGCTTTGCACATGTATGGGTGAGTCATATACAAGTTTGTCAAGTTGTTACATTTGTCTGTCTATTTGTGTGTTGTGGAGATATGTTGCCTTGAACAGTATTTTGATTCCCTTCAGTGCCACGGTACAAAACAGCTTTGACTTGGAACACATTTGTTTTTTTTACTGTTGCAAGCAAATTTGATCATTCGTCTCAGGGACTGATAACTGATCACACACAAGCAGCGCTTATTTCAATTCCATTTCATCTGTATAGTGCTTTTAACAGTAGACATTGCCACAAAGCAGCTGTACAGAAATCCAGATGTAAAGTTATCCCTAATGAATTACAGGAGATAGCGGTGAGGTAAAACATGAAGACGAAACCATTCCAGGATCCTGGATCAAAATGGAACCCATCCTCTTCTGGGTGACAATGGATAGTGAAGTTATAAATCATTATGCCTTCCAGTTGGACTGCTTTATAAAGACAAACCAAAACACATGCAAATTATGACCAGTGATGGGTGTAAGAGGGGTCCAGGGACAAGCAGTACCTTGTTACAACATGGTGGCCTTAGTAAATGTGTAATCAGAAATAACACAACAACATAAGAGACAGAAACCTAAAGTGCTATGTATAGTCTAATACTTTGAAGTAGGAAAGGTGGGATTATAGCTTCCATTAAACAACTTAGTAGACTATAGAAATCCAGATGCAAAGATGATTTTAATGGCAGTAGGTGCTTTCAGACCAGAGGAACTTTTCCATAGTTCTTAGAACAGTTGGAGGAAGTACCCCCTTTGTGTGTGTTTGCACTGCAGGAGCTGAAAATGATTATAGCGCTTAGAACACTATTTTTAGGGACTTTTTAGCTACTACTTCATGTTAGGTACTCTCCCAGCACAATAGGAACCATGAGAGATGCACGTGTATGGTGAATGGTTCAGACGTAAGTGCTGTGAGATTCTTCGAGTCAAGCAGTCATTTTTTTCCCTCAGTCAGTGGGCACTACAATTACAGGATAAAACAGATAAAAACTTATAAAAATGCGCTCAAGAACAAAAAATGTTGGTTAACAGATGAGAGAAGCGGACACCTGAGGTAGAGTGGTTGGCAAAGTAAAGTGTAAATAAATTTGAACAGAAAGACATGTCAATATTCTGACAAATCCATATGATAGAAACATAAACAAAGAACAAAGAGAAAATATGTGCACTGCAAGCTGGGCTGAGAACTGCAACATGGGAAATACTTGACATGTTGGCCGAAATAATCACTAAAATCAAGGGAAAAATTCATCACCAGTGGTCACTAACCAGCAAGTTCCCAAGTTCTCCTTGGTCCTGGAAACCCAGTGTCCTGCACATTTGAGTGTTTTCTGTGCCCTAAAATGCCAATTTCATCTAATCAGCCCTTTCTACATTGAAATAAGTGTGTTACAACAGGGAAAACACTAACATGTACAGGACAGGTGTTCTCCAGGACCAGGGCTGGGAATCCATGTATTAACACCCCAAAATCTAACCCTGAGGAAATACGACATTATTGTGTTATAACATTAACTGATACTGCTATAAGATACACAATGTCCATTATACTTTGGAAATGTTGGAAAATCTATGGAATTATGAAGCTAGCTAATATTTTCTAAACATTTGTTGTTTGCACCCCATCTCTCCCTCACATACACTGGGGCATTGTCACAAACAACATCTAATTTCCCCATCTCTGTGTCCACACATTTCCATCATTAGCCCTAATCTAGATTACTAATTATTTATAACACTCTGTCTGGCTGAGTTCAGCATGCGCAACTCTCTACACAGGTGTGTGCTTGGCACTAGAGACAGCTTTGCCTGCTGAGACTTCCGTCTGTGCCCTTTTTCTAAGGTGACACAGCACAGGTGGGTCCCGTGAGATCTCGTGCTGGCGGGGCCATGGCCATAGCGACAGCTGTGCCAGAGGACGCCATGCACACACACAGACACACACATCCACTGAGAGTCAGGAGTGGTGGATCAAAACACCACTGCACTTTCCCTCTCCACCACATGACCCCTGGTGGAAAGAAACACAACACCGCACCATGTTTGTATTGCATGCAAACCGGCATTGTCCTGTGGGAGTTGAGTGTGTGTGCGTGTGTGTATGTGTGTGTGTGTGCGCTCTGTGCTCGACCATGCTTGGATCCACCAATGCCTCCTCTTTTGTGTTTGTTCAGGGCCAAGCTGTGGCACAGAGGCACTGGTTCAATCCCCGGCAGCTGTGCAGAGCCCTGACTACCCACGATCCTATGGCGACGACACCCACTGCCGCTGGGTAATCTACGTCCCTGAGGGTTATGTTGTCAAGGTAACAGGGCATTAGGGTCATGGTCAGGACGTGAGGCTGGCACGTTCAGCTCGTCTCTGGACATGAATGCATTCATTGGCTCTTTGAATATGCAGTGAGAGTGGAGACCTTGCGATCAGTTTTCCAGGCCAGAGAGAACGCGATACTTGTTCCCATTAGAGTAGGGCTGAGGGGTATACCTCTTTAGGTAGACACGTACTGATTCATGTAATGGTGTGCATTTTTCAAAATCAAACTGAATAATAAAGAATACTACTGATTGATAAGTAATAAAACAATTGGGGGTATGCTGTTACTGCTAACATCCCAAAGTTCATTATTTTCCTATGACCGCTCATCCTGAGCTGTTTGATTCTTCTTACATCACAGCAATTTGATGACTTTTTTTAAAATTAAAGGATTATGCATTGTTGTGGAACGTCCATCCACAATGAACAAACGTCTATCCAGCATACAATATCTGAAAATCAACAAGAGTACAAACCAAGACCAAACATACCAAAAGGTGGATGCTGCATAAAAACAATGGGGGAGAAACAAGGCAGGGAAAAGATGAAGGAAACAATGATTGGACCTCGCTTGAAAGTTGGCAAACTGTAAGACTTTGCAAAGTGTCAGCATGTCCATGTGCTTTACAAACGAAGAAGAGGTTTCAAATTCAGGTGAGGGTGCCCCCTGGCAGTCTGGTGGGGCGGAGTCTTGGCTGGATGTTACTTTGGGCCCTATTTTATACCCAGTGCAAAGTGGGGCCAAGCATGACGCAAGTGTCTTTGCTAGTTTGAGACTGACGGAGTTTTCCTGTCCGTTGCCCACTTTGTTTGCCCACTTGCGCCATGCACCTCAAACCTATTCGGTTAAAATAGGTCCTATTATATTACATAGAAGCCGTAAACTCTTCCTGAAGGCTTTACAATTACAGCCTTACCTCTGATTGTTCTAAAGCGCTAAGAATGGAGACTCTAAATGCTAAATAAAAATTTTCTAACAAGGAACCCCCACCATATTAACATTTACACATGGACTGTTCTGTCCCCTTCTGACCAATCAGATTTGAGAATTTAACAGCACTGTAGCATAAATAATTCTCAAAGAGCCTATTAGGATTTGTTTCAGTGCAGTTGAACAGTGTCAGAGCATTGTTCTTTAAAAGGTCGATACAGACATTTGATCTGCTTTATGGTGTCATTAATAATTCACTGCTCTATTTGCAGTATAATTGGTGTAATGCATAAGGTAATGTTGCATAACTAATAACGTTTTGCACTGCTGCGTGTACAGTACATACCTATAGTGTGTGATAACGGCACTATGGTGGAATTTTGCTTCTCTTTTGCCTTAGCTTGACTTCACTGACTTTGACTTGGAGGAGTCTGAAGGGTGTCAGTATGACTCGCTGTCGGTGTTCGGAGACTTCGAAGCCAGAGAACAAATTGGTAAGCTGACCAATTTGTACTCTTCCTGAAATGTGAAGCTCCACAGCACTGTTAGTAAGGGATACGTATGCTAGTGCTTAGCATGAATACGGCTCTATAGTAATGCTAGCTAATGTTAGATATAAATTAATCCAGTACATGAAACAATGACGCATAAAACCATTCTAGTTGGAGTGATGCAATGTGTTCCTCAACTTCTTGAACTCTCTGACATGGTGTAAATGTAGCATTGTGGTTAAAGTAGTTCTCTTTTTCATGTGTAAAAGTGGTGTTGTGTGGTCAGAACATTCCTCCTCCGGTGTTGAGTTTTGGCAGGGTGATGGTTGTGCAGTTGATGACGGATAGCAGCGTTTCTGCCTGCGGCTTCAGCGCTAATCTCTTAGTCATCAGCGAAAAGGGTGAGCGTGTCAACAGACACAAACATGCAGAGCTGGTGCTCATCTTACAGCCAACACCACAACTCACACACCCATGTATATATTACAAATACCCTTGTGAAGCAATCAATCTACAGTGGCAGGCTAATTCGTAGTAGATTGACACATAGACTCTCAGCTTCTAGATGAAGATGAAGATGAGAGAACATGTACGTGTTCCTGTAGATGGTTAAAGAAATGAAGAAACGAATTTCAAAGAATGTAGATTTCTAAGAAACAAGTTTCAAAGAACACGAAGAAACGAATTTCACTGTGCTGTAATGTATATGTGACAAATAAAGGCTTGTGGCAAATAAAGGCTTCTTCTAATGTTATACTAGACCGCTAATGCGTAACTTAAAATATTTTTAAATAAACATGGCAGGCGAAAATACCTGACAATGGCATTTCTGCGTCATCATGATAAACTATTGATTGTCATTCCGTCTAATCCGCTATAAATGCTCTTCATGCCCACAGACCTCCATGATGGACAGCATGTAGACCTGGATGAAGAAGCAAATGATGACAGTGGCCTCCTTCCTCTGTAGTCAGAGAGAGCTTTGTCCTTTTCACACACTTTGTGACTGTGTGTAATTTTTGTCTGTGGATTGCGGATTTGCATTAGATAAATGATCTCAGTGTTGTGCAAGCCTGATTTGTTTTATTTTGTATAATGCAAGCAGTAAATGCACAGGCTGTTCTGTATTTATGCTGACCGAGGTGTTGGGTAGTAACTGGCAAAACCGTGTATTATTAGAAAAGAAAATGAACTATTATAAATGTTTATGACATCAATGTATAGATAGGTCAGTGAAATGGATTACTTTGCATATGTAGAAAATATTCTGATACAATGGCACCATTTTAGGTTTTCTCTTAGAAAAAAAATACATATAGTGTATTTGTGGAAAGTTAGTTATCCATTAGACAAAATAGGAGTGTTTGGAAAAAATGATTATGTATATATAAATAAATGTTCTCATTAGTAGACTGAATTTCATTAATTCATGCCCAGGTTTAACACTGAACTTCTGTCTTCAAAACCTCACCCTCTTCCTATTCCATAAATAACACAAAGTGCATTATGGGTGTTTTGCATCCCTAAGTCATTCTTGAGATTTTTCCCGATTTAAGATTTAACTCCTAAAACAGTGGGTCATTTCCCCCAGTGTAACCCAAGTATGAAGCTTTCGAACTGTGCTGTGCCTCAGTTTGTGTACTTCCATTAGTACTCTTCCATGTAGTACACTTTGCACACTGTGTACTCATTTGTGTAGTGTGTGAATTTCAACAGGGTAGTGTTGTCTCAAACTGAACACCGCAAATTGTTCAGTTACTAGAAATGACGATAGCAACATCTGACCGTGATTGTTGCATCACCCAGCAAAAATATCTGCTGGCTTTTTTTTTTTGCTCACTTACTTTGCTAACTCATTTCATTTTTTCTTGCTTTTGCGCGTAGATGTTTCACACGTTGGTGGTCCGTCTTTTCCGTCTGTCCGTCTTTCCTACAGGGTGACTGGATTCTAACTTACAGCACTGCATTTTGGGATTTCAGGAACGTCAGATATTATACACTATGCTTTTAGGCATTATCACAGACTGGGAAGACTCACTGTTTGGATTGTGTCACGACAAAATGAGTACAGTGTCGCAAAAAAAGTTCAGTCCGAGACATTCCGAGATACTGAAACAGTAGTGCGTCGAAAAAATGTCCCACGTACCATTTTTCTAATTTTGCTGTAAATACATTCCTCAATCTTTAATGCATCTGTGACCAAAATTTTATATCTCAAAACAATCTACAAATATGTCTAAATATGACAATTTTCTGGTTGCTATGCATTAATTTCAATTTACACGTCACAACATTTGCAGCTGATGTTCTCCGAACTTGAGAAAAAGTCCGTTAAGATGATGATACCGTAAACATTTTGGCTCGTTTCGTTGGATTGGCTGCATCAGATTTAACAAATGACTGCTTGTTGTAAGTAGAATTAACTGTAGATTTAGAATATCCAATAAAACAATGGGGTTTTTTGGGTTTTTTTTGACCAACACTTTGCAGCCCCATTTAGTGAGACATTTCAGACACGTGGCGGTCTGAGGAATCTGCGCCGTGACTGCCAGCCTGTGTGAGCCGTCCTGTCAGGGTCACATGGAATGTCTCATGGCCTCGCTGCTATGAGAGTCAGTTCAGTCTCTCTCAACATTTAAACGAGCGTGAAATGAGTTAGGAATACTATCATCTGACGTGCTGTGGTTAGAATCAGTCATGCTAAGCTAATAGTGACAAGAGCTTTCTAATGATCCAGACAGGTATATACACACACACACACACACACACACACACACACACACACACACACACACACACACACACACACACACACA
>JAQMYM010000002.1:22378631-22390092 GCA_030014255.1 Parauchenoglanis ngamensis | reverse complement strand
CGCCTCTCGCCCCAAGATGCTGGGATTGGCTCCAGCTTCCCCACGACCCAGACGGATAAAGCGCTATAGATAATGGAGGGATGGAAATGTGTTTGTTCCATAAGGAGACACTGTACCTTTTTTCTAGAAATGAATGCTTGAAATGATCTGCAAATAGACCAAACAATTAAAGTATGATTTTTAGACAGACGAATGTACTCTTATAAAAGTTGTGTAATCTTCATTCAGCTTAAAGTAGGAAAATATAAACTCTTAAAGCTACTTAAAAACATAGGAAAATATTAGCTAAAGCTAACTAACACCTTCATTCCTCATCTCTCAAATGTGAGCTAGCATGCTAATAATGCTAACAATGCAAGTTAGCCGAATGCTAAAATTCTGATGGCAAATACCTAAACGTAGTTATGTACGAAAATGGATTTTATTTTGGAATGTAAAAAAAATAAAAATTAGGTGAAAGGGAAAAAAAACTCAAATAAAATACACATATTTAAAAATCTGTTGCTAGAATTTTCTTTTTTTTTTGCACTTTCTGCACTTATTTTTGAATGATGCTTGATTTCAAGTGAACCAATCACAAATTAAATACTTATGTTGCATGACTGATTCAGTATTTAGTTTTAATTCGATTGTCTTTTTTGGGGTTTGTTGATCGTGACAGGACATTTCACACGACACAAAGAGATTCCGCTTCGGTCTTCCCTCGTCTCTTCATGTGCTCGGGCTTCCAGTCGGTATGAACCCTCACGTCACCTCACACTTATCTCACCTGTATTTATATTGATATCACTGCTTCGGTCTTCTCCTACACCTTAAAAGGTCAGCATGTGTACCTGTCTGCTAAAGTTAACGGGAATCTGGTGATCCGAGCTTACACTCCGGTCTCCAGTGACGAGGACCAGGGGCACGTCGATCTAGTCATAAAGGTAGATAATAAAGCACAAGTAAACAAAATCTTGCCCCAGATGTTAACAATATACAGTATATAGTTAAAGGACAGAGGTGGGGTTAGCCATTGTAGCTTTTCTGATCATTTTATTCTAAGAAATGAACTCTTTCTAACAGTTAAATTTGTATGAACTTGAGTTCAAAACCTTGTAGCTTTGTCTTCTCTTCCTTGTAGAGATGTCTTTCCTGCTAACTTGCTAAAAAATGTTCTGGGTAGTAATGCTAATCAATTGCTAGTCAATAACACTCATGCTAGCCAACACATTTAGAAAATAAAATAAAACTTTACTTCCCTGTGTCGGAGAGAAATTTTGTCACAAATCCATAACTTTAAATTTTTACTTTAGATCTCCTATTGTTAAAGACCGTTAACATTTTTGCTTAGTACACAATCATACTTCAGGGAAATATGTCTAGTCATGCTAACTACAGTATGTATAAGATTTAAAAACAAAAACTGTCAAAGAATAGTTATTTAAAAGATTGTTAAAGTTATATTTGGCGATATGATTTGATCAGCGGGGAAAAAATGGTGTTTTGACCTTTATTAACCCTGATTCTATTCTCTGACCTCTGACCCCTAATCATTTAGATTAAACTCTGAATGCAGTTGGCAAACATAAGCTTTAATATTACAGCATGTGTTTTATTTCTCATCTACACTTTTTAACTAGGTGTATTACAAAAGCACACACCCAAACTACCCCGATGGGGGCAAAATGTCTCAGTACCTGAATGATATGAAAATTGGAGACACCATCGACTTTCGAGGGCCAAACGGCCTGCTGGTGTACAATGGCAATGGTAAGGACACTCAGAATAAAGAACTATAATAATAATAATAATAATAATAATAATAATAATAATAATAAAAAGGTCAATGAGCTGAAGTCACTCAATTCCTGGACCAAAAGGTGTGTAACAAATAACTGTAACTGCTAACCACCAGAGGGCAGCATCAGTTAACACTTCAAAAATAAGTTGAGTATAAAACATGAGTATATTTTATAACTGAATTCTCAGTGATAAATGCTTTTTCTGTTTAAGGTCAGTTTGCTATAAGGCCGGATAAAAAGTCAGATGCCAAGCTGCGGATGTTTAAGCATGTGGGAATGATCGCTGGTGGAACAGGTCAATATATATATACATCTAATGAATCTGTGAATGCAGAAAGACTCAGGTTCTCTCATTGTTGTTCGTTCTGGTGGTCTCTACAGGCGTCACTCCAATGCTGCAGCTTATCCGCAGTATCACGGCCGATCCTGCAGAAAACACCAAGTGCACCCTTATTTTTGCCAACCAGGTAAGTCGCACTTTTCTAATTTAGCATTGCATTACTACATATTGGATGGTCTTGGTAATTCGTAACGATGGACCAAGTCATACACAAAGATTAATATGACTTCATTCATATGAAACATCTTCTATCTAGAATAACCCTTATGAAAAGCATGATAGTTTATTATAGCGTTACTGAGATACATTATAGCTCTAAAACACTACATGATGGCGGCACGGTGGTGCAGTGGTTAGCACTGTCGCCTCACAGCAAGAAGGTCCTGGGTTCGATCCCCGGGATTGGCTCCAGCTTCCCCGCAACCCAGACGGATAAAGTGGTATAGATAATGGATGGATGGACATTACATGATCAAGCTGTGATGCATTTTAATAACGGTGGTAGTTCATAGTAACTGTGGTTTATATATATACAATAACGATCAAAGGTTTGGACACACCTTCTAATTCAATGCTTTTTCTTTATTTTTATTACTTTTTATGTAAAGACACTTCATGTCTTAAAGTAATGATGGACTATCATTTTTCTTTACTTAGTTGAGCAGTTCTTGACATAATATGGATTTTTGATGTCGTCAGTATTGTATAAAATAAAGAAAAATCTATGAATGAGTAGGTGTGTCCAAACTTTTGACTTGTACTATATGTCTAAGATAAACCACAATACCAGAGCTATAAATTGTATAAATGGACTAACAGGCTATAGATTCATGCATCCTGTCATTGACAGTCGTGTCAGGTGATCAGACAGAACCACACACCCCTTAGATTTAGTGTCTAATTTATTTAAGCCTGCTTTGCTGACACATCCTGTGCAATTATCTATTTTACTTTAAATAAAATGAATCAAGCTCATTCTTGCTGTCAAATAAACACTTTCACGAAGCCTCTACATCTGGAGTTGTGCTCACTTGTCTTTATTTTATGGCAGAAGAATGTTTCATACTTATCTACGCGGTAACTCTGTACACAGACTGAAAAGGACATTTTGTTAAGGAAGGAACTAGAGGAAGTTGTGAAGAATCACCCTGATAAACTCCACGTGTGGTACACACTAGACCGACCTCCACAAGGTAAACATCACAAACGAATTCTGTTTATCAGGTTCACCTACCATACAGGTCATGTTGTAGGTGTACAATTACTGACTGTAGCCCAGCTGTTGATGTGGAAAAAGTATTTGCTCCCTTTTACCCTGTCCATTAGAGGAAAAAGGTTCACCACAGGATCACTATTCACCAAATATATGGCCAAATGTTTGTGGACACCTGATCATCATACCCATATGTAGGCCTCCGTCAACATTTGCTCAAATAAATCTTAGTGGAAATCCTTCATAGAAGAGTGGAGATTGTTGTAAGAGCAAAGGGGAATAAATCTGGAATGAGATGTTGAAAAAGCACATATGGGTGTAATGGTCAGGCGTCCACAAACTTTTGGCCATATAATATTTTTAAGGTGGTGGATGTGTTTCAACACTGATATGGTAAACCTCATCACTGCTAGGTTGAGAATCAGACCTCTAACTAAAAATCCCCAGTCAGAAAGTGACACTAACGATACTGTAGGATGATTATAACAAAAAAAATATATGTATATAAAGAAAAATATAGAATAAAGAAAATGAACAAAAATATATAAAGTTATAGCTGCTTACTGTTTCTCATGGCTGTTGAAAATTATTAGAATAATTTATGTTTGATAAGTAAATAGATTTCATATTATTTAGCACATCAATCCTAATGTTTATATTCAGTACTGTGTGAAAGTTTTAGACTCCATATATTTTATGAATTTGATGAATTTTGCATTATTGACTCGTTACAAAAACCATTTTAGATTTCCAAACGTTACTTTTCCAAAATGTAATGTTACAGAGAAATTTCAAAGACAGCAAAATATTACGGAAGAGACCATTTTTCAGACCAAAATAAAATAATTGAGGCTCCTGGGCTTTGCTACAAAAAAGAAAAAAAAGAAGCAAATTCTCCAAGCTGCTCAGTAAACTTTGCAAAACACACATTGAACCTGCGATTACTAAAAAGCAAACAGTTGTTGCAGTTGAGTTTACTTTATTACTTGTAGTCTTTTTCAATTATGTAGAAAGATTTAATTTCATTATCTTTGAAGTCATCTGTACTTTAAAGCATTTCTTTGCATATGCCTAAGACTTTTGCCCAGAACTGTACATCAACATTAATGTTTATTTAATTATGTATTTAATATATAATTAATCAATGCAACTTGATTATTTAATGCATATAAAGCAACTGTGCTTGACACAAAAATGGATCATTGTAGTTTAAAAGGTAAAATCTTATATTTTTCCATAAAATAATTACACAACTACTTTTCCGTTGTAAATATTTAGTGAATAAGAAAATGAGTGCTGAATAAAACGTGACCGGTGATATGAGATTTCCACAGACGTAAGAAAATTTAGTGAACATGTCATTGTAAAAAAAGAAAGAAAGAAAGAAAGTGTTTTATCTCTCAGTGTTACGTCTGTTGATGCCCCAGGTTGGGAGTACAGCACAGGATTTGTGGATGCTTCAATGCTGAAAGCGCACCTTCCTCCTCCAGCCAATGACGTGCTGATCGTGATGTGTGGCCCGCCCCCGATGATCCAGAGCGCATGCCTGCCAAACCTCAGCAAACTCGGCTACGACCCACAAAACACTTTCACATACTAACACCATCAGATGCCTTTGCAAAGAAAATATAAAATATATACGGCCATTGGGTTGGATGTAATATACAAGAACTTCTTGTATTGTATGTATGTAAAAAAATAAATAATGCATAAATATAATGTATTTTTTTGTGTATGGCTTCCAGGATTAAGCAAAATGTAAGTAAGAACTTGATTAGAACTCACCACAGCGCTGTCAGTAGTGCAGTTACAAATCACAGGTTTATATTAATGTATTCTTAATGTCTTATTGTTTCTATAGTAATAGCTAATTCATGGCGATTTGTATGCTAGCCATTCCAAATCGAAGTCTTATTTAAGAAAGAAAAACAGATAATCACTGATATGGCAATGTTTTCTATGAATTGTTTATTTTTTACAAGTCATATTTACGGAAGGAGTTTCCGGTTTCAGTACTTTGTAACTTAAAGCGTCCCACCACTGGAAAGTTGTGGAAGAGTTTACGTTTTGTGGCTTTTCCATAACAATCTGGAATATTTTTGCCTTTTTACTTTTAAGAGAGGCTGGTGAGGAAACAGCTTTCTACTTTTAGTTTATAGCTGCTATAATGCAAGTGATAACGGGAACTAAAAATGACGTTTGCAAAATAATAAAAAATTTGAACGAACAATTGTCGGAAATAAATTGGAATTTATGGAATAAGTGGAATAAAACATATCAGGACGTGCTGTCATAGGAAAATAATCCAATTCTGGATGGCAATATTAATTTTGCTCCCTTTCAGGCCATATCACACCATCACATGGTTGGTTATTTTTTCTATAACAGCATTTCTTTCCTCACTTAATTGAGTATTTTATTATAACATATGAGTGCTAAAAATGTATTCATTTCCTAAACATGCCTCCCACCCTCAAGTATTCAGATTTAAAGTTTTATTGTGTTACTTTAAAGGTGCATATCAGATTGAAAAAATTATGCACACCAATTTTATCCCATCTTTCCTAAATCTGTGCATGTTTGGTCTCTTATGTTTGCTGGTTTAGCCTTGCACTATGGTTATGAAGCTTAATAACAAGTCATTCGAAGCGTAGTTTCCAGTTTCACAGCAAATTGTGTATATGGTCCTTTAAATATCTATTCATTAGCCGTGTTTCACAATCTTGAATTATGTGTCTACAAAGAAAGTCTGTCAATGAAATGGTGCTATTGTGTATGCTAAAATTATACATAAAGCATTATGAAATAATTCTGTGATCGATGTTAAAAGACAGACGGTGGACAGGAATATCACAACCACAGCAAGGCTGTCTGCTCTGATTGTCGATTGGCTTTGCCAGGTGTAATTAGAAAAGGCAGATGATGATGGTGATCATAAAGCTGATAACGTTACGTGAACTTGACAAGCATGGTGAGAGGAGGATCGTAATCCTTCTTACAAACCACCTTTCGCAGCATCCCAGTGGCAGTAGCAAAACCCCTGGCCCCTTTGAAAAACCCCTCGATAAATGCCTGATCAATTCTAACGCACTTCCCAAGTGCCTGATGCAGGTTGTTGCTCAGCAGGCCACAGATGTTCCCGGGATCATTCTTACATCCAAAGAAGAGGAACAAAGCAAAGCAGCTCCTCCCGATTCCAGCGCAGAACTCCACCAGTCTCTCAGCTCTGGTCCCCTGACATGGCTCCACCTCCATGCTGGAATGTTCCTCAGAATTCTCCTGCGTGTTCTCCGCAAGATGTAGGACCTGCACAGCAATCTGGATTCTGGGGATTTTACTGGGTGGATCCAGCACAGCCCAGACCCAGTCAGTCCCCAGAAGGAACCTCTGTGTTTGAGTCATCACTGTGCAGCTGAAGGTATTGGTGAGGTTTAGCTGGAAGCTGCGCTGGATGTAAGTCATTAGGAAGATCTCGCGCAGGGCTGCACCGCTTGGCCGGAACTTCTTATCTGGGTCTGTGAAGTGAAGATACTCGCAGGTCCTGGATGTAGCCAGATGAACACAGTCACTAAAGAGGGAGCAGCATGATGCAACTGAGGGTTTATTGGAACTGGACCATAGGGACTCGAATAGCCAGGGTTTGGTCTTGGTTTGGTTCTCTGTTTGGTTCATCTTGGTTGATGCTGGGTCAAAGAGTTGTTTCCCTAATGCACTATGAAAATTAGATTTGATCATGATTCAAATTAGTGTCAGTGCACCCTCATCGTTAAAAAAAAATCTGACTTTTTTCCCCTCAGAATTCTGACTTCCTTCTCAGTTCTGACATTTTCTCAGAATTCTGACTTTTTTCTCAGTTCTGACTTTTTTTCTCAGAATTCTGAATTTTTTTCTCAGAATTCTGACTTTTTTCTCAGTTCTGACTTTTTTCTCAGAATTCAGACTTTTGTCTCAGTTCTGACTTTTTTCTCAGAATTCTGACTTTTTTTCTCAGTTCTGACTTTTTTTTCTCAGAATTCTGAATTTTTTTCTCAGTTCTGAATTTTTTTCTCAGAATTCTGAATTTTTTTCTCAGTTCTGAATTTTTTTCTCAGAATTCTGAATTTTTTTTCTCAGAATTCAGACTTTTGTCTCAGTTCTGACTTTTTTCTCAGAGTTCTGACTTTTTTCCCCACAGAATTCTGACTTTTTTTTCTCAGTTCTGACTTTTTTCTCAGAATTATGACTTTTTTCCCCACAGAATTATGACTTTTTTTTCTTAGTTCTGACTTTTTTCCTACAGAATTCTGACTTTTTTCTCAGAATTATGACTTTTTTCTCAGTTCTGACTTTTTTCTCAGAGTTCTGCCTTTTTTTCCCCACAGAATTCTGACTTTTTTTTCTCAGTTCTGACTTTTTTCTCAGAATGCTCTGAAATTGATGTCTCATGGCCATAATCTTCTTCTGTCCTTCAGAGATATGTGTGGAACTGTGTTTTTAAATCCTGCTCACAAAGTTATTTTTGATTGTACCTGCTTTTTAATAAATTTTTAGTTGGTTTTGTTTCCCAACATAACAGTACAAACAGACTATTAGCCTAATTTAAAATGCCGTGACCCTGACCAGGCAGTTACTGAAGATGAGTAAATGAATATTAAATTAATAAATGTGCTCGTGTGAGGTTTGTTTGTGTGATGCACACCTCTAATTTCGAACAGATGTTGTGTGTGGTCAAATTTTCTAAAATAAATAAATAAATAAATAAATAGCCCACCTCCTATTTGTATCTGAATTTGATTTTGTTTAGAACACGTTATCTGTTAAATCAGAATAATTAGTTTGTATTTGGATATATTCCTGTCATAAATCCTAAACACATGACTGAATTTTAATACTTGCTCAATACATCATGAAGCTAAACAATCTCACAATTCTAAATAAATGATTATGTGAAATAGAAATCTTAACAAAATTAAGTACAACGTGGAACCAAAAAAGGAAGTTATCCAAAATGGCTGCCTCAAATGATTCACTGTTTTATGCAGTTAATTTCATACAGTTGTTGTTGTGCAAAAGCAATAAAACAATTGTTTAAAAAATCAACAATGTTGACCATATGGCTCATAAGAGCTAAGATGTGAAGTTTTATGTGTACTATACAACATGACTGCACAAATTCCACAAATTCACTTAACCTTAATCATTTCAGCAAGTCTGTGTATGAGGTACTTGTTTATAAAAAAGTGAAATTTTTAATTGTTAGAAACATTAGTCTCCTAGATCTTGGCTTATTGACAGAATGCTAACTAAGAATTTTAGTCATTTTAGCTAGAAAACATAAAGAAAGCTCTTTTTTTAAGTGTACTGAATAATGACAAACAGTGAAACACTCACCAGTATCAGTCTTTCTTTGGTGTTTGGAGAAAGAGAAACTCTGTCCAGCTCTCTCTTCTTTTCTCCAGAGTCCTATCAAAAAACCAGTTTAAGGCAGAATAACAAACTTCTCCCAGAAGCAATGCTGTCCATGTGCTCTGTGGGAGTCTTCTCGTCAGACCAGTTGGAGCGTTTACTTTTGGCTTTTTGTCTTAAAGCTGCCTGTCCAAATTTGCCTCTATTTTTAAAGGGTTTTATAACAAAAAGGACAAACATGGGCCTTGGCTGTTACAAGTAACATTGCACTTTAACGATTAGAGGACTTTACTTAACCACTGCCATTTTGGGAGGGAGGTTTTTTTTATGTTTTTCGTCAGTAAAAAACATCACTAATCAGTAGCTTGCTTACTTGTCGTTAAATTGATAGTTTATGCAAAAGTAATATGTCCTTTTTGCCCTCCCATCAAATGTAGTTAATCAGCCATGATGAGTTTGTTGTCAAAAGTTTGTGTTAATGCAAATGTTCCAAGAGTAAGAGATTTAGCTGATAATGTAGTTTCAATATTTTATAATTGCTATAGAAATTGCTTTGGAAATGATAACATATTAAAACGAGTGCATAATTATAAGCTATAAATTCTAAAACTATTGTTTTAGAAAATTTTACAATTTCCGAAATATCGGATTTGTGAATTCAACAGTGGAAAAACTCTCATATTTTAGCTTTTTGAAAAGTTACATCCAAACGAGTGCTAATGCACCGTAAGGATCCATTTCTCCTCCCCAATCCTTGCACAGTTTTGCACCACTGTGTAAATGCTGTAAATTGGAAAATCCTAAATCCCAGATGTCATTAACACAATATTAGATAGCTATGATAATGCTAAACTGGTGGCCATAAGCTACAGTAGCTTTATAATTTCCATGCAAAGCTAAAGAACTTTCATTTGAGGTTTGGGGAACACGAAAGTATTTCATATTTAAGCTCATGAATCTGTTTTTTTTTTTAAAATTTTTTAACATTTAATTAATACAGATTACGTTCAGCTACAAGTATGAACTGTATAAGGTTCATAAAAATATATAATAAAAAAACAAAAACAAAAATCACAAGAGGTATGTGATTCACTATAGGAGTGTATGTAAGTATACAAAGCTAAATGAGGTATTTATTAAGATTAGATTATTTTATTTATATACGGTGGGCTGTGTTTGTTAAAATGATTAAGCCTAATCCAAAAATACATCATGCTTATGAAAATATACATTTAAATATGCCTTAAACCTATAGAACTTTGTGCTTACATTTGAATCTGAGGTGTATATGGTATTAAACATCCTAAATCAGCCTAACATTGAAAAATACTACTGATACAATTTATAAATGGAAATGACTATAAGGATGGTAACGTGACGGAAGCTCAGCACAGTGAGTGTGTATTGAGTGTTGAGCAAGCTCTACGCAAGCTCCAGTTAGCAGACAATGTGTTCAAGTGCCACCGGATTCAAAGTTTGTTTTCATATGTGCTGTTTCCGGAAGCTTCTGCTGGGAACGTGGTGTGTTAGGCTGAGGGATGAGGTGAAGGCTGGATCAGGGATCAGGGAGGTCGTGGGTTATCAGTGCCGAGGCTTGGGGTCTGATGCGAGTCAGGGAGGTAGTGGTGTTAGCCGAGCAGCGTATGGTCACACCATGGCAGTGTGACTGCGTCTCATTCCCCTCAGGAGGACGTCTCGGCTGAGTAAGTGCTGGAAGCGAGAGTTGAAGCAATAGCTAGAGTTAGAGCACAAAGCAAATCTCTCCTCATACAAGAAACTCTTCGATGTGGAGCATCATTGCTGATCTAAGATCAGTTTGTCAGTAATTCCTGTAACTATCTTCTGCAATATATAAAAGATAAAATCTGATTCTAGGTAGGCATTCGGATATATTCGAATTCTTTCTAGCTTCCAGTGGTGCTTGAAAGTTTAGAATTTTCCATGTTTGTGCATAAATCATCATCAGATTTTTACACAGGTCCTAAAAGTAGATAAAGAGCATCCAATTAAACAAACAAGATAAAAATATTATACTTGGTTATTTATTTATTGGAAAAAAAAAAAAAAAAAAGATCCGATATTACATATTTGTGAGTGGCAAAAGTATGTGAACCTCTAGGATGAGCAGTTAATTTGAAGATGAATTTGTGAAGAATGTGAAGAAACTCACCAACATCCCAGAGATGAATCTGTTCTAGTCGGACGAATGGGCTAAAATTCCTGCAAACCAATATGTGGGACCGATCAACAGATACCGGAAACATTTAGTCACAATTATCGCTGCACAAGAGGGTCTGAAAGGAAAGGTTCACATACTTTTGCCTCTCACAGATACGTAATATTGGGTCATTTTCCTCAATAAATACATAACCGAGTATAATATTTTTGTTTTATTTATTTAATTGAGTTCACTTTATCTACTTTTAGGACTTGTGTGAAAAAACCTTCAAGCACGACTGTATACACTACCAGTCAAAAGTTTGGACACACCTTCTCTTTCATAGGTTTTTCTTTTCTTTTTATGTTTTCTACATTGTAAAACAATACTGAACACTTCAAACTATGAAGCGACACATATACTGAATTATGTAGTAAACAAAAAAGTGTAAAAAAACACCAAAATATGTTTAATATTTTAGCTTCTTCAAAGTCGCCCCCATTGAGCTTGATGATATTGTGGGCATTTTCTTACCCAGCGTCATGAAGTCGTCACCTGGAATGCTTTTCAGTGAACAGGTG
>JAQMYM010000002.1:22351730-22362233 GCA_030014255.1 Parauchenoglanis ngamensis | reverse complement strand
ACAACAAAACACACACACACACAACCACACACACACACACACACACACACACACACACACACACACACACACGCACACACACAAAACCAGCATGTTAAATCACTGGCGGTTCATGCCCTTTAACTCCTACAGCTAAGAAACTTTAACTGCGACAGTGTATTAGGGCCACTGTATGTAAAGACAAACAAACAAACAAACAAACAAACAAACAAATAAATAGAGGAGGTATGGGAGGGGGGAAATAGTCCAAAGAAAAAGCTATGAATTTCCGAGATTAAAGTTGTAAATTTATGAAGAGAAATTCAGATATTTCAGATCGTAAAGTCGTGAATTTTGCAAGAAATAAACAATTTACAAAAAAAAATAAAAAATACAAGAAACCAAGTCACAAATTTACAACAGACAAAGACATAAATTAATGACAAACAGAGTCACAAATTTACAAGGAAAAAGCACAAATTATGATTAAATCTGGGTTTTTTTCTTGGAATATTATGTCCTCCATGTTTGTTTTTCTCGACTTCCCCCAGTTTGCAACCTGATTGGCTGAGACGTCATAAAATGCTCGACATCCCCCAGTCAACTCTGGAATCTCTGCAGAGCCAAAGACGTTGCCGACGATGGCGCTTTAAAAAGTCCTTCCATTCCTTCTGTCCTGCCCCGCTTCCCATACCATTATATACAAACGCTTACAATCTCAAAACAACTCTCAACAATGGCTTTATTTCATAAAGAATTATCTATTATACTTTTCTTTGTCTTTCTTTTATACATTTTAGGTACTTGGAACTTTGCACAAATAACGATTTGTATTATAGTAAACAAGTGAAGTCAGTGACCATGGACTGCTGCTAATTCTTAATCGCTAAATACAACACAAAGCCACTGAGAGAACAAGTGTGTATATGTGTGTGTTACAGGGTGTGCCACTACAGATGAATCAGACCTCCCACGCACACACACACACACACACACACATATTGGAGTGACTGCATGCTGGTGTGAATCAGGCAATTCAACAGTGAAGTGCAAAGTGGAGACATTTTGTCACACATTTGCTTACGTTTGTCTTTTAATTTCCTCTTGTACACCTCCTCTACAGCACAGAGCAGAGGACGAGACGCCACAAGAAGAGAGAGACACGGGTTAACAACCTGCTCTAACACAGATCTGAATTGGTGCACTATATAACCACTATATGCACATGCATGTATGTACAAAACACATATAGCCATTATATTTAGATAGATAGATAGACAGATAAAAATACATATTTTCAGATAATACTCTAATATAGTTATATACAAAAAAAATCTAAAAGATTATATAAAAAGGAAAATATATTTGCAAAGAAAGGGAATTTATCTCTATACAAAAAAAATATATCAGTAAATAAAGGAAGTAAAAAAGGCATGTAAAAGTTGCATTTATTTCATTATTATTATTTGCCTATTTTACCATTTTGTTTTCTTTATTTATTTGTGTTTTTACTTTACATTTTAAATTTATGAAAGGTGCAAATAAATAATAATAATAATAATTATTATTATTATTATCATCTATTGACATTTAACATCAAGATTTAGCATCATATCCTCTAAATATTTTTAATACACTAAAACAAACAAGATGTATGGCATAAAACAATCTTTTGGTTTAAATCAATTAACAATTTTTAATAAAATTGTAGTTTTGTTATATTTTTGTTACTAAATCTATCTGTCCATCCAAAATTTAATAACTTTTAAATAATAAATAATTTCAGTTGCATGTTATGAATTAAAAATATACCAGACTGCATTTAATACAGTTCCTTCCGTTTCTACGATGTACTTATTACGCAACACGTACCAGAGTCACAGCTACTGCATACACGCGTTAAAAACAATACTTGTAATAAAACAAGGTGTGAAATGTGTAAAAAGGAATGATATATAAATTAATAACACTATAAAAGATATATTTAACTTACATTTACATACCTTTTCACTTCATGACCATATTTGAGTGGTAATATTAGAAAACCTTTTATAACATATTTTATATTTTAGTGTTATCCTACATTTAGATGTATTAGATGAATCTGAGCACTTTATTTCATTGTACAAATTCATCACCAGAAACCATTAAAAAACTTTAAACCTAATCATGTGGTTAGTACTACTAATACTAACACGTTCATGTCTGTTGATGTCATATCATGCTTTTGGTAAATTTGATTGGATTTGTAATAACTATACGTTTACAATGAATTCAAATTACTGCCCCGAAGGTATTTTTTCTTTCACCTAAATGACTTATTTTATTAAAAAAATAGCACTAATAACTGTAGCATGCACGGTGTCTACTAAAGTGTTGAAAACTAAACAAAACAGGTTGCTTTAAGATGAAAATAATGCCATAATGAAAGCTTAAAAGTGTTAGAAGTGAACACAGTGACTGGGAT
Organism: Parauchenoglanis ngamensis; assembly: GCA_030014255.1. NCBI lineage: Eukaryota > Metazoa > Chordata > Actinopteri > Siluriformes > Auchenoglanididae > Parauchenoglanis > Parauchenoglanis ngamensis. The sequence continues at coordinate 22,359,787 of JAQMYM010000002.1, read as the reverse complement.
CCTACAGGACAAAAATCCCAGACGCAGAACTTCCTGATATCTACAGCAGACACGGTTAGCTTACCTCTTTCCATGCTGTCGTTGTTCGTATTTCCTCTGGACAGGAGATGATGCTGTAGAGTCTCGATCTCTGCATCTTTGGAGGACAAAAGCTGCTGAAGCTCGGTGATTTCTGTCTGCAAAAAGGAAACCCGATTATCGCTAGCTGTTCGTAAAAACATCAGCAGTTTACACCGTGGAACATCAATCCTACACGAGGGACCAAACACTGGGGTCGGTTGTTGTTGTGGTTTAAACACAGGAGACATCAACACTTTAACGTGGTGTGTAGGAGACACATCTGACATGCCTGGCAGGAACTAGACATGAACAGTTATACAGAGGAGAGATGCTGAATGGAAAGACTGGATGAGAAAAGTTTCCGGATTTTTCCATCTGGTCTGTTTTTACGTCCTGAGGGCCTGGGACCTTCTGCACCACGTTGTTGCTCAACATGCTGTTGATCGGTGTTCGTCAAGATGTTTGAATAAGGACCTCGAGGCCTAGGAGCTAGAAACTGATACGAAAGATCTGGCCGCAGTGAAGCCTTGTGGAGCACAGAGCGCCTATCATTAGATCCTGAGCAGCAAAAAGCACAGGCTAATTGTGCACCGTCACCTCCAGTCAACATCGAGAGCAACGCTTCACACATGCACACGCACGCACACATTCCTGAGGAATCAGGAATCTATTTCAAGAAACTTACCACCATGAAACAACCTTTTTCTCACCTGCTGAAGCCTGAGACGTTTACCATTCATGAAACCAACACTTAACAACTCACACATGATGATGAGGACGACAAAAAGAGACCCGGATTAAAAAGCACGGTTGGGTTTGGAAACAACACGGAGATACGACACAAAGAAAAACAAGGGGAGAACGACGTTGAAGGACAGAGGAGCATCAGAACTGTAGGAGAGGACCTTCTTTAGCGCTAATTTGGAATTGAATCAGGATTGCGTCAACTTTATAAGGCCTACGTCCAGGCAAAAGTGATGGATAATCAGTATAACAATCTGTTAAATAGTAAAATAATCACTTTTGCGTAGTGTTTAGCATCTATAATGACGTGCCTTTATCGTAGCAAAAAACCCGAGGAAACAAAGACGTTAAACAATTTACAAGATTGTAAAAAATAACGGCGATATCGAATGGGGGATGGGCAAGCGATCTTTTTCTTAACTTTTGTTTAGTAAGGACCTTTCGGGTACATTTTGCTGACTCGCTTGAAAACAAAATGAACATTGGATATGAAACACAAATGTTTTTCAACTAGTTATTTATATCATTTATATGACTGTATCATTTATTTAGCAGCAGCTCAGTGTTCTCTTTGTTCTGGTGATTTTTGTCGTTTCTATGCGCATTTAACAGTTTGTTCACTTTCTTTGAAATCATTTATTGGTGTAAGGGTTTTACGTTTACATTTCAGCGCTACTTGCCTCTCGGATATTGGTTTCCTTTTTTGCATTTTGGTTTTCAAATAGCAAATGAATCAGTTTGAAATTCGGGAAAAGGACTAAAAGCTTCCTCAGGATCATGTCAGGTTTGTTAAAACACTAGTATTTAAGCTAACATTAGCTACTTGTTACACTGTGACATGATGTCATGACATCGTTGCTGTTATTGTGGACACTACTGTGCGTTGCGCTTTTTGCATTTCGATTTAAATTTCGAAACGAAGATTTCCGACACGTTTCAGAGCGAACAGTTTACTCAGAATCTGTGACTGGAATGAATTCTTTCTGATTCGCCAAAACTGCAGCCAGTAATGTACCACCAGTCCAGGAGATTTGCTCCCTGATGAGTTTAGTAAAGCTAAATGCTGAACGGTTTTACATTTGCTCGGTGTAGCATTCGAGCGCTCACTGTGCATCGCCGAGGTCCTGTCCTTCAGGTTGTACTCCCTGGTGATGAAGGTCAGAGGGTGAGGAAGACGAGTAAGCACCTGAGCGGCCCGACAACGCTCCTCCCAGCGCTGCTTCTCAACCTGAGTGTGCTCGACCGTGAGCTTCAGGCTCGAGAGCTTGGTCATGAGCGACTGGTAACACACATGAAGAGAGTAAGAGATAGAGAGCTAGACAGGGAGAGAAAGAGACGAAGGGAGAACGAGTAAGAGAGAGACAGTGGTGTATTATAGAGAGGGACAGGAAATGACAGCGCTAGAGAGATAGTTTATGGCTTCATTTGAATTGAAGTTTTGTTAGTTTTTGTTTTGTTAGACTTTTTACTAAAGCTTGGACTCTGAACAGATGAGATATAACTTGAAGCCCCTCTGCCCATCATTTTATTTTCATCTATCCTATTATTTGTTTTTCTTTCTAGTCTCTCGTCCAATGAGCCGCCTTTAGCTAAATGAATTACACAAATGCAAGTGACCGAATAAACCGCTGTTGGAATTGTTTCTGTTGACATAAAAAAAAAAAAAAAGTACTCGGGTTCTGTCTGCTGAAATATCTGCAATAGCTCTGACTCACTGTTTTGCTGATCATTCTTGGGTGACTGAATACATTTGGGCTGAAAGGAAAATTCTGTAAACGTGATATGAAAAAAAATGCTATTTATCAAAATGGCCAAACTCTAGTTCTAATTCAAGCTCATTCACACGTACACTTCAGGAACTCTGCTTTGACCGTTAAAGTAGTAAAAAACTGAGCAGGAAATGAGAGAGAGCGAGAAAGACAGACTGAGAGCGTACAGAGATAAACATAATTATGAGAAAGAGAGAGTGTAGAGGCGTAAAAGCAAGCTGACGAAAGCCAGAGCAGTCTTTACTTCAAATCTCAGTGAAAGAAGACAGGAGCAGTGTAATAAAGGAAACAGGTTAAGTTTAACACTGAAAGTATCCTCATACAAGGCTCTAATCATTTCCTACATAGAAAAAAAAAAATCCCCTCCGCATTACCTTTGTGGCTTTCAGCTTTCTCTCATACTGCGATTTCTCGTTCTCCAAATCGTCCACTTTGGCCTTCAACGCACGCAGCTCCTGCACCAGAGCCTGCTAAAAGCACACACACACAAAAACAATCAACCCTGCAAGGCATAATCGACATCTGCGAGGATGTTAAACCATGTTAAAAGGTCTCGGGTCATGATTTGGATCAGAGCATCGATCATCACGGTATTGCCACCACCTTAATAGTTAAAGGAACATTTCACCCGTTTTTCGGCAAAAATAATAAAATGTAAATACAAAGGGAAAACAGTAAACCCAATCCAGAGGACGGGACGCAGATTTCCAGACAGCCCACGTACCCGAGCCCACGCCACACACCGTGCTGTTAATGCAGGTCCTGAAACAAGGCGAAACCTTTCATTGATCAGTCAGTCAGTAGTTATGGCTCAAGCTCCTCCACCATAAACACACTAGGTGTATTATTATATAATGAGTTGCCAGTTTATTAGGTACACCCCTACCCCCATCATATAGGCCATTTTTGTAGGTACACAATCATAGACTGTAGCTCACTGTAGTCTACAGTCAGTAATTTCATCAATCAAGCTGTTTCTGTTAAGGTTCATGTATCTGGAACCAAAAACACACGGTTCCTGGATGAGTTCCTGCTTTGTGTTCCCACAACACTGTATGAAAAATGACTGCTAATTGATGAAATGGTAGTTAAGTTATTTATTCATTATGGGAACAGTAGAGCCATTTTGGACCGTGTTCAGAGTCCAGTTGAACAGATAAACCTGTAGTTATGTGGGGTATATTTAATTTTGAAGCTGAATATTTAGTCATAATTCATAATTATGAATAATATCATAATTTCATCCATAAAAATGCTTGGTTTTAAAAATAAGATTTAAGATATTTTCTGCTCTTTGTGTTAATTTTGACGAGAATTTTTTATTTCCTTTTAGCCTTAGTCACTTACTGAAAATTGGAGTTACATTTTAGTCTTGTTATTTATTTTTTATTATAAATTAACACTGCATTTTTGAAAGAAAACAACTAGACTTTAAAGAGACAATAGTATTAATTCCTAAATGAATAGTGTATCAATTATGTTTATAATATCGGCCTCAAATCGCATGCCATAGAGTTTTCAGTGTATCTACAGCCCAAAGCATACATTTCAGTCTGACATATTGTAGTTTCCTCAAACTGCAAGACAACATTGGGCTTCGATTTTTCGAGACACTCATCTGACTAGCACTTTCGTGTGCAGTTTCAAATGAAGTCTGTATACCAACGCGCACAATTTCCATATTAAATCCACTACATGAACATTAATCAACTCTGAATACTTTCCATAGTAAACAATGAGGAGAATAAAATTGAAGTTGTTAGTCTTTAGCGGTATTGTCAATGTATATGCTATGCTGTATATGCTAACACTGACATAACATTTGAAATCATCTGCTTACGCAATGCTCCATTTTGTGCCTTTGGGCTTGTCATTAACATTTAGTAAGACAAGCTCCATCCTAGTAGATTCTGCTTTGCTAATCTGAAGGAGGAAATGAAAAGGCTCGAAGGCTAAACCATCCCTGATTATACCAACAGGCATGTTTTTGGGGTTCCTGATGCAACTTGATTGCATGGGCAATATATCTAGGTAGGAGTGCAATTAATAACACAGCAACTCTAAATTACACACATTTATGTGCACTCTCAGTAAAAAGGGACTAAGATGTAGGTTACAATGAATGTGGGGCAAAAATAAAAGAAACAAGATTTAACGTATAACAGAGATCCTTATGGTCCAGTTGCATGATAAAGGTACGAAAGATGTGTCTGTAGCGATATCGCCATATTATCAAGGAAAGAATCAGTTACCCTTTTATTGAGAGTGATATATAGCTTCAGAGAAGCGTTAATCATCCATCTCTACAGAGTAAAAAACTCTCAGCACCCCCTGGGTTAGTGAGAGGTCTAATCATGCAGGAAGACCAGATTCCTTAAACCAAATCACTGCTCCGAGAGCTCACGGCGGGCACCAGTAACCCTCTGCGGCCTTTACGCTGGGAGGAGAGCTTGTTAAAGTTAGAGTGGAAATGGAAATGAGTCTGTGATGGTAAGGAGGGACGTGCAGTGAGCTTCACGGCAGAACAAAAAGCCCGCCTACGTTGTCTCCTCCAGAACTACAGTGGCGTCTGCCGTCCTCGACATCTGACGAGCACAGGTCCGCATCCGGGCTGCGGTTGAGAGCATAACGCGCGTCGTGGTCATCATGAGCCGGGCTCTCCGGGTGGCCCTCGAGAGCCCGCTGCTCCTGGATGCGTGTGGTGATCTCCTTCTGGAATTTGCGCATCTGCGCCTGGAGCTCGCTGATCACATTAACCACACACTGATACAGACAAAAACAAGCCAAATGGAAGAAAATGTGAAAGCGGGTATGAAAGGAAAGGAACAGGACGATGAGGGCTAGGAACAGAAAAGAATAGCAAAGAAATATTTTCTTATCTAAAATACAACTGCATCACAAAATCACAGAAAAAAACCCACAAAATAGTGTCTGATTGCTATTAGTAACGTTTGTTGATATTTTTAAATGACACACGAGTCTATGTGAAAGCTTGATTTCACTGATACAAAGTATTTTAAAGAGAAAACCTCCGCTGAGAAAGTCCTTTTAAAATTGTAAACAGAACAAGCGTCACAACGCGGCAACTAGTAGGGCTGGGGAATGTGACAAAACTATAATATCATGATAGTTCATGTGCAATATATAGGCTTCTTTTATTGCTGCATTTAAAAAAATAGACCTTTTATTTAACGTGTACAAGAATAAAGGAACACAGAAAAATTTGCAAACATTTTTTTTTTGCTCAACCCCTCCATTTCAGCCTTTTGTAACCTTAACGAAAATGCCGCAGATAGATATTATGTAAGCCAATTTGTGTCACGTTAACAAAGTTACCAAGCTAGCGTTTGACTTACAGCAGCTAGAATCACGGGGATAAATGGACGTTGGAGTACCTGAGTTTAGTGCGTATGATGCTAATGTTCGGTTCAGTTTTCCCACTTAGTGTTTCACATGCGTGCAGCCGGAATGATTCATGCGCAGGAGCAGCCACAGGCATGTATGGACTCCCGGATGGAGGACGTTTCATACGATATGACCAGTTGACGTTGAAGCTGATGATAAGGCCCACGTTCCACACCTATATTTAGCCGCCGCACTTAGCAGTCTGCGGGGAAAGCGTGTGTCTGTGGCATGTTCCAGGAGGATTTCTGTCATTCTGTGGTGCTGAAGCGAGTGTCTGCAGCTGTCACATGCAGGGAAAGTGTTTGTTGATGCAACAGATGCAAGGAGGGCTTGCTTACCCCGGCGCCAACACGGCATCGTATGGATGAGAAGGTTATAGTTTAGCAATTACTCCAAAAGAAGTTGATTAGCCAAGGCGGGATTCATTTTCTTGATGGCTACATTGGCCTTTTAGGTTAAACGAAATTATCTTAATTAAAAGTAGAACTAGAACATTTCGAACATTTCGTTTCTGGCTTTAAATCTCGACATAGCTTTTGACAGGTTTATAGAGTGAAGGAGGTTAATGGTGTTAGCAAAATCGAAAAACAATCATTCTTGTTTATTTTCTCCATAATAAAGGAACTTTAGTACTTTAGTACTTATTTACTAGTCGAGTATCGTGTTAAAAATCTCACTCAAGTAAGTTGAACTAGCTAGTCAAAATAATACTTGAGTGAAAGCACACATACTCACATATTTCAAAGTAAGTGATTTTGATTTGCATTTGAGTTTTTTTTAAAAGGTCCACTATGTAGGATTCAAGCCCCTGAATGCCCCTCTCTTACCCCTCCCTATCCAAGCGTGGGTTAGAGCGTACGGTGGCCGTCAGGTACTTCCAAGTACTTATATTTCCAAGCACATACACAACAATTCATGGTTACAGGCAATTATACACTAATGAAAACCTACTTATGAATTCAATAAGTATATTCCATATGATATATACTCCATTTCTGCTATTAGACACTCTCAAAATGTTACATAGGGGACCTTTAACATCTTATCAAACTTCTGATTTAATAACTATTCAAGAGTCAAGAGTGTTTTTTCACCATTAACTTTTTTTTTAATCATATGGAGCGATAGCCAGGCAAAAAAAGTGTACAAACGTTAGGCCACGCCCATATCTGTGTCTAATGCTGGTACGGAATAAAACCAAACTACTGTTTGTGTTGACTTTTTTGGATTGTTTTTAATCCTTTTGCCAATTTTTAGAGATAAGAGCTAAATTTTGAGTAAAAATTTTAAATTTGCTCCATCAGGTAATATGAAGTGTAATTAGCTTGAACTACATTGGCCGGCTTGTAAGTCAGTAAGCAAACGTCCTGTTACATCAGCAGGTTTAACATTAACCACACCTGTAACCGGGCAGGGGATATGTCGATGGAGTCCAAGTTTATTCAGTTGTAACCTTTAACATGTGCAAGTGCATTTTTCATGGTTTAAGTAGGTGGTCTATAGACTAGGGCTCAGCGCCAGACACTCAAGACGCTCGTTTACGGGACAGCTGGGTCTGGGACAGGTGTCTGTTAGGTGTTTTATGTCTACTTTTGATTTCTGTAAGTCTGTCCGGACGCCTGAAGCTCTACTCAGTAGGGGAAAGACAGGAATGTGGATGCCTCGGATGCCATCGCTCCGACCCGACGCTGTCACTTCAGACAGGTCACATTTCAATTAGTGACTGACCCTCGCTCACATTCTTTAGCAAGAGCAAGGCGTGTGCGCCGCTTCGCTTATTCACGCCAATCCAGCTGGTCATGTGATCACGTCTCCTAAGAAAACCGATTGACACGTGGAAGGCATGACATGCCTTTATATTTTCAGTCTGAGCACTAAGACCAGTTCTACTGTTCAGAAGTCTCTGAGTACTCCTTAAACACGCGGACAAGAATTATGGGTCAATATTAAAAAAACAAGTAAATAAATACAGCTGCTGAACCATACCAGACGAGCCTTAAATGGACAGAGAGAGAGAGAGAGAGAGAGAGAGAGAGAGAGAGAGAGAGAGAGAGAGAGAGAGAGAGAGAGAGAGAGAGA
>JAQMYM010000002.1:22334262-22349468 GCA_030014255.1 Parauchenoglanis ngamensis | reverse complement strand
TTCAGTCTATAATGTTTAAAGGTTCAGTCTATAATGTTTAAAGGTGTAATCTGTAATGTTTAAAGCTGCAGTCTATATTGTTTAAAGGTTCAGTCTATAATGTTTAAAGGTTCAGTCTATAATGTTTAAAGGTGTAATCTGTAATGTTTAAAGCTGCAGTCTATATTGTTTAAAGGTTCAGTCTATAATGTTTAAAGGTTCAGTCTATAATGTTTAAAGGTGTAATCTGTAATGTTTAAAGCTGCAGTCTATAATGTTTAAAGGTTCAGTCTATAATGTTTAAAGGTTCAGTGTATAATGTTTAAAGATGTAATCTGTAATGTTTAAAGCTGCAGTCTATAATGTTTAACGGTACACTCTGCTAAAGTTTAAACAGTTTTTAAACCAGTATTACCAACATTATTTCAATGATTTAAAAAATACAGTCTCACAAGTTTAATTTCGTGAATTTCGCTTTTCGTTTACACTCATCCAGTGTGGAAATGAGTTTTGCCTCCAGTTACTTCACTGCCTTTCAGCCCCACCGTTATTCTTTATAAAAGGTAACTTATGAGGCATACATGGTTCAGTAGAGTGTTGGGAGGAAAAACATCCACAAAAATGTCTAAATTGCTAAATTAAAATAATCCTAAACATGTAGTTTTTTTAAAACCTATAAAAATAACCTATATTAATTAATGACTTTAAATATGGGTGGTAGAGTGGGTAGCGTTGCTGTCTCACAGCTTCAAGGTGCCTGATTCAATCCGGAGCAGTCCGTGTGGGTTTCCCCTGGGTTCTTCGGTTTCCTCCCACCTCAGAAAAACATGCTGGTAGGTGGACTGGATGATCTAAATTGCCCCTGAGTGTGAATGTGTGTGTGCATGGTGGCCTGCAAAGGATTATAATTCCATCCAGGGTGTATTCCCATCTCACACCCAGTGCTCCTAGGATAGGTTCCAGATCCACTAATCCCTTAACAGGATAAAGAACTTACTGAAGATGAAGGAGTGAACTTTTCATGCAAAAAAAAAAGACAGTACGAGTGCCCAGGGAATATCATCAAGTCTTAACTATCATTAAGAATTAATACGGCTGTATCGTATGTGCAAATTCTAAACACCTCCCTGTCCTCCAGTCCGTAACATTAGCCAGGTTAGACAGTTAGACTGCAAAGGTACAGTTCACAAGCACAAATCAAATTCCAGTCTAAATCCACCGTCCAATCTAAACATGAGCATCATTGCAGAGGACTAACGACGAGCACTAGGGATTCATTATGACACATGCCTGAAATCGGACACTGTTGTCACTTCAAAGGGAAACAATTTAAACAGCTTTAAACTTATCAGGAGGTGAATCATGACCGGGCTTATCGGCTTGTGCAGAATATATTCAGCGGATGAGTAAACACACTCTCAGACGATCCATCCCACACGATAAGCCTTAAATGCAGGGCTTGGCCGAGCCGATTTATGACTCGCTGCTTAAGAGGCAATTAAACCAATTCCACGTAATCAGCACTGGTGTCCCGGATACTCAGCGTGGAGTAAATGCGATGTGGGAAAACGAACAGCTGAATGTCACTTATAGTAATCACTGCATGAAATCTAACAGCATAACCCTGTAGGATTCAAAGCTGAAGCCAAATCAGACGTAACAAATCAGATGTTACACATAAGATTTAGCGCTATTGACATGACAGCACAAGTACAAATCCTGACGGGAATATTAGCAACTAGTCAAGTTTAACCTCTTGAATGAGCGGATGGACCGTAACATTTAATCAGATGTGTTCAAAAACAGAATTTTCTATTTGCATAACTTTGTAAAATTAAAATGGAGGAAAAGTTGTTTACTGGTCACCATTTTTAGAGATCTGTGATTTAAATGATCGTTCTTTTTTTTTTTCCAAAAATGTGGGGAAACAAATCTGTCAGTTAACCCATCAAATAATACATCTTCTGCTCAACATACTCAAATCAACATATTAGCTTAACACATTCCCGCTGGCTCCTGACTTTTCGAATACCCTGTAAAAATGAAAATCCAATCAGCTACTTATTAGCTCCAAAATAACCTATGCAGACAGCCTTAATATCATTGCAAATGAGTCAGTTAAAAAATGTTGCTTTGCCACAGTGATTAATTAAAAAACGTTTTAAGATAGATTTTTGATTAAGATAGCTTTTCTAAGCGTACGCTTCTAATTTATGCACTGTTTTCTAATGCAGGGTGCCAATATTTTCAATAGTGCATCAGATCACTGTACTGTTAGCAAGAAGTCAAGTTCCTGAGCTAAGCTACTTTTTTCCTGTGCTTCATAATGGATTAGTCCAATAACAGCATTTAATAAGTCTCCCTTTGGCTTTGTAAAATTAAAACAGCTAAAAACGTGTCTTCTGCCCACCAGAGATAACGTAGCGTAAATGATTGTTTTTTTTTCTTTTCTTTCTATATGCACTAAATGTTCTTAGAGGCCAATGCCTTTATAAGAGAATTGACTTTATAACTTCCAGACATGCTTAATGCGAGGTTATTTATTAATTTTTTTTAATCAAATTTATTACAGTCATTATAGTATTTGGAAGGGAGTTGGGGTCACATGATCAGCAGGGGTCAACACTGACTCTCTGGTGGTTTAATCCTTTTACAAACCTTTCAACATGACCTGTATGTGCACTGATACTGTCCTTAATCCAGTCACTCTAACAAAGGTTCATTTGTATCTGAAATAACACTTAAACATTTAAACAAATTGACACTCAGGTGGAAGAGGAACAGGAACACTGCAGCACTTGAACCTGTCCAGGCAAGCGCAGGAAGCCACGAGGACGCACTATTTATGTCTATCACTCCATATCTATCTCTCCCGGTCTCCTTCACTGATTCCTGACATTCCATCTATGTCTGATTCTCATAAAGTGTGTCTGCGTATCTGACTGAAATCATCTTCCTAACAATTTTTCCTCTGGCAATATCCATACAGTATACGCTAGACAATCACGGTCTAGCATTTTTAGGATATACTTTAGTCAAAATGTAGTAGATTAGCCAAGATAAGTCAAGATATGTGATTTATTTCACACTGTGTTGCTAAGGTTGCTAACAATCCCAGATGCTTATGTGTAGAATCATTAATGATGTAAAGTTTACATCTATATCATCTTACACTCATGTCAAATCATGTTGAGTTGCTCAGGATCTCAAACAGACACACTGTTATCTAGCAAAACAGACAAAAGGATGGCGCAGAGTTAAAAACAGCTAGTTTGGTGATCAGGACATAGTTTGGTGCCACTTCGGACCAGTATCCTGTCTTACTTTACAGAACCAGAGACTTCACACACCAAACCTGTCCTGGCTGATGGACTACCTTTGGAATAAGGAGAAGGTTCTGCACATTCCTTTCTTGGCTAAACGTATCACAGGAGATCAGCTGAACAGACAGGACGGTTTCTGGCCAAGCTGTTAGCGTGCTCCTACCTGCTGGAGCATTTCCTCTGTGGAGATAAGTTTGTGGTGATGTTCCTCTAGAGAGGCTTCCAGATCTCTGATCTTCTCTCCCTGAGCCTCCACCTGCTCCGTCAGGACACTCACCTACACACACACACACATACATAACACAAGAACTGAATCACCTAATTCAACTCTGTCAGATTTCACAGCTTGAATAAAAATATATAGTCATCTCATTTCAAGGAACCCACATTTAATCGGTTTCTACGGAAACCCGTTGCCTAAACCTTTCAGCTACACTTACCCTGGTAACAGCAAGGCATACATGTCAAATCATCTAAGAATAATAATCTAAAAATTAAGACGTTTTACACCAGGGGTGTTCCACAATGTTAAATGTAATTATAAATGGATCAAAAGTATGATGCATTATTATTTCATAAAAATCATAACCATTGGCAGGTCCTGTGATGTCATGAGGAGAAGAAAACATGTTGGGATATGCCGTTATGCGAAGATGATCAACTTTGAGGCAGTACGCTACATCTCGCCACACCGATTTATTCCTCAGACACTTCATGCTGAGTCTTTTCCCGCAAGTTAGTAAGAAAGTCTTTGGTCCAAATGGGAAAATGTTATTTTAATGCTATGTTAAAAATGTTAGCCATTAATGATAAATAAATAAAAACTCACATTACTCAGCAACTATAACAGATTCTTCACATGTGATATTCACTGTCTGTGGCAGAACAAAATTAGAAGCTAATTAATCTTTCAACATGCAAATTTGAACACAAGCTGTAAATGCCATAACGCACCCACGTTCCACTCCCACACAGCATAGCGTCCAACTCACAGCAATCTTTCTTCCCACTCCGCTCCACCCAAACCATAACCTTTACTCACACACTCAGTAAAATCCTTCACTCTCGGCTCAGCTGTTTTCACAGTTAGACGGAAACTCACCTGATTTCACACACTGTTGAACACTCATTCAGTCTGTCTCTCTTCTCCGTCACTCCCTCCTTCTCTTGCAACACACTTCACATTTGTTTAACCAGTCATTCTTTCACCCCTACTTCCACGCTACTTTAGCAAACTTTACCGAACTACTTCAGCAAACTTGCAAGCGGAAACAAAACTATTAGCAATCACATACGACTTTCCAAATGCTGTATAAACGCTGAGTTTGTTCACTTTGTTGTTCCGTCTTGCCACAAAGCCAGCCCACCTGCTGCCAGACAGGTAAAAGGAGGAAGTGAAAGCTATGTGAGAGCCAATAAGATTTAAAAGAGGCTCAGAGCACAAAACTTTCCACCAATCAGCAGGAGAGAAGTTTGAGGAATGTGGCAGAAGCGTGACTGCAGGCACTGTGTGTGTGTGTGTGTGTGTGTGTGTGTGTGTAAACCTGCTCATTCTGTGTCAGACAGATACAGCTACAAGAAATACGACCTATTTTTAAGTCCACCATGATGGCTGAAAGGTCTCCGTGACATCAAGGAAGAGGTCATGGCTTGTTAAACTGGTTAAAGAGTTAAAGAATAGTCTTAAGTTAATCTCCTGTAAATGAAAAAGGTTATGAACGAAACCAAGCTGGTCTACAAATACTTTGTGGTAAACAGACAGTTTGCAGAAAGTCGAAAGACCTGTTTAAAGTCTAGTTGATAATAAGCACTTTTAGACTGGCGAGTTAACCTTGAATCTTCGCTCATTTCTGGTATTTTGCTTAGATCAGAGCCAGTATTTGTGCTTGGATGGCTTACAATCATGTACGTGCACATGCAACAAAAACAGCAATAAAACTGCAAGACCTTTCAGCATTACAGTAGCAGACTGAACAAATTCACAGGACAAGCTGTAATCGCAAGGATTCCTGCTTTTGTCAGATTGCCAGCTTCTCATGATCATGTTTTACAGCATTATCGTTTCTACAGTAACAGCTATTTCACATTGACATGCACAGTACACGCTTTATGAGTTATAATGTAATCTAATCTAATCTAATATATAATATAAGCCAACTAAAAACCATTAATTAACAATTGTTATAAGGGGGAAAGTTTTTTGTTTTTCATTTAACATTTCTGGAAGGAGTCGACTTCCAGTGTCAGTGCTTTGTAACGCTATAAGTCTAGAATTTCCATCAGGACCGAATACGTCTTACCATTTGTTTGCAACAAGTTTTCTTATAAACTTTGAGAGAAAGTGAAGAAATGACTGTTTATATCTGCAGTAAGTGATAACTCGCTCGTTTCGTGAGCATGTAAACATGACTATAAACAGATAAAGAGTGTGCTGTGACTTTCATGAACGAATAAATATTTTAATCATTCACAACGCGCTGTCATATTTGAGGAATGAAACACTTTGGGACACTGTTGGACAATAATCTACTTCGGGCTGATAACCAGAGTTCACGCTAGACATTTTTTGACAGCCAATATGGTTAATATTCCAGAAGTCTCTCATTGTCATAACAACGGAGGTAAAACCAAACTTTTGCATAAATATAAGTTTATATTAAAGTTGTCTTGGCAACATGTTTTACAGGTCACACAGTATTAGGCTTTTTAATATGCTACCAATGAATGTATTTATTTATTATTATTTTCCTATATGCCCTTCTTGTTTTCTTCCTGTTGTAAAGTAGTGAGTAACTCTTTTATAAGGACAGTCTAAAATGTCTTGACAGTTAAAGTAAGACATACAAATCAGCATTATTCTCGGATGCCTATAAAAAAACTGGCAAGGAAAGACTCAACAGAATTCAAATTAAATGAACTGTAACTACACTTAGAATCAGCAAACCAAGGTTTCATGAGCTCTACTATTTTGTCCAGACCGCAAAACAACAGGTGAACTTCAGACCACCGATGATGAAACTGCGACTGAGTGGATTGTGTATATATGGGATCTTTCTGTAAACACGTTGAACGCACAACCTAATTTGAACGTCGCATACGATTCGTTAGTAAAGAATATACAGTAGGTCATTCTCTGCTATCACACTGACAAAATAAATAGAAAATAATTAGTAGGGAGTATCTCTGTCTTCTGAAAGCAGTATAACGGCTGACTCGCAGCCTGACAGAGTCTATTGTGTGGCGATGAAGAGCCGGAGTCGAGTGGGGAGGAGCGACTCACCTGCAGAACCAGAGATTCTTTGTCCCCTTCTAATCTCTCCAAGCGCTCTTGATACGTCTCATTGTTCGAGCAGGCCTGGCGGTTAACCTGCAAGACACACACACACACACACACACACACACACACACACACACACAGTGGCTAAGCTGAGGTGAATGAACCAACCAGTTCCAGATAAAGGCTGGGAATCACTGGCATGGTGCCAAACAGTACTCCAAGGAAGATTCTCAATCATAAAGGTGTTTAATGATGCACAACGACATTAAAGTAAAAAGATCTGAATTACAGATGAATTACACAGCAGGGCCTTACAATAAATGTAAAGCTAGCTCATTAGCATACCCCATTCAATAATAATCACCCAAGTTTTTTTTGTCTCATGATGAAGTATGGAAATTTTGCACATCTAGATTGAGAAGGCAAACACACGATACGTTAAAATCAGTAAATATCTGTTTCTATGCAGCTGGGAAACGGACACAGAGAATACGCTACTGACTTTTAGCACTAGCACAACTTGCCAAGCCTTTCATAGAGATAATCTAAAGACACAGAGACAATGTAAATGAGTCAAAAATGTCAGGAAGGTCAACATTTCCCTCAGATGTGTTAGTAAATTAGAAGGAAAAGACTCACTGTTACTAAAATGACACCTGATTTACACTTAGCCTAGATGACTAACTGAAGCTCTCCATGGGAGCCGCCATGGAGATACAACACAAATTGTAATCTCTGTTCTACTATCAAAATATTTGGACTTCTACAACAGTAGATATCACACGAATGGGCCACTTATATGGATTAGAAATCTTTCTTCAGATCTTCAGCTTTTGCCAGCTCTATATGTCTTACTAGCAGCTTTCTGAGTCATCAGTGACACCCATATTGTGATGCTTATTAGCGAAGCCAGTAAATACTGCTGCTGTCATAGGAGATTAGTGAGCCGCAGTGCCTGTCAGCGCTAAGCTAGCAGAGCTAGCACCATGAGAGCAGAGCTAGCACTTGATTCACATATAATCTCTATGAAAATGCTGCTGAGTTGGGACCTGTCAGCTATCCTGAACACAAGTAACATTATTTCCAAAATCCCCTGTAAGGAATGTCAGATATATTTGCCCTAAAGGTATTTAAAATGCTTTTTAAAACCATATCCAAAGCACTTTTGAGTTTAGGGTTGCCATCCTCCACTAAAAATTAAAAGCCTTCCATTTTTGCTGTCACAAAAAGCATAACGTAAAGTGAAATTCCTCTACTAGATAAGCACTTAGACCTCTGCTGTGTCTTATTTACTAAATAGTGCAGGTATTGCATGATATATGCATTGATGTTTAAATAACCTTTGTTCCCCAGCAGCAGTGCTCCTAAATATAACCATGCACCAGGAGCTGTCATGCTCTTGTCAATGGAAAGCCAGCAAAAGGTAGCGAGAAGCTGCAAAAGCTAGCGCCTTTAAAAATCTGCTGCTGCATTGGGACCTGGCAGATCTCTCAGATTTTGGACAATGTTCAACTTCATTCGGACTGAATTTGAACACATTAAACTCCACTAAGAATGCCTGGATGGTTAAAGATTGGTCAGCAAAATGATTTGTACTTTATGAAACATCTGAACCACACAATATATTCTCCCTGGTGGTCTAGTGGTTAGGATTCAGTGCTCTAACCACCACCACCCAAGTTCAATTCTTGGTCACTGAACATGATTCCTGGGCGGGGAGGGGTGGGAATCAGTGGTTAAGGCTGATCAGCAGGCTGGAGGTTCAAGCCCAAGTGCTGCCACTGGTGCTGTACAATGGATGACGCTGTGCTCTGAACCACAACCTTTTGGAGATTGGTCAGATGCCTCCACTGTCAGCCTTTATGATATCAGTACTGCAAGGGTACGTCTTGTAATAATGGTTAACCAACTACATGGTACCTTCATGTGCTCACTGGATGTCCCTCCTTCTCTCTTGTGAGGTCGTAAATAAATTATTTGAATTCAGGTGTGCCGCTAATGTTACCCAGTTAACTAGCTTGATATATGTTCACTGAAATAATATAAATAATGCAGCCGGTGTAAGTTGTGACCACAGAAACACTAACATTTTTGAATGAATACATTAATAAACCTTTCTGTTGGAACTACTTTCGGAGCTGCTTTTAAATCCAAACATCAAATTCAACATCAAAATATTAACAACTGCAAAGAAATAAAGGGTAACTTTATTGGTCATATGTTTTATGATGTTTACTCTATTAATGGGAAATATTTGCCCTCATGAATAGAATAAACATTGGTTAATGCAGGTGCTAATTATTTGGATTATTTGCTGAAAAAAAATCCATCAAGAATACAAACGTGACCTAGCTTACGATTACTTCTGGTTTTATTTTATTTAGGGTGACCATAGGTCCTTTTTATCTAGGCACGTCCTCTTTTATGGAGCTAAAAAATGCATCCGAGGTGTGATTTCTAAATCGGCAAAAATGTCCGGGATTCGTTTTTTGCTTTCTACAGTCGCTGTTAATTTTGCGGGTGTCCGACTGCTCCGTGCCGCCATCCTGCCTCCAGTGTCCTCGTTTTTGAAAACCAAAATATGGTCGCATTATTTTTTTAAATGAAGCAGACAAATTCAAAAAGGCAAACTCAAATGTAATACCCAAGCAGTGTATCATGCGGGGACCAAATCTTTGGAAAGAGACACTGAAAATCGGTGTTACTCACATTACTCACATTAGGAGTGTGCTAATTGGGAACAGGCGGTTGTCACTGGAAGTCCAGGAAACTATAACAAGTTGGCTGATCATGTGACAGGTCATGTAACTGGGTTGGTTGTTCGATGTTTAAAGGATTCTGGAAAATGGAGTTTGTTTTGTTTTGGAGTTGGACCTGGTGGACCTGACATGACATATAATAAATAATGTTAATTAAAGGAGCCTTAAGTAAAATACTACCAGTGTGGGAATTTAATAAATTGACTTGAGGGATCAGAAGATAGGAAAAAACCCATACTATCATTAAGTCTTTCCAATTACCAAACATGGTGCATGGTACATACTAGAAATACTTAGTTTTGTTTACTTTATGCAGCCTTGTGAATGATTAAGACATCATGACCTTTAGCCTAAGAAACCATTTCCTGTAACTTGCACAATAGCAACTGGAGTTAGAATGTAGTTTATTGTCTACCAAGACAGAAAGAGATTGTAGGTGTGGGTGAGTGTGTGTGTATAAGACAGAAAGACGTTTCCTTTGAGGCAGCATCACTCACAGGCCCTGGGATTTCCCCCAAACACTTAATTCAGGACATTATTATTATGGCACTGTCCAAGAATGCATGACAGAGCCGATGGCGTATGTCGTAATGAACCCCTCCCTGTTAGGACTCCTTTACACACCACTCACAAGCCAGGGTTTACAGCCTGCTGACGGTAATTCAACATGTAATTACTGATTGTGTCCACAAGAATGTAATGCTTAGGTGCTATGTGTTGTGCTCATGTGGGTGTACCAGTGCACCCTGCTGCCAGATCTCATTATTTCCCCATTTCCTCCAAACCACAAAACCTTATAAACTTTAGGATGAATACGAAAGCCTTAACAACAAATACTCTGCCTATTGACAACAGAGCTGCAATGGAAGAGTTCAGTTTAGTTTGCACTGAAGTTACACTGGATTTTAATGTGGTTATAGGGTTGGACAACTGGAATCACTTTTTTCTTACTGTTTATACCACAACACTCTTTTCTGAAGAGGTCAGAAGGTGTATATTTGGCTTAGACATTAGTTCTGGCTGAAACACAAATATATTAATGTGCTCGTCCTAATACGTCTTTGTTTCTATAGTAACAGCTCATTCACAGGGGGATGGGGTTCATTGTTAGTATCGTTGCCTTGGCAATGCATGTCCATGAATTTGAGGGCGGTGCTTCTGAAGGAACACTGAAGGGAGGTGTGTATTCGTTTGGCTGTTGAGTTCGAACATCAACAATCTTTCTCCAGAATCGATGACTCCCGCTTTAAGGACATGCTGTTATTGGAAAATAATCCACTTCGGAGTAGTAATAGTATATCCACTTTGCGTCTGGTGGCAGTACACCACCCCATCATTAATTATTTTCATATAACAGCGTGTCACCAAGAGCCATTTTATAAGCAAGGCAAATTTAGGGCTGCAATTTAAAAAGCGCCGATAGGCATAGCCAGTTCTGCAGGTAATCTACTAACAATATGCAAATTAACGAACATAGACGACAATTTAATAATAACGAATGTAACCTACCTAGAGCAGCGCAAGTTAGCAAAGGGCCGCAGTAAGGTGCGTGACTTCTTTTAGTTGGAGGTTTCAGGTCGTCTTTCATTTCCTCCAGCGATTAAGAATTACGTGGATTGGTAATCGATATGTTCTGATAATGTCCTCCTCTGATACTCCAAATACATGAAAACGAGTGGGGAAAATTTCCTCTCATCCACCAAGCACTTCCTGTTCTTCTCCTAGTGGCAACTATCACAGCCATGTCAAGTGTTTTTAGTGCTAATTAAAGGTGCAATTAGCAGAACATTGACTACCGCAAACATTAATCACATTGCATGATTCATTGAAATACTCCCCTCCCCCAAATTCCCTTCTGTGCGCCTTTAGTAAATCCTGATAGTAGATTTTTAATGCTAAAAGAGGGTGTGTGCTATCGCAAACTGTTAGCAACTCTGGCCCCATGTGTTTTATTCCTTACATAAGAATATGTAGCATGATGCTGATGTTTGAAGTGTGTATAGGAAAGAGAGGATGAGATAGACCTACATTAGCATTACTAAAAAAGCAATCATGGGGCAACAAACACGTCTTGGCTGATTGTATAAAAGCTCTTATAAAGGCACACACTCTCTCTAGGGTAATAAACCAGATTCGCAGTCTGCACTCACTCCAATTTTTGCACTCTGGGGGCGACTCAACAGGAAATGTTCTCTCAGGTCAACGGTCCAGATGACTTACTCTGTCAGTACTGTTCACAGCAGCCCGAGTACGACCAGGCGACCTGGGCGCATAAAATAGGAATCATACAGCGTTTGCATGCCACATTCAAATGTGTTTCAGAGGTTTTAACCTCCTTCCCTGTGCACATAAACAAAACATAATGGCTAGCTCTTATTAAATGCAAAAAAGCCTTATGTGTTTAGGTGAAAATTTTAATTTAGAGTGATTTTAAACAGACCTGTTAAGCAAACAATGAAATATTCACAATGCTTCATTTTACCCCAAATGCAGTCAGTCATTTCTAACACTGTCTCTGCTCTCTGCTGCTTTAGTTTAGCCCTGAAGCTATGAGGGTAATTTAGCCAACAAGTAAAGGAAGCTCATAGCCAACATTGTTGCGGAATTAATATCTCAAGCTGTGTCAAGTTGTTCAGATGTTTATGTGGATTGATGTTGTTATCTATAAAAATAGATTAAAGGACAGAGCATCATTTGGAAACTGAATCTTCATCAGCATATAGACTACTCAGGTTTGATATGTGAATTAAGTAACAATTTATCTTTTTATATATCCACCACCATATGGCCAAAGTGAGTATTGAGTATATCCTACTCCAAAACCATGAGCAGAAATATTGATATGTTCCATTTTTGCTGTTATAATAACCTCCTTTCTTCTGAGAAAGATTTCCACTAGATTTCGGAGCGTAGCTGTGCGGATGTGGGCTCAAGGACATGAGACGTCAGCCACAAGAAGACCTGACATGAAGTTCCTGTTCATCCTAAAGGTGTTCAGTGCAGTGACGAGATCAGGGTTCTGTGCAAGCCATAAGTTCTTCCAGTCCATGGTTTTGGTAAACCATGTCTTCATGGAGCTGGCCTTGTGCACAGGGGCATTGTCACAGCTTCTTAATTCCAGTGAAGGGAAATTGTAAGGCTACACCATACAAAGACATTCTAGACAATTGTACGGTTCCAACTTTGGTTTCTTCTTGTATGGTTTCTACGAAACGTAAACAACCTGAAGCAGAATATTTTTAGTGATGCTAGTGCAAATTTACTGGTTGGTGCTAGGTTTTCATTATATTGTTATGAGAAGCTAATGGTTGTGTGCCACTGGAAGACGTTGTTAGTGCAGTTACATTGATGTTTAATAGGAGAAAACCTTTTATGTTTATCTCAAAAATAAGTGATCATGCTTTTTTAATGGTTTTGCTGCTAGCTCTTCAAAGTAAAAAAAAAAAAAAACAAGACCAAAGACCCTCTTTTCTATTCTCACTCGACCTTTTCCAGGGGCATTCAACCCAAAGTACCAATGTCATGAGAAAGCAGTGAAGACTTCTTCACACAAATTTCACAGATTTCTGATCATGTTGCACAGAGTGAACCGACGAGGATGTGAGATTGCTGGACAGACTCGAGGACTAAAGCGCTGCTGCAGCTCTTTCTTTAGGTAGAGATGAAGCGAGGGAAAATTCTTATGTGCTATCGGAACTATCGTAATTACGAGTTCTGAGCACATGAATGCTCAAACAAAGGTGTAATTACTAATGGGACAGTCAATTTGTTCTATGATGCCCGAGTTCTGACGTAGACAGGGCGGAAGGCGAGGCATCAACAGATGGTAAGAATTAATTTAGGCTATTTCATACTATTTAATTTTTCTGTAAACATGGCTATAAATTCCACACCCATGTGGTCAAAGTTTTTGACAGGTCATCCATTTTTTAAAAAGCTGATTCCTTATGTGTGCTAGATTTCTAAGCACGGACGTGAATGTGTGACAAGTTGTAATTACGATTTCCGAACTTGGAAGAAGGATCTTATGACGCAGCATCACCGCAGCAGGTAGTCGAACAGCATTGTGGGTAATCATGGTAAAAATTAAAATCACATGGTAATTAAGATATTTTCCTGAAGCAAATGCTGATCATGTGATAATGAGAGTGTTCTGTACTCTTACATTTTGAGCTAAACATATCAGTATAAGATGAAATGTTTTGCTATGAAGAACAGCTTTTTTGTTTTTTTGAATTATCACAAGACTGCAAGCCCGCAGGTCACAACAGTGCAGCACCTAACATGCCGCGCTGAACTATAATTAGGTTTCAAATGTTGCCTTTCATCACAGCTGTTTGGAGCCCGGTTCAGCCTTCAGGAAACAGGTCTGGTGTGCGAAGACTTGATGCCGAGTCTTAATCCGGATCACGGTGTCTGGAGTGACACTCTGAAGGCGGTCCTTCATCTCGTGGAGCGTGCAGTCGTATAAGAACGACCAGTTACTATTTTCCAGTTATTCTAACAATCATAATGGTTACTAATTATACTTAAATACTAATGTAACAGTGACTGATCCATTATTCTACGGAAATATAGAAAGTGCCCAAGCTCCCAGAGCAAACTCTTACCTTTTTAAGCCATGAGAAATGTTTGTAGAAGTCAAGATCCTGCTCCATGCTGGAGGCCCATGTCTGCTCATCTGTGTGTAAGTGCATGTGTGTGTGGGAGAGAGGAGAAGCGGCAGACTGGGGTCGGAGGGCTCACTACGGGGCTTCACAGTGCTGACGGTTGCCTGCTTTATGGAGCTCCCCCCTTCCTCCTCCTCCTCCGCTTAGCCTCCTCCCTTCCTCCTCCTCCTCCTCCTCTTCATTCCAGCCGCTGGAGCCTCGAGCTCCCGATACGCTACAGCGAAAGCTGTCTTCCCCGGACCCCATGCCTGCTGTTAACCCAGTCACGCAATACTGCTGTGTGTGTGTGTGTGTGTGTGTGTGTTAGCTGCAACACTAACATGCTCACAGCGTCTCTCACAGTTCCTCGTTTTAATGTGCTACACTTTCTTACAGCTGTAAAAACAGAGTTTATAGTTTTACGCTCTCGCTCTGACCGAACCGGGTTTCCCCTCGTCGTCACAAGGCGCTGTTGATTCATTTAAAATTCGCAATGCAAGTCTGAACCAAAACAGATCGATGGACTTATTCCAGGACAAGATAGAATAAAAACACACTTACATACACGCACATAAATGCTAAAAGGCTCATTGTGCCACTGTCTCTACAGACTGGAAGTGATTATGGTGAATCTGGTTTCCTGGGGATCATCCACTCCCCGCCTCGCAATCTCGGCATCAACACACAGAAATTACACCCATTCCTGTGTTTCACACCCAAACCGCACTATAACAAACTGCCCCACAAAATAAACACCAAAACATAATTTACGGTTTGATTTCTCACCCATTAACACTTCTACCACAAAACCACAGCTAGGTTTAGTAGACGAGGTCCTGTTTTACTAAAATGATGAACTTTTTATATAATTCAAAGGTGTACAAATCAGGAGCAGCGGCGCCTGAGACGAGCAGATTTAGCAGTTTTACGCAGTTTCGTAGTTGCTCACTGCTCAACAGTGGAGAAAGACGGAATTTTTCATACCATTTTACAGAGAACCTTCATTCAGAGTTCTACATTTCCTAACAGTGTACAACAGAAGAGAAGAGACATGAGAAAGGAAGAGAAAAGACAACAAGAAGAAGCAAAGAGAAGAGAAGAGAAACGAGAATAGAAAATGAAAAGAGAACATGAGAAGAGACGAGAAGAGACAATGAGAAGAGAAGAAAAGAGACAATGAGAAGAGAAGAGAAGAGACAATGAGAAGAGAAGAAAAGAG
>JAQMYM010000002.1:22320564-22332978 GCA_030014255.1 Parauchenoglanis ngamensis | reverse complement strand
GAGAAGAGAAGATGAGAAGAGAAGAGACAATGAGAAGAGAAGAGAAGAGAACATGAGAAGAGAAGAAAAGAGACAATGAGAAGAAAAAAGAGAAGAGACAATGAGAAAAGAAAAGGAAAGAAGAAGAAAATGAGAAGAGGAGAGACAATGAGAAGAAGAAAGAGAAGGGAAGAGAAGAGAAAATGAGAAGCGAATGAGATGAGAAGAGAAGAGAAGAGACAATGAGAGGAAAAAAGAGAAGGGAAAAGAAGAGAAGAGACAATGAGAAAAGAAAATGAAGGAAAAAAATGAGAAGAGGAGAAAAGAGAAGAGAAAATGAGAAGAGAAGGGATCAGGTCGAGTGCCAGCCTGAGGTCTATTCCAGTCTTCTTCTCCTCTTTCATCTCCTCTATCTTGGGTCATTTCCTGTTTGGGTGAGGGGACACTGTGTGTGTGTGTGTGTGTGTGTGTGTGGGTGATTAACAGGGTGTTAGCATCAAGAGGACAGCTGTCCCTGCCGTTTACAGTTGGAGCTGCTCTTAAACACTGTCATATCTCTCCATTGTCATGGTGCTTGTCATTTTCAAGACAGTGTTTAAGTTTCGAGTTGTAGCAAAGACTAATTTTCAGAGAGGATGTTACACTCTTACCAAACTACTATACAGTAAGTGTAACTAAGAGTGTGTTTGGACATAATAGTAAGTCATTTTATTGTTTTACGGAAACAGACACACACCCAACCTTGATCTAGAGTAAACTGCATCTTCCAGTTGTAACCTGAAGCCAACAAGCGAACCACTGGGGGGCGTGCTGTTATTGCAAAATAATCAACGATGGATAGGCGTGATGCAACCCAAAAACAAAGTGATAAATTGTTCCACCCCAGTTTTACTTGTTTAGCCAAGACGTTTTTAGCCAAGACATGGTCTACTGGTCCTACTCACTGGTTTAAGTTGGCCCCGCCCACCACACGTCCAGTCTCCAAACATAAACACAGTCCACGGGGTTCAAACTCAAAGTAACACCGAATACCGCAAAGAAAATGCTCCATTCACTATAAAAGCAGAAGCAAAAAATGACACTGTATAAAAACCGACAGCAAACTCAGCTCTACAGTACGGAAACCTGAGTCAGGATGTCAGCCATGGACTTACCCATGAGACCTGGTAATCCTTTGGGATGGTGCTGAGTGAGGACAGAACACGAGGGAGAGCGACTGACAGAGAACTTAAGGAGTGAAAAAAGGGAAAGGAGACGAGAAGAGGAGAAAGAAGGAGGCAGGAAGTTAAGCACAGCCCCTCTCCGAATCTCTGAGGAGCATCCAAACTCTTTTAAAGACGTCCAGATTAAACACACACGCGGCTGAAAAACAGCCTGCGATCCAGAGAAGAACAAACCCAGGATCCTATTATCCCAGCTCATGACTTGTACAACTGTTATGAAGCATAACGACACAGTAAGGCTTATAGAAACAAATCAAGGAGGATGTGATACAGCTAAAATAAATTACAATTTACACTGTAAAGACTTCTTTTATACCAACTTTATCCCAAATTTCTTTCTATTGATGCTTCAGTATGAATATTGGATCAGGGGACGGGGCTGACACCACACTTATTCATTTGTACTTGTAAACATGTTTCATCACCAAACAATACGTATGCTGTCTCGCTAATGAACACAAATGACAGCAATCTGGACGTGTTTCTTGATTAATGATGGGAATGAAAGTAAAAACATCAACTCCAACATCATACGTCTAACCATGTTACGGCACTGCAGCAGTATATTTAATATAACATGCTCACACAGAGCAGTAACAGCGAGCAAGGTCATAGCAAGCGTTTTGCGTTTAGCGTTTTGCGTCGTTGTTCACGAGCATGTAGCAGAAATTGTTGCATGTTAGAGCAGTTCAGTTCAGCGATAACTGAGCACAGAGCCTGGGAGGAATCCACGCCACCTTGTGCTCACTTTTAAGAACTGCGCTAGTTGATATCGCCCTGCGCACTCAGCTCTCTATTAAACCGACATGCCCATGCTGATATGAAAACGAACTGCAACGTGTCATTCAGTAGACCTTTCTCCTGACGTGCCAAGCCTTTCATTGTTCCCGCTATTCTGGTTTTGTCTTTGATCCCGTCTTCCATTTTTGTGATCTGTTTGCTGATCGCCTGAACCTAGCCTGTTTTTCAACTCTGCTTTTGCCTGATGGTTTTCAACCTGTTGGATATTCTACTCTTTTTTAATAAAGCACATTTTTGCAATTGCCTGCCATAAACATACTGTTTAAACATTGTAACATTTGAAATAAAAAACTTCCTTGCTAGCGGCACACGGAAACAATTAACATAAATAAAATGTTCCATTTCACGCCGATCGATTAATACTTAGTAGGTTATATAAGTAGGTTGCGTCTCTAAGTACTACCTCTCATACAGAGGCTGCTGAAACTGAGCCTGACATGTAAACATGGACTCACCATGCCTTTGTCTAGCCACTCCAAGAGGGTCTGTGCGGTGGAACAGGGCAGCTGTGAGCGCAAAGTGTCTCGACCGTCTCCATTCTGAAGCTCCAGAGCCAAACGCAGCTCCTCTGCTAACTGTAACACCTGCAGCGGACCCGCACCGACCGGAGAACCCAGATCCGGCAGGCCGTTAGTGAACTCCACCATCACCTTAGAGCCTACCGAGAGAGAGAGAGAGAGAGAGAGAGAGAGAGAGAGAGAGAGAGAGAGGGATATGTTCCTAATACACCATTGCTGGAGGATCATCTTTTATATAGTCATGCAATTATCTAATCAGCCACTCATGTGACAGCAGCAAAAGGCATAAAATCATGCACATACACGTCAAGAGCTTTAGTTAATGTAAAACCAGAAGGAGGAAAAATGTGATCGCTGTGCCTTCGACCACGGCATGATCGCTGGTGCAAGATAGGCTGGACTGAGAACCTGCAGGTCTCCTGGGATTTTCACACACAACTGTCTTTAATTTACACAAAATTGGGAAAAACAAAAAACATCCGGTTCACAGGTAGAAACTCCTTACTGATAAGATAAGGCAAAGATGAATGGCCAGACTGGGTCAAGCTAACAGGAAGTCAAATACCCATTCTTTACCAACATGGTAAGCAGGAAAGCGTCTTAAACAACACGTCAAGGCATTCAGGGGGCGGGGCTACAACAGCACAAGACCACGTCCAGTTCCACTCGCTTCAACAATACAAATGGTAATATTTATAACGCCAGTAAACAATGTTTGGGTCGGGTTTTAAACTGAAGTAGTGAGAAAGAGTGAGAGAGAAGAATGAAAGTGACAGGAATGAGGAAAGCAAAAAAGAAAATATGAAAATAATAATAAAAAAAATATTGCAATATTGCAGACGCGTATTATTAATTTGTTCCAACGATACTTATTCATTCCCAACTCTTAGTAAAATCGTGGCCACGTTGTAATAATTCATTCCTAAATTTTAATTAAATCATGGCCATGTTTTAATAATTCGTTCTTTGTTTTAGTTAACTTGTGCCCACGTATAAATACTTTTTTTTTACATTTTCGGTTCATGAATGGGGCTGTGGAAGAGAGAGGACAGAAACAGAGAAAGAAAGAGAACAACATGTCATCCAGGGCGGATTCTTGCCTCACACCATGAACCCTGACCGCTTACTGAAGAGGAGTGAAATATGCTTTATTAGCACAATAATTTGTTGTGCACATTACTCGTTGTTTGTCCTTTAATGTAGCAGTGTTAGTGACTCTGAAACCCCCGACAAGTTCTCGTAGGTGTTAAATGAGTCCAATGAGTTTATAACGTGTAAAAGAATTCCTAACAACCAACATCACGGCTGTATTACCCATCACCCCTCCACCACACGCAGCCACGTTTCATCGCCATCACCGAACACTTCCCTCATCTCCAACTGCCTCCATCTGGATCCTATAGAGTGAAGCTAGTGCAGCGCTGAAACATCTGGATGCCATAAAACCACAGTAATGCAGCACGGAGAGCCACCACGACTCAATCGTTCCTTTTACATGAGCCAGGGACAGTACAGGGTCCAAAAGCACGGGGCCTCTTGGATCTCCTCTCATCAGCAGCTATGCTGAACCGATTTTAGTTCATGTAAATGTAAACAGGAAAACAGCAAGGCATTGTGGGAAAGATTGTGCTTTATTGGCAGGGGTTTTCTGCTAATCCTGAAACTACAGTATGTGCAAAGACTAGAACTGCAGGAATAAAATAAAATGTCCTCCTTTTACTGAAAAATATTTATTCGTTATTCATTGATCCGTTTACTCACTTACGCATTTTTCTTTAAAGTGATTAATGAAAGTGATTTAAAAACCATCTTTTCCCCATGCATGTGTCTTTACATACTGTGCCCATAACTTTTAAGTTTTATTATCTGCTCATTATGTCTTATAATATAATTATAAAAACATGCATTTGCTTTGTCCTTTGGAAGTTATTTGCTGTTATTCTTATTCATTTTATCACATGCTTTTTATTATCTCTGATGTATCTGTCTAGTGTCATTGAGTACCCTGAAATGCACTATAAATTAAAATCCTATTATTATTATTATTATTATTATTATTATTATTGTTGTTGTATATATATATACATATATATATATATAAACAATGTTGTTTTTTTATTTGTTATTATTTATACCTGTAATATAATAATATATACCTGTGACAATGGAACTATTTTATATATCAGAGCTGCTGTTATATAAAAATTAACCAAAAATCTGCTGACCAATCAGAATGAACAATTCAACAACACCGTGGTGTAAAATTGCATAAAAATCAGACATCTAAAATGAATGATCATGAATAACATGAATTATTATTATGATTATTTATTATTGCAATTATCTAACAATATGAAAATATACTGTAATATTGCCGCTGAACCACTGGCTGAACCTGGGAGAAATCTTCATGTAAAAGAGAATATAATTAACGTCATGCTATTTTTAGACTTGGTTGTACTTTTAATATTTTATTGGATTATTTGTGGCTCCGTTCTCAGTTTTACGCTGCTTTGACCTTCTTTACAACATACTACGAACACCAATATATATATATATTTAAAAAAAAGTCATGTTGGTGCATTTTCATCTATCACCAGCAGGTGGTGGTATTTCTAAATCTTTGAAAACATCCCCAAATCAATTACTATTTTATTTTTGCACTCCAGGTCCCCTTGTGGGTGGAAAAAGGACTGAAAATATGATGGAATTTGATGACTTGAAAATATTAAAGGTATTATAGCTAATACTAATTCATGTCACTCATGCCAATTATAACCAATATTTAAGAAAACGAACTGTCCCATAACTAGACTGACACTAAATGGGATGTTTTAGTGATGAAGGAATATTTCTCTAAATCCCATAAACTTACATGTTTTCCAGGTTGACTTCAAGGGACTTCCATGGACCTGGAAATGTGTTTCAAGGATAATGATTCAAGATATTCATTGCTACAAGCTTTCATTGTAACGGTTAAATTCGTAGTTTGTATGTTCCCATGAATACTGCATTAAAGGGTGTAAATAATAGCAAATAAAAAAAAAACCCAACATTATTCAAGAAAGCAATATGGCAGAAATAAATAGTAAAATAATGCAACACTATTCAACATAATAAATAAAAGTGGTGGTATGAAATCTCTACATTAAAGGTACTCTTTTGTGAAACTTGAAGTATTGATGAATTTCGTACGGTCCGGGGCAACCTACAGTAAATCTTTTGGGTATTTGTGCATTTGTGTTTTTCTTTTTTTCATGAAAAAGCTTTCTAATTCTTAACTGAGCATAATATGATCATGTGACTCTTAACTTGCTTTGCATAAATTTCCTACATTAGGTCTTCTTGCATGTAGGATCTACAGTACACACATTACCCTCATGCTGTGTTCCTGTCGTAGGTCATGTGTCCAGCAGCATGTTCGCTCTTCCACAGTCATGCCTTGTGACATTTAACAACAAGCAAACAGAGACACTCCTTTGTCATGACAACAGCTGTGGGGTGACCTTGGGTTATATAACTCGGGCTTGTGTTATGTACGCTTTAATTTCTTCCATACACACACCCACACACTCACACACAAACTTCTCAAACTTGCTGATTCTAGTGTTCTTTCTGTGAGTATGAACACACACACACACACACACACACACACACACACACACACACACACACACACACGTGTTTCTCTTTCTCTTTCTCTGCCTCTCTTCCGGTCCTCACTTGTCAAATGCCTTCGTTAAACATTCGTCCTCTATTAGTTCAATCATGCTGACAACTGCTGAGTTTGCTAGAGGACACACACATGCACATACACACACACACAAACAGGCCACACGTCGCACCGCCCCCGACCCCCAAACCAACGGCCAATTAACCTCCTTCCTTCAGCATGAAACCTCAAACCAAAATGTAAACGGTAACAATCTCACACAGTCTTAGAGAATATAATGATATACACCAAAACAGCAATTCAACCCCTCAGCAACCCTCAGGCCGTACAGCTTTCATTTGCATTTATTCATTCAGGCAGGCTCCAACCCAAGCACAGCGAGGAGAACAGTCTTGCTCAAGGTCTCACCTGGATCTGTAGCTACTTTATTTCCTGCGCCACAAAAAAACAGTCCTCATGTAAGCTATGTAGGTCATAAGGCACTTTTGAGGTTCAGAGGGAACCAGTGTGCTAGCTCTCACCTGCGATGATGTCGTCCATTTGCTCCAAAGCAGCCTCCAACATGTGACTCGCATCAGATGCCATGCTGATCAACGCTACCGCATGGGACCTGCTGTTCAGATGAAGCCTGAGAAGAGAAAACAGAAACAAATCTATAGGTTTGTTTTATTTCTCAAATATATAATTTACAATTAATCATAAATGGAGTCATAAAATTTAACTTCCTCACTTAATTAAACATAACTGCCTGAGATAATGGTAAACTTAACCAGGATTAGCTAATTGGCTAACATTAGATATCGGTTTTAAAATAAGTTTAAAGGTCCGCTATGTAGGATTCGACCACCTGAATGCCCCTCCCTTACCCCTCCTTTTCCAAGTGTGTATTAGCTGTCAGGTGCCTGTAGAATACTTCCAAGTACTTTCATTCACATTATACGTATGAGCCTCCATTTTTCAAAATTTGGGTTCTCAAGCTTGTTATCCAGCACCAGCAAACACCGAGTCCGCTCATGTCGTCTTCCTTGTCTTCATTTCCGCCTCATCTTATTTTCAGCGCTTCCTTCTGGATTCACGCTGCCACTTGTAAAAACATGAAACACAGGAGGCGCTCTCTAGAGGTTTGTCCGTTCTGGGCTACTGTAGTGGCACAACATGGCGGCTCTGTAGAGGTGGACCCGCTCCCTGTGTAGATATAAAGAGCGTATTCTAAGCTTACGAACACACAACGATTCGTAGTCACAGGTAATTATACACTAATGAAAACATACCTATGAATATCATATTCCATTCAGATAATAGATCCACCTAAATCACACATAACGGACCTTTAAGGGTCTGTTACTTTGATTGTACTGTATTATACCTTTAGCAGTTGGCGTCTTAGCTACTGCCAGTAAAAATGCCAATACTCTGTCAACATTCTGAAACATTTTATATTTGAAATATTTATTTAATTTATTTATACGTTTATAAGTATATAAGTGTTTATTTAAATTGAATTTCGCATAAGTTATTTTATATTAATATTTTATTTAAAGAACTCTAAAATATTGTTAACGACTGAAAAACACAATAACAGTGATATGAATTTGAATATTTCTCAACAAATTATTACATATATTTATATATAAAATAAACTTTATAATGTTATATAAGAAAGTACTGTAATTATTTTTGGTGTTCATTTTGATTTTCTACAGATCATATAAGTTGTGCGTTGTCAAACTAACTTCTCGCCATATTGCCCACCCCTGTGGCGTGCATCATGCTCATCTGAGCAAACACTCTCCTGAAGGCTGCTATATCTCCAGATTTAACCCTTTTTTCCTTGTATGTCTCTGTCGCTTTCTTTGTCCTCCATCTCCATCCCTCCGTCTCTCCCTCACTTTGCATATCTCTCAGCAGTGCAGGAACCTGAGATTAATTAGGCCTGTCAGGGTCGAGTTTCAAGCCTTTGTCATCCTGCCTCATGGCACATGGCCACACACACACACACACACATGCACACACGAACACACACACACGCACACACTGAGACAAAGCCACAAACGGAAACACTTTCTACAGGCAGTGTTTATCCCTAGGATGTGGTTACGGATGTGTAGACGGATTTGTAAAGAATGTTTAACAAATAAACGTATTTCGAACTGATGCAGATAAAATACGCCAGACATCCTGAATGTAATTCGAAGCAACACGCGAGTGCGGAGTTTAAAGAAGAAGCTCAGAGCTGAACTACTGATGGAGAAAGAGAGTGGAGCTTTCACAGCAATACAGTCGCACGCCGAATGACCGAAATAAATAGCACCAGAGATGAATACAGCACAGCATACATCATTAACAAACTCTAACATGCCTGTTAACGCTACAACGAGAAAAGGTTATTCAGTATATGAACACACACTCATCACTGAAGATAAGGGTGTGTAGACTTTGTGTCATGCTTTGGTCAACAACAGAATCCGAACACAAAAACCACAGAAATGAAGTTATTCGACTCCCAAAGATGAGAACTTATATCTAAAACAACAAGCTGTTCAGAACAACTGATTTAAAAAAACACCTTTGTTAAGAACTTTGTTAAGGACTTCAAACCCCACTGTCATGGATTATTGATTTTAGTGGTTTTAGTGGTTTGTGGTCCAGAGACCAACTTCTTGTGAAGGATATTTTACTCCAAATACCTGGTTGCATCTGCCAGGAGGTTACGACTTTGCTATATATTAACCCCAAAGATATTAACCCCAAGGGTTCTTCTTCATGTCGTCTCAGGGAGTTCTCAGGGAGTTCTTCCTTGCCACCGTCGCCTCTGGCTTGCTCATTAGGGGAACATTTATAAATTCATATGTGTAAAATGTACATCTGGAATTTATATAATTCTCTAAAGCTGTTTTGGGACAATGTCCATTGTTAAATAAATGAATAAAATTTAATTAACTGAATTGAATAGACATGGGACACACACCCACACACACACACACCCACATGATACTTTATTTCTTAATGCAACACTACAGTTTTTTTTTTTTAAAGCCACATATTATAAACATATAACGTAAACATAAACATATCATGTATTGTAGAAATATCTTTAAGAATCATTTTCATCATATCACCCATATCACTGGAGCAGGTTTGGACCACTTAGTTCCAGTGAAGGGAACCTGCAATGCTACAGCATACAATGACATTCTGTACAATTGTGCGCTTCCAACTTTATGGCAGCAGTTTGGGGAAGAACCGCATACAGGTATTGTATTTTCTTTCTCTAAAAATGTACAATCCATACAGTCTCTTCCTATGTACGGAGTAGTTAATTGCATAAGCTATTCATTTTATGTGGTGCTAATTTTCATGAAGGGTGCCAATATTTCTACTAGATTTATTGCGTAATCATTGAGCTAGGATTGCCGTACAGCTTTCCCAAACTACTAAAGTGGAGTTTTAATAACTGTATTGATAAATACTGTTAATGACAGTGTTCAGAAGTCTTGGTTGTTGAAATAAAAACAGTTTTGATACGAGGCTCAGACTTTTTGACCTTTTTTTGTCTTGCAAATGAATCATCCGGGACAGGATTGAACTCGTCATCTTAACTGTTTTTATGTATTTTTTGTCATACCGTGGGAATGAGACAGAGCTTTTGTGTCAGTTCCCACTCAGAGCTAACCGAACTAGTTTGGCCACCTCTTTTTCAGCGTTATTTGTGTAATCGTTGCTTAGAAAACGAAAGGGATAGATCACCTCAGAGCTACTCAGCGACTAAGTAAATGATAGTGTAACTGCTGTCAACAACGAAACAAGCCATGCACCCACTCACTGCAGGCTCGGCCCACTAAACACTTCCTCCTACACTTCTTTCCATTAAAAAAATAATAAACTCATCTTATCTAACCGGGGTATACACACTGGGAGTGTTTGATCCCACAATAATATGTGCCATGACAGTCAAACAGACCTCAGTCATCTCAATTTCATAGCTTTCCGGTGAGGGAAAAAACGCTTTACACACCATTTCCTGCAAAGCTCTTTTGTGGGTCGGCTTACATTTCGCTGTGGTGGAATATTCCCCCTTCGAATGCAGCACATGTGTCTGGTATCCTCCGCTTTAGCAAAAAGGACACGGACTTAACGTGCTGAAAGGGTAAGCAATGTAAAGAAACACACAACAGTGAGGACAAACCTCAGAGATAAGTAGCTGGGTCATATCCATAGATCTTTCACTGGTCCAACATCCAGAGCGTTTTAAAGGTCAGCAGATTAAAATGACTCCAGATAGCAAACTTCATCTTCTCAAAGGAGGCAGTCAGGAGGTGAAGTGGCCCGTGCAAAATTGCCCAATATCTCCAGGACGCACAAGACTGATCGAGCTGAACCAAACTGAGCCTCCGTCCTCGAGACGTCACGTTAAACAAACTTCCCAAAACAATTCACTAAAAATAATCAAAACTTTATCTTGAACAGCTGTCAGCTTTAAAAAAAATAAAAAAAATAAATAAATAATATATATATATATATATATATATATGTGTGTGTGTATATATTTATATGTATGTATAATAAATAAATAAATAGAATTAAAATAAAAATAATTATTAAAAAATCATATTAATAATACCGACGTTAAATAATCTGTATGTAAATTTGATTAAATGGAGCTAATTTATACACAGCTAATATAAATATATTTTTTCTCATTTCTCTCCGCTTCTACTTTTACTTTTCTTCTGCTTTTCTTTGTTTAGATTTTCCTTTATTTCTCTCCCTTTTCTTCATTATTTCTTCCTTTTCCCTCCCTTCCCTTTTCTTCTTTCCTTCCTTTTCTATTCTTTTCCTTTCTTTGCTTCCCTTTCTCACTCTTAAAGAGTGCACCTGTATATATTTTTCTCCTTTTTATTCTTGAGAAATAATTCTTGATCTCTTCATTTCTATTCTTTTTTTCTCCCTTCAGATTTTTATTCTTTTTCATCTTCCTTTTATTTTTTCTGTACTTTTCTATTTTTAATTTAAAAAAAACCTCCCGCTTTTTAAAATAGGTTTTAAGTTTCTCTTCCTTTTTTTTCAGATTTTCTACTCAAGCTATAAGTTAAAAATACTCACATTTTTTCTCTAAATACCAGCATGCCTTTTGCCCCCACGACATTAGTGCACCATAAAAAGCGGATTCTCCCCACGTTGACCTCAATAACTTCAGAAGTCAGGAATTTATTTGTTTCTGTTATATTTCTGCTGGAGTGTTTGCTTGGGGAATTAAAATGCATCTCAGGGTCACACAGCGTGCTGGACTTTATTCTGTTCGGTGGTTAGCATGCTGTGCTCGTTTGCGTCGCGTTGTTTATGGCAGTGTTACTATTGCACAGGGCAACAAGGTGATAGCTATTAATACAACATTAATTGTGCATTATTGATAAACTGATAAGATCAGCAGGTAAAGTTGATCTTTAAAACCCCTGACCACAGACAGTACTTTACACCACAGGTTCTCTAAAGTGAGTGTTATGTCACTTACTCGCTAACACACACTGCCTCAATAATCGCTTCAGCCTTCCGTTGCCAGCGTGCCAACAGTTTGAGAGACGGCCTCTTTATTCTGAACCCTGGCACACCGCAGACCAACTGAAGATACAGTTACAGGCCTTTGTGGGGTTTATTCCTAACACAGGGCAGGCAAGTCTAAGCAGTTGAAAAGTTAACAAGAAAAGCCTGTCTACCAGGGATACAAAAAACAGTCAACACATTAAAAACAATCATGATTAAAAAATACATATATAGTTTGAACAAGTTGAATAACACATTGGTAGAAGTAGAAGAATGTATTTTATTTTTAGTCTTCACCGTGTACCACAATCTCATGCCAAAGTCTCCAATCCAACAGGTAAAGTAGGTCCATGATGCAGGGAACATGTACGAAAAAATGTGGAGATTATTCTACAATTTCTGAACATTGTGCTTTTACCACTATTTTTAAACTTCTTTCTGCCAATTGTGTGGCTACAGCTTCCAGCATGTCAGTAAAATCATTCGCCCGACTAGCTGTATGGACCTAGAAGGAATAATGAGCGATAATAAGTGATTAGCATTAGGTACACATTGGACTAGTGATCGGAAGGTCGTGAGTTCAAATCCCAGTACTGCCAAGTTATCGCTGATGGACCCTTGAGCAAGGCCCTTAACCCTCAACTGCTCAGTTGTATAAATGAGATATATGTAAGTCGCT
>JAQMYM010000002.1:22306566-22320464 GCA_030014255.1 Parauchenoglanis ngamensis | reverse complement strand
CTCAGTTGTATAAATGAGATATATGTAAGTCGCTCTGGATAAGGGCGTCTGCCAAATGACATAAATGTAAATGTACACCAACAAGACCAAAATGCTACAAATAAAATCTTAAATTCAAAATCCAAAGCATGACAAGATCCCAAATACATTTTACAGCCTTCATTAACTTGGCAGGGCAGCACGCAGGAACTGAATTAGCTTAGTTACCTCAGCATTCAGTTAGCTACATGGCCTTAATTACCTTAGCTCATTCAGTTAGCATTATAGCCTATTATAGTTAGCCAGAGAATTTAGACGGGCTCTTCTTCAGCTTATTCAGTTAGCATCAAAGCATTTGTTAAGTCAGAAAGCTTTAAAAAAGCTTCCGTTACTTCAGCTCGTTCAGTTAGCATCAAGGCTTGCGTTATTCAGTTAGCATCAAACCCTCCATTACCTCAGCTTGCTCAGTTAGCATCAAAGCTTCCTTTACCTCAGTTCATTCACTTAATATCAAAACCTCAGCTCATTCAGTCAGTGTCATAGTCATCATTACCTCAGCTTTTTCAATTAGCCTCTGTTACCTTAGCTCATTCAGTTAGCATCATAAGTCTTCATTAACTCAGTTTATTCGATAATCTTATCCTTTATCTTTACCTCCCTTAGTTAGCATCACAGCCGTTTTTTTTTATTATTATTTTTTTTACATCAACTTGTTCAGTTAGCGTCATAGTTCTGTTAGCCTACCTCAGCTCATTCAGTTAGCATCATAGCCTTCATTACCTCAGCTTATTAAGTGCATGGCCTTTGTTAGCACTATAGCCTTCTTGACCTAATGCTTTCTTACAATAAAATTGCATTATTTATAAAAATTGAATTTTGAAGAATCTGGGAAAATAGAAAATGAAAAGTAAAATCTGGTAAAAATTACATAGACTTCCCAGGACCTCTAGTTAAGAGCCAGATACACAATAAAATCCATTCATCATTACTAAATGTACTGTCCTTTGCAAAAAATGCAACCTGACAGAGGTAGTTGGACTGTTGTGAGATTTATAAGTCTCTTATTTGAAAGACCTATATGAAATAACGGAGGTGAACGTTGCATCTCCCTAATTTAATAATAAGCAAGTATTTCTTGCATTCAGACTTTATTAACTAATACATTTGTTAGATATTGCACAGCATTTTAATACTATACAGTACTTCCCAAAGCTGATTATTCCCACCAAATTTAAGAACATTTCTGCTTAGGTTGATACTCAAACAGCTCCATCAAAACAAAGCCTGTATAATCATTACTGTGCAGGGTTTGAGTAATCATTAATGAGCTTTCGAATGACTAAACCCTCCACGACATGGGAAACCTGATCTGCGCTACTGTTTAATCCTGTGTGAAGGTCCTTCACTGAGCCTGTCATCCAAAACGTCAGCTTCACTCAGGTGAAGTGGAATGATGCTGCCAATGCTGATTACACAGCCTTGATCTACTCACAACAGCCATCATGCCAAAGGTGAACAGATGACGCGCAATAAACAGAGACACGAGCGTACTTTCTACTTCCAGTAGTCTCTCAGTATTGTGCCTTGTTATTTTTGTAAAAGGTTTTATAAATATTAATTAAAGCCATAGGAACCGTAGGTGTGTTCAGGCACTGGTTAGAGATGTTGTAGTCTCATATTAGTTAGCATGTAGAGCTGAGCAAAAGCAACCATATAATATCAATATTGTGATTAAATTGTGTATTTTTTAAAATCATTTTTTTGAGAATGTTTTCCCCTCATTTTCCGTGTCATCTTATTTGTGTAGCATTTTTAAACTCAGTTTTTGCAGGATTTTTTAATCTGCAATACCATTTTCTTCATGTTTTCAGGTATCGTGAGATGATATTTTGTCATAATATAATAACCATAATAACCACTGTTAATTAACACTATTTCTAGTTTTACGTTCTTACCTAATTGTTAAAAAGGAGCTGGTCTGTGAAACAGAAAACATTTGTGAATAATAATAGATACACAGCATATCAAGATTATTTAAAGCACACATTAATAAGCATTTGTAAGAGACCTGATTGCAGGGCAGAGGATGAGCAGGAACAGAAAGAGCACAGCATGAGGTGTCAGCGTAATAACGCCAGCATGTCAACTCAGCTTAATACAGGAATCGTCAAATGACAAGTGCCTTCCGAGCAGCTAAATACGTTCCGCCCCACACCACATTATCCTGCAAAGTGTGTGCACTCACACTGCCTGGGGAAAATCTGTATGGCATATCGTTCACCCTGTCCTACGTTCCAATCCTGTTTTAACCCTTCTGCATCAAGCAGGACTCATCGTTATCCCTCGGAAGAATCTCGATTATGATCTTAAAGTCCGTTCCAATACATCACTGGATCAAATGAAAGTTCATTTGATGAGTGTATGGAAAGCTGAAGGATCAAATAGATGTGAATGTAATGACTTGTGCAGGGATTGTGATTTGACACCATAAAAATTGCGTCAGTGTAAGGTTTTAGTTTAGCAATCGGGTGCATAATATTTGTTTTACTATGTGCTAGCTGTGCTCCCAAGTCGTGAATCTGTCTGAGGTTTTGCTTTATACTGGGAGACTGCAAGCTCAAATCAAAACGATTCAACAGCAATCCATGGCCATGAGTACACTTCTGGTCTTGTACTTAAACACTAGGAAATCATGGGCTCACATTTATTCTATAGCGCTGTTGAATTCTTGAATCTGATTGGTTTCGATTAAAGTTCTATATCAGCAGGTGACAGTAGTTCCATCTGAAAAGCAGATCACAGGTTTATAATAACGCGCATGTTGTAAAACATTATCTTTTCTATAGTAACTGCTAAAAGAGGCTTTTTATGCTCCACAAAATCTAAACCTAATAATAAACAGATAAAAATGTCATGTGTTTATTGGAAGTGAAAAGAAGACTCCAGTATCAGCGCTTTTGTAACAATCGAAGGCAAATTTGTTTTTTAAAAAAATTCAATTTTGCGCCATTTGAAAGTTTTCAGGACAGAGGACATTGCGCTTGATATTTTCTCAGTAGCATGACAAGCTGTGTTTTTTGAATTATAAACTTTAAATGAGGGAACAACTGTTTATAGCTGTTGTAATACAAGTGTAAATACAAACTTGTCATGCATACATTCCACAATGTTAAATGAAACTACAATTTTATATAATTTAGGATGATTTTATTACTTTAATCAAGAGACATCTAACTGCAGACCTGTGAACACAGCCTTATGATAGGTCAAACTGTTTGAGTGAATGTAAAAAAATTAGCAAAAGCATGAAAATCCTGCAGTGATATTCAATATTTGTGTCAACATTTTTACATTTTTGGTGATCAGATAGTAATTTTGTAATCAAATATACATTATATACAGTTGCCAAAATGACATAACAATTTAGCATTTCAGTTAGTGTAGTTAGTTTCAGTTTCAGTAGTTAGCTAGCTAAAGTTACATAAGTTAGCTAGCAAGCTAAACTCTTCATCAATTAACCTTGTATTAATCTTAGCTATCATGCTGAATGTTTGCTAAACTGTCTAAAAGGAGGTGGTGTGAAGTGAACGCAAAATTAATTTGTGTGTGATTTCAAAATAGATTAGGTGATCTGGCTAACATTAATGTAAGATACATTTTAAACAAATTAAACTGCATGAAATGTTAAGGTGAAGTGTTTGTGAAATTGCTTAAATTAATCTGAGGTGAACACTTGGGCAAAAAAACCCCAAACAAACTGAATGTATACTGTACCCGTGTTTTTTATTTTTCAAAGTACATAACCTTAAGATCAGTTTTTCTATACTTCTATACACACACATTTTAACACACACAAAGCAAGATACTGTCACCTAGCATGTGGTTTCACATCGAGTCTTTGTGCTGCTATATTAGAAACATGACAGACAATATGTTACAGAGAAATTTAAGCGTAAAAATTGACATCATTGAGGTCATTTCAACCATATTGTGTTTTGCCCCAGAGGCAATGCACACTTCCAAGTCATGAGGGGAATTTGACAAGGGAGTGTTAAAGTGTTTTCTTCCTCATGATGGTGAGAAGCTCATTGCAGAGGAGACTAAAGCAGATTCATGCAGGAGTAGAAGAACAGAGGGCACAAAGACTAAATATTGCATAACATGGATCAGATGAGTCTTTGCCTCATGCCGACACAGGGAAGCATTGTCTAATAATTTGGTGCTCCTTCAAACTGAACTGCAATATAGAGCAAGTGAGTGAAATCCTTCTATCAGCCCCTTCACCTTAAAACCCAGTCAACCATATAAAACCCAGCTCAAATGACAGGAGGGTTGGGTTACAGTTGGGTTACAGGCTGGCAGCTGAGGCCTCATGACACTGCTAGTGGGCACTGCGCTGTGCCGTGGACTCGACTGTCAGGTAAGGGAATGGAAACCTACTTTCTCCTTTAGAGAAACAACATGAAGCACTTCTCATTTCTATGTACCTGAGGTAACTTCCTTTGAAAATCTGCTTGTTCAATTAGCATCATAGTTCTGTGGCTGGAAGTAACATCTAAACAAGTATTAATTGGTCAGGTTATTATAAAAAACACTATATGTCCAGTGTGGCCTCTTAGGCCCAGTGATAGAGGCATGGCTTCTGTGCCTGTCAGTCTCAGAGAAGAGGGCGTGGCCTCTGTGCCTGTCAGTCTCAGAGAAGAGGGTGTGGGCTCTGTGCCTGTCAGTCTCAGAGAAGAAGGCGTGGGCTCTGTGCCTGTCAGTCCCAGGGAAGAAGGCGTGGCCTCTGTGCCTGTCAGTCCCAGGGAAGAAGGCGTGGCCTCTGTGCCTGTCAGTCCCAGGGAAGGAGGCGTGGCTTCTCTACCATCAGTCCTAATGAAGGAGGCACTGCCTTTGTGCTTGTGTGTGTCAGTCATAGTGAAGGAGGTGTGCTTTGTAGATGGCTATTACATATTGAAATCATAAAAGAAAAGACACACACCACTAGCATCTACCACACATCAACTATTACGCAATTTGCCAAAAAGATCAGCAAATGATACACTGCGCAGCCTTGGCTATGTTGAAATTAAGCTTTAGTTCAAAATACAACATAAAATTGCACCACACTTGGGCCAGCAGAATATATTATTTATGAAATGTTATCACATTGACCTTTGATGCTGATACGCTGCAGAAGGCTTTAAAATACAATGAGCCCTCTAAACCTTCTAAGCAATGTGTCATTGTGTGTGTGATCATCCTGGATGATCTACAACACTCCAGAAGAGACTTCCTTTGTGTTTGGATGAATCACTGCATTCACATGATCTAACAAATGCAAATCATTTTGGTCCAAATAATGCAGGCATAGCATTAACTATGGGATTCTATAAAGCTTCAGTACTGCCTTATATCGCTTTAAGGAATATCACATCACACTAGAAAAGCCATCTATGAGTGTTGTATAAGCCACATTTAAAGAATTTGTATCACTCTCTTTAAAGATTCACTGCCAGACAGGCCAGTCAGGAGACTGTCCAAATGTCACAACAATGGCTGTAATATTCAGGCCAGACAGCATGTTATTCCATGGTATTTCCTAAGACTAGTGCTAAAAGCAGGGTGAGACCCAGAGTGAGTTCGACTGCGGGTCGTCGCTGTGCCCATCTCACCCAGGCGATGCGTTCTGGCAGCTGGGTCAAACATAGTGCTTCTCAAGATAGGCAGAGGAAATGTCAGTTCTGAGCAGGTAATACTGGAGCATTTGTGTGTGTGTGTTTGTGTGTATACGTGTATGTATGTGTGTGTGTATGTGTGTGTGTGTGTGTGTGTGAGAGAAGCCCAAGGAAATGTCAGCAGCCTCTTTAAATGCAGAAAAGTCCTAGATCTCAGCATCATGTTACTCTGTTACTCTTCTACAGGTTTGTAAGAGCACCATTTAAAGCTGAATTTTTACTGCTGCTCAATTACTGTAATAGAGGGAAGGTTTTATATGTATGCATGTCAGCAAAAACACACAGAATATAACCATGTGGCTGTACAAAGAGATGTAAAAGCACTCCACGTGAGCAGTGGGCGAAAGAAATGGAGCACAAGCAGATATGTTTTTGACCAATCACTGACACAGATTCCTAGTGGATCATACTTCCTGTTATCGCATACATTATAGCAGTTATAAACATTCGTTCCCTCACTTCCTTTTGAAGACAAACAATGCAGTTTGTCAAGTTACTGAGAAACCAGGACACAGACCATCCGCCATCTTTAGACACGGTTACTCGAGACTCCTTCTAAAAATGTTAAATAAACATCTCCTTAGAGAAAACTTCACCATGTCAATAATTATGTTTTTTTTTAGTGTGAAATAGCAACACATTTGCTAATATGTTTTTTTTTTTAATTATTAGACTTTGTTTATGTGGAGTGTCTTTACACAAGCACTTTAAAGACGCTCACTCTTCCCAGAATCCTCTGCACCAAGTAGCAAGTTGCCATTTTCGATGTTATCGATATTCCAAAACCAATTTAATATGATTATCGGATATGGACCAAATTTCCCAAACCTGCCTCGGCCATCCCACAGGCGGGTGCATATGAAAAAAGATAAAACATATTGAAGGGATCCCTAACAGTGAATTTGCAGAGATTTCACTGAGAAGCGGTCACATGCTTTCAAAACAAAAACAACACATTGGATCCTGGGAACGGTGAGCCGGCTTCTTTAGTACAAACCTGTGACTTGGCTTGAGAACAAAACTATCTACGCCATGCTGTTATTGTAAAACAATCAACACTTTCTGACCAATCAGATTCGAGAATTTAACAACTCGACAGCATTTTCAGACCACACTGTTGGCTTTATATGCACCTGCCTATGCATATATAACGTACATATATATAAGATGATAACCCTGATGTTCTTTAAAACCCGAATCTGTAGCATGTGAATGAACATCATCACAAGTGAGACTTCACACCAGCTCCAAGTAAACAACATTAGATGAAAGGAAAGAGTGCTGTACTACTGTTAATAGTTTAGAAATTAAGCTGGCTCAACTAACTAAAATCTGTGTGCTCTAGAAACTATATTTTACTCTGAGCTGAGTCTCAGACGCTACATCTTTAAACACACTGTACTGAGCCGTTTTTGCTGCCAGGCAAACATGAGCGGGTTAAGAGCTTGTCGGTCAGGCCATGAAAACACACACACACACCCACACACACACATGCAAGCACACCTAAGTTGGCAACACAGCCAAAGGGAAATGTTTTCTTGATTATAAGGCACCATGTTATGAAGGGGTTGAAGGGGTTTTGCCTGATGAGCAGTGACAGGCTGTGCTCATGTTACCGTGTTACATTAAAACAATGATCATTCCTTCTACTCTGTTTAGCTGGAGAGTTGCGAGCTTCTATAAGTCGCTGTGCCATCTTTAGAGCTATGAAGGAGTGCCTTTGTTTAAGAAACGGAAAGTGAAATACAGTTTGCACAATGCTAAACTGCTAGATATACTGTAAGTTTGCCTTACTCTGGTGGCAAAATCCTTGTGATGATGATTATTGTGGATGTCGATTATTGAGAGGAACGTAAAATTTCCGCACACAAAAGATTTATTTTCGATGTTATTTGTCTATTTTATCGGACGCCCCTAGTCTGCATCAATATGGCCTGTAAATCTAAATTCTTTTATTTTTTTTAAGTAAGACTTCTTGTAGACAAAACTGTTGTTTTTTCTCTCAAAAGGTGTATGTCAAATTTTGCTTTAGCCAAAATCGGTCCATTCCGTTAACGTAAGGCATTTCTTTTCATGCCGTATTTGCAGTGCAAAAGTAAAGAAGGAATCTTTGGACTAAATGTCCAAACAAGACTGTTTTCATATCCCAATCCTGCCTTTATTATTGTTTGCACCTACCTGTGATATTTTGTTATCTTATTTGGCTCTATTTCTCACATGATTAATAAATTAGTCATTTAACCATAGTGACCCTTACCGGAATAAAGCAGTTACTGAATATGAATGAACGACTCAGTAATTATTTCATGCAGCACCCAATCCTCTCACATGCCTTTGTTAGTCTCATAAGATTCACATCTGACCACCCGCTCCCACCTACATGACAGTAAACACCATCTGCTCCTACGACATTTTATATTCACTGTCCTGATGATCTCAGACATGCCTTGGCTGATTAACAATGTTCCTTAACCCCAATTTGACACTTGACTGCTGTTCCTTTAATCCACAAATGCATTTTGTGCTTCCATAATAGATAATAGACCTAATTTCTGGTTCATTTTGAAAAGCTACAGCTACAACGATTATTTTTTAAGTCAG
The DNA here is from genome assembly GCA_030014255.1 of Parauchenoglanis ngamensis. Lineage (NCBI taxonomy): Eukaryota > Metazoa > Chordata > Actinopteri > Siluriformes > Auchenoglanididae > Parauchenoglanis > Parauchenoglanis ngamensis. Next base: position 22,312,167 of record JAQMYM010000002.1, on the reverse strand, counting down.
GAAGATTAAAACACTAGATCGTTATCAGATTTTTGATCTGATCTAAGGATGCATTTTTTAGCGTATACAAATCTTGCACATGGACTAGGACACAAATTGTCCTAAAGACATTGTAGCTCTGATGGATTATACAGTTTATAATTCAAACAGAAACTTGCAGAGAGTGAGTTTAGTTCTCGTAAGAAAAATATCAGGGGTCAGAAGATACTCCGAGCTCTAATATAGCGCCAGCTCTGATGGTACCTGAAATAAAATGTCACACCACAATTGGAAGTTGTTCTGAGAGCCTTCCTTCATCTCCAGTTTAAACAGAATTTGTTAAATGAGTGGTGTGTTTTTGAATTTGGCTTGGTTTTCTGGGTGACGTGTCAGGCCAGAGGCACCGTCTTACCCAGCACAAAGCACAGAGCAAGACGAATAAAAACGGCTTTATCCGTTCGGCCGGGCGCATGATCTTCAGAGAGATGGCCTTGTTGCCCCATCACTCAGTTACATCACTGCTATGTTTAGCGGAAGATTATAATCATTATGGTGTCCTTTTGGGGAAAAATCATATTGTACAATTAAAGGTTATTCATGAGGAAGACACTTTCATCTAGTGTTGCAGAGCAACAAGTAAAGAAGGAAGCTAACCTGACCATATTGCTGTGATCACACAATAACTAACACAAACGAAATGTAACATTGCAACAAACTCAAGCTACTTAACACACCAACTGTATCCTACTTTCTATAATACAAAATAAATACACTAACTGTAACTCTGTAGCTGACACATTGAGACGAAACACTAACCGTTACACTGTAACAAACACAAACTAACACACTAACTGTATCGCACACCCTGTAACACAACCAAACAAAACAAAACAAAAAACCCAAACACACTAACTGTAACACACAGGAACTAATATATCTGGACAAACACAAACTAACACAGTATGTAACACAGTAACTGTAACCCTGAAAGTTACTAACAAACAATCTGTATCTTATTCCTTGTAACAAAACCCCCGACAAAATAACTCATACTGAAGGTTACACACAATAATTAACACAGTAATTTTGTATAAAAACATACAAACTGTACATATAACTGTATCTTACTCCCTGTAATACAATAACACTAAATAACTAAAACGCAAAATTTAACACATTATAACTAACACATTAAGACCCCTGTGACTGTTTTGGTAACAGCGCGACACGCTAGAAAAAAATGGATTGAAGCACCGATGTACGTGGTTGGAGTGCAATAATGAACGAATGTTGCAAGATATACATTTTAATATCATTTTGCATGGGGACCTTTGACCTTCTAGCGGACGTGATGTAGGCAGTAATGAAGTTTCAACAAAAGTGGTCAGCTGGACACCTTGAAGATGCATGATAAACACAGGTGTAAACGGCGATGTGTCTTGGCAGTCCATTTGTGACCTGAATGCTCAAGACGCATTTTAAAACCAAGTGTAAACAGGGTCTAAGTGTATCTTACTCACTGTAACACAATAACACAACATAACGAACACACTACCTGTAACACACAATACCCAAGACATTATAACTCTAACATACCAAGTATGTATTTGCTATAACACACAAAAACACAAAAGAAATAACACACTAACTGTAACATACAGTAATTAACACAGTAACCACAGTACCCCAACCACTGCTCCATGTTTTAATGTTAGATAAAGTTTTGTTTTGATCATTTAGAAAAAGCTAACCCTTAAAAGTCTGAAATGATGACTGCGCCATGACATTACATACTGCATAATAATTTAGAAATGATTTGGCATAGAGACTTTATGACTATATGTTGCATCATCATGCAAAGACATGTTTCTTAATGGGGGAAAAATCACGATCGCAAATCACACTTTAGCAGTAAAAACTATTTTTTGTTATTTTGTTCACATTATAAACCAACACTCACAAGATGTACTGTAACTAAGTTAGTTGCACTGTAAACATCAGGCACTGATTAATCACAGATAGTCTGATGCTATGCAGGGAAACAACTGCTTTTATTGCTATACTATATGAACCATGGCGTTTTGATGCTAAGGTTGAGATTCTTTATGGATTGTCAAATTTTTGAGGCTAGACCATGTTTCACCATTGATGAATCATCTTTTTAATACATGTAAAGGTGAGTTTACTGGGAATTAGGAATGTCAGGCATGACATTTATTATTATTTTTAAATCTCTTACACTTACTGTACGCTATTCAATAATGTACATAGATCAATATTATCAAAAAATTATACATCTTTTCAGAAAAGACCATTGCTGTTTAGTATTTTGTTTAGCATGCCATGTGATGTTCTGCTGCCTGGTTAAGCAACGTCCTGTTAAGTACATCACGTGGTCCTTTTCAGCTTTTAAAAGGAAAGTGTGGTTTAAAATGACTACATCGAAGGCATGAATGCCATTTGTGCAATTTATCCAATTACATTAAATCATGAAACTGAGATAAGTGTGCGTGAAATTCATTCTTCAATATATTTATACATGAACCTGTTTAGGCAACTCTAAGACGTATTAGAGAACATGCAGAAGAGCTTGATGTGAAACTTGTTCTTTCAGCGCTCGTATTATAAGCAGAAGGCCCTTAAGCGATTATAGATATTAAACAAAACGGTTTCACCAATCACCAATCATATGTTTTGTTATTCATTCTCTATCCCAATCATTCAACATCAGGTTTGTGTGCATCATAAAACGATTGGTTCTTAGGAACGGATAAAAAACCCTGCATATCTATTAGTTTTGTATTGTCTATCAAAGGTATAAAAATTTGACTTCTGAGGGTTGAAACATATTTTAAATCCAAATTTATTGCTAAAAATCTTTGGCCGACTTCACCATGCATTCCCCTGCTTTAAAAAACTACAAAAACTTGATTTTCAAAGCCATAAATTACATCATATCTTACATTATGAGACTGTGTTTTTTTTAAAGCCACTATAAGCCATTTGGCTAAGCTCCACCAGATCTAGCCACCAAAGGAGTCTTCATCCTCGCATCAGTCCCACGCTTTTTTAAAGCCCCTCCATACACAAATACATGCAGTACTGCCATGACGCAGCATGATCCGAATAAGCCTTAAAGCTTTTTAGCATCCAATGCTAATTTTCAAAATGACTATGATTCATCGAGAAAGCGCCTGTGTAGGATGTCGTATTATGAAAGCACCTACACAACTGATATCAGACCAAGAAATTAAGCATCACTGATTTCGATTTAAAAGATTGCTTATCCTCTTTGGACTCGCCATATGTGTGAAAAATAATTGATCGTAAGGAAGCCAGTTCCGCAGAGAGTCACAGAGACTTTGTTCCTTTCATGATGTATATTTTAGTAATTGGGATCAGAATCTAAAGATGGTTTCAATCAAACATCATCTTAAAAAATTGCTTACTGCAGCTTTAATTTCCAACCTAGTATTTAAGTAAGGATGTCTGTAAACAGTGCAGATCAAATTGCAGAACATATCATTAGAAAATGTTATTAAGCTGTTTTGTAACATGTTAATCTACAGTGTTTAGTGTCATACAGCTTCACTTCCCCCCCTGTTACTGATCATCCCTCTTTGATCATGGTGGATTAAGGCTTGGACATCATTTTAATGATTTAATCCTCTTTTTAAGAAGGCAAGCTTAGTCATGGGTTTGAATTAAAGAGGCAAGAAGTCCAGAAATTACTTCACACATGCAGAAGAGCAATGCAAATGAGCCATGCAACAGTTTAAATGGGTCACGTGAGCAGATACACGATTTACAATATCCTGTATAATAATCTCCAAATCAGCAATCATGACAAGAAAATAATTTTATAAAAAGCACTAGATGATGCTGAGCTACACATAAATAAACTTCTGTTTACATCTTTGTGCATCTGTATGCTCTTCTGCACTTGAAGCACGTCTAAACTAAACCCTTAATAGGTTTATGTTGCGCAGAAAATACAAACAAAACTAAACACTGAAAGAAAAAAAACATCTTACCTGCAGGAAGGGAGATCCACTGGGCCACCTCTGTGCAAAATCGACAAGAGTTTGAGTTTGTGTTATTATTGCACGCGCACTTCCCCGCTTATGGATCGTATCTCTGCACCGCCCCAGCGCGCGCGCACTGGGCAACTGTGGAAAGCCATAGGGCTCCCAAAGGTTATAACTTTAAATTCTAATGATTTGTGCTACCTTGTCAAAACAAGCCGAGACTCAACTGCAGAGAATAAACTCCATCTTAGCCCTAGCCATAAATCCAACCCTAACCTTAATGGTAAGACTTAAAGATTAAAGTTAATCATAAAATCTTAATCGTAACCCCAACCACTAAGTAGCATATATTGATAGGTAGCACACATCGACCAAAATAAAAAAATTCAGCCTGATTTTGGAACAATTTTGTCATGGCAGACAAACTTTTAGCATTGGGCGTAAATGCTAACATCAGGAATGAACAGGCCTTGTAGTGTGACATAATCAAAGAACAGCGATGTGGCATCTGTGGCAAATGTCAGAATGTTTTGGTTTTTTTTGTATTTCTTGCCTAGTTTAACAACTCCAAAAACGAGTTCCTTGACGTCTTTTCTGTAGCCATGATTGACAATTTCCCCTCCCTGACAACACGCAAGGACGTGAACCATGATTGGTCGAGGTCAAACTTGTAGTGCTGCCAGTCTTCCAACCAAGACATGGCAAGAATTTATGGAACCGTGATTATCTAATCTGACATGCTGACCATCGCAAACACATAAAGTATTATATAGCCTGATCCTGGTATAACATCCTGAGTTTAGTTATAGAGTTATACATTTGACTCACCACATGAGTTGTAAATAGCCAGTCGGAATGGGCTACATACACTTTGGGGTAGGACGTAATTCTATTTTGAAATATCAACATTCTCGCGTTTACATTTGGCAGAACAGCAAGACACCTCCGGTTCAGCAAGACAGAACAATCACCTTTTCAGTCAACTGTGTGGGTTAACATTAGCTGGGGTGTTCATTTCTTTCAATAGTTTTTTTTTAACCTTCATACTTGTGTCTGAATGACGAAGCATACATTCTGAAGTCTTTCTCCAGCTTACTAAAAGAAGCTTTGCAAGTGTTCTTACATATATCAGGAACATCACTGACAATCATTTTGGGAGCTCCTTAAGGCACAGGGTGTAATATAGCATCACTACCATTATAGTGGACAAACCAGAAGTAGATCTGTCACGGTTATAATGCACAATCGTTTGTGCAAGCAGCCACTAGGTCATTTTTGACCTCAGCACATTCCTGAGACAAAGTGGAAAATAAAAAAACACGGATGCCTGCGTGTTGTCTTTTGTTAGCAACAAGCTAGGCAGGTAACTGTGACAAGTTATGTATATTTTCTTCCTCGAAACAGTGAACTGTATAATCAGTGTTATGGATTTGACAAGCGAAAATGTCACTGATCACAGTACACAGAACACAGTACAATGTTGACTGATCTAAAGCATGTACTTGTATATATATCCATCCATCCATTATCTATACCTCTTTATCCGTCTGGGTCGCGGGGAAGCTGGAGCCAATCCCAGCATCTTGGGGCGAGA
>JAQMYM010000002.1:22296437-22306466 GCA_030014255.1 Parauchenoglanis ngamensis | reverse complement strand
CATGCAAACTCCGCACAGAAAGGCACCCTGGGTGACCCGGGGATCGAACCCAGGACCTTCTTGCTGTGAGGCGGCAGTGCTAATTACTACACCACCGTGCTGCCCCTTGTATATACAGGATAACTAAATTTAAAGGTAAGACTTGAATAACTGAGTAAGTAACTGAGAAGACTACCCCAAACTGATGAGTTGGAATTTCAAGTTGAGGAGGTATTTTCTTTGGCTTTTAATGTTTGAAGGTTGGGAATTACAAGTTGCTACAATAAGTTGAATGTGACACTTTCATGGCTTTCACGTGGTATTTTTCACTTACAGAGTAAAAAACCCCAAAAACCTTAACGTATACAGCGAAACACTGAACACAACGCATGAGATGGGAACTCCGGATGGGACGCCAGTTTATCAAAGAACGATGTACACTCTTGCTTACAGCTAAAGCCAATTTAGCATTACCAGTTTACCTACCTGCACTTTTTGTGAGGTAGGAGGAAAGTGGAGAACCTGAAGGAAACCCACACTGACTTGGGAGAACATGTGAAACTCAACCTAAGCTCAGGTTTAAACAGGAGGCTGGGTATCAAGGCAGCAACACTCCTCGCTGCATCATTCTTCTGCTTCTTCTTCTTCTTCTTCTTCATTATTAAAGTTTGTGATTACTTTCATTACACCAATATATATTCCATTGGTCACAAAAGCTAACTTTTAAACTTTTCAGGTTATTCTTGTAAAAGGAAACAATTAATTAATAGGCAGGCACCTCAACTGACATTGTCTTCATTGATTATTTCCAGATCACACCTATTTACGAATGAATCTTCTTGCACAATGGCACAAAACGTGACTCTACGAGCTCCGCTATGCCTCTCATTTTTAGCTTGTAGCAACACGCTATGTCCAACTCGATTGCTGTCTTTTTACCGTCTTCTTCAACTGCAAAGATTTCCTCTTGCCAAGAGTCAAGGCAACTTGCAGCTGAACTTGAACACGCCTCACTTTATAGTGCTCTTCGCATGTTCCTACAGTCTGAGAAGAACTTCCGTCTTAGCACTTTTTTTTCATTTGTGCACGTTCATTACCATTTTGGACTTTTTGGCTTCCCATGGGCACCTGTTGTACTGTTTCACAGACACTGTGTCTAAGACTGGTTTATTCTGTCTAGCCTGTTTTTGTGCAGTGTTTGTTAACAGTTGTTGAATGATCACAGTTATGAGACCTTCAGGCTCAACCCTGTTAACGTGGTAGGAAATGGGAAAGGTGTAATTGTGGAATAATTTATAAGACCTCAAGACATCATTTAGAAAAAAAAAATACCTGAAGCGTACATATTGTTTATGCATGATTTTGTCTTAGCTATGAATGTATTATAAATGAGTTAAACTTATGGTTAAATGTGAGTAAATAGCTCTAGCGCCATCTGCCAGGTGATTATTGTTAATGTGCTGTGAAAGCTGAAAGTTAGTATGTCCAAAAAGACAGGCTTGGACACAGGCTGTCTGAGGAGTAAAAAAAGTGTCCCTGAAAGGCTTTAAATCATATTTTTTTCTTGTATAAAGGCACTCTAGACAGCACACTTTATCTCATTTCACCTAATCTCATTTCTTAAATGAAAGGAAGCCTATAGGGCATTGCATCTCATTTTCTCAACATGAAAGGAACCCATTAGGGCAATTCATAATGTTTCCTCTCACACAGGAGAACCCTGTATGGCACTTCCACTGGAAGGGCAGCCATTAGGGCACATCATCATCTTTCCACACACATAGAGCACTTCATCATACTTTCTTGCACAAAGTGCAAATTAGGTCAACCTGTGTATTAAAAACAATGATTTTCTGTGCCTACTGATTCCTGACTTTTGCTAGATTTGTTCAAGCATGGGTTAAAAAATGAGAGAGAATGATATTATTAATCACAGTAGAAAAATAATAACCACCAATATAGGTTTTTCTTTTTCAAAATGCTGTTTATTCATACTATACTATACGATCTAGTATCTCAATGTCATCAGACTGTCACAACCAATTTTATATGTGAAATGATACAAAATGTACTGCTGCCTTAACATAAGTAAAGTTGGATCCCCCCAGTAATGTCTATGACTAACCTGGAGAGGGCAGTACAGGCTCTGAATAGTGGATTGGTGAAGGAAAAGTTGCTTTAACATATGGATTTTTTTACCCTTTTGTAATGTCCATGAGTAACCAAGAGAGGGCAGTACAGGCTCTAAATAAAGCATTGGTGATGGAAATTTTTCACTCTGCCTGCTGTTCAAAAAAGCATGTAAATAGGTTAAAATACAGATATAGTATAGTCCTCCTATATCAAAATCCAGTCCTGGAGGACTAACTGGGTTTTCTCTGCATTGGCACACCTAATGCAACCACACCAGCCATTTATTGAGGCCATTGATCACAAAACTACCTACCGTCCTGACCTAATGTTCTTCACCTGATTCAGCAAACCAATTTCTTCAGTAGACACATAGGTATTATTTCCATGTGCAGCACGTACGTTAAACTATTTAGAACAGTTATTTCAGGGCCACTAATTTGATTGGTTAAGCAGGATTCCAAGAGTGCTTATAATTAGTAAAAACACACAGGGACGTTTCATCAGGTGAAATTTCAATTCTGGCAACAGCCCCACTGAAACGATTACTATGGAAGAGTTTGCGAAATCACAATGGCAAATGATACATTTGTCATGAATATACTTCTGACATAAAATCTGAAAGCTCATCAGATGAAAATGAAAAGAAAGACAGGAAGCCAGTTTCACCAGGTGCACTATAAATGGGAATGTACAAATCATTGTGAGCTAGCTAGCCAGCCAGTTGCGTCCTCTGGATTTATTAATGTTCTTGGCCTTATTGTGTCAGAAGTGCCACTTACTCAATATTCATTTCTTACTTATAAAACTGCTGCATAAAAACAAAACCATGCTCACAATCATGCTGTTATACTGTTAATATTCAGCATAACCGCACTCTTGCTCCTTCGATAATGCTTAAATATGGTGGTATTTGGCGTATATGTGGGTTGTGATTTCTCAGCAGATAAAGTTCTTCACTAGTGCTGGAAAGATTAGGATTTTAATTCCCAAACCTGTCACAGATTCACTGTCTGGGCACTGAGCATGGCTCTTAAGCCTCATCTGCTCAGCTCAAATGTTTGGACTGTATTCTATGTTTTATGCAAGCCACTTTGGATGAAAGTGTCTGCCAAATGAGAAACAAAAACAAGGAACAAGCTCAAAGAAATACAGAGAAAAACCTGTTAATGTGAATGTTGCACAATTCTGTTCCACCCCTTAGAGCAAATCTGTTGGCATGCTCTCAGGTTCTTTGTGTGTTTAAGTGTCCACAATTGAGGGCTTTTATCTTCTAAAAATGAGCTATTCTTCAGGGATGTAATCACATCTTTTATAACGGCATGGCCAGATTAGTTTCAATGACCTTATGGGTGGCAGTATAGGGTGGAGCAACATTTCTTTGCCGGCTGTAAAGCTACGAAAATACCATAGCCTGAAATAGCATTATGCTATAACATGCTAACATTAGGAATTTAATACCATTAGCTCATGACAAACTGAAGAAATCCAATGTTGTGCCAACAAGTAATGAAGATTGTGAATGTAAAGTAATTTCACCAATGTTTGGTCACCTGTTTGTTTGTTGTGGTCAGTGGAGCAAGGGAATAATTTAATTCTGTGTTAGCTAGCTAAACTTGTTTTTTCTTGCACGCCACTGCCAATCCTCACTGTTGATAAAATGAATTTCAAATTTCAAATTCCCCTGAGATGTTTTAGTGGGAGTTCTGTTCTTATTCATACTATCCTGTAACAAAGCTTTACCGAGTTCATCATCATATGGATTTGGTGACTTGGGGTGGCCAAATGGGTGGTCATGCTTCACAGTAGGGTGCTAAACCAATGTTCTGCTTGGACACTCTACTTAGAACCTTTAAGGGATTCCCCAGAATGACAAACAAAGAGCTGTTAAATGTAGGTTGATCTTCAACAGTGATACAACCCAGGAGATACAATCCAATCTCAGTCCAATCAAGCAGGCGCACACAAGATTGCACTTATTCAATCCACTGGTTTTGGTGTTCAGGTGCCTGATGAGTTGTATTGAATGTAATCCTTCTTGGTTAGAATGAAAACCCTTAGACACATTGACACCTTGCAGATAGGATTAGACACCTTTGATCTAGCCCATCGTAAATTACCTCTGCTTAGAGAACACTTGACAGATCTGACATAGCCTTCTTAATTTGCATATAAATTTGCTGGAATGGTACATCATACAGTCTGGCGTTCCACAGAATGCATGCTTGGCATTGTAGTTACGTGTTACAAAAGCAAACTTATCACTTAGACATTGTTTCCAAATCCAGTCTTTGGGGAGTAGCAGAAACTGCACATTTTTCGCTCTCTCCCAGCTCATTACATTCTAATGCCTTCAACTGGCTGATTGGTGTTGGAAAAGTGGGAGAAAACAAAAAATGTAGACCTTCTGTGAGTCCCTGCAGTCTTAGAAAACAAGGCACTGAATTGTACCATTGGTTGTCATTGGGATTTTACCTTCAAGGGTACATCTATTGTACTGTTAGTATACATAGTTCAAAGGAAAGTGAAAGGAAGAGAATGAAAGGTAAATGTATGCTTCTTAGAACTAATTAGAACTAATTTCTGTTCAGTACCATAGCCATTAATGTAATATTCTATACTTTAAACAAGTATTAATGGTACACAACATTCAGGTGAAAGGTACATAATAAAGGTACACATGATGTCTCCTTGATGGTGCCTCCCAGGTTTAGTACAGTATTATTATTCTGAGCATGTGATGATTACATTGAGACATATTGACTAGGTAGAGTTAAGCAGTGTTATAATTTAGGTGTCCTGTAACTTCTTCTTCACATCCAACTGGTAGATGGTTTGGTAGCCATCATCCCAGGCATAGATCTGCTTGTCTTGTGGGTGATAGTGCATGCTCGAGTGGCTAGAGTAGCGCTTTGGGAAGTACATCACAGGCAATTCCTCGGTCCAGACGGTGTCGTGGATATCGAACAGGCACTGGATGCTGGAGCGCCCTCCAGAATGTGAGTTGTAGACGACATACATGGTGCCACAGACTATGAAGGCACCTTCTGCGTTGTGGCTCTTGCAGGTCGTATCCCATGTATGCTCCACCGACAGACTTTTGGAGTCCAGCTTGGTGATCACAAGATTCCCTCCAAAGTCTGGATCTGCATGGATGACCCATAATCCCAGCTCATCCACAGCGAAGTCCAGGAAAGTGTGAGGAGAGAGCCCATAGGTCGGTATGCGCCCAGCGGTGGGCAGGAGCATGCGGTCGGCCAATGTACGGTTCACAAGGCTAACCTTCAGCACTTCGTTTCGAGTATCAGCGTTGTGATAGTAGACAAAGCCATCATAGATAGCGTGGCCTGTGCCCTGCCATGGTCGAGGGAGCTGGATGACCTTTGGCTTGCTGGTTGAATTGGAGTCTGTGAAGATCTTCAGTGAACCAAACTGAAGCAGCGTGTTGTTCCTGGAGCCGCTAAAGAAGTAGATCTTAGAGGAGCCTTTGGTTGGGTCTTTAAGCCACGAGCCTACTACATCTCCTGCCTTCTTGAGGATTTTCTGTGATTTGATGCCAGAGAATCTGGTGTTACATTCTGGATAAAGTTGAAAACAGAAGAAACTTGCAATTTTGCAACTTAAATGCAATTTTGATATCAAGTTGTAAGCAAGGAATAAAGCACTTGCTATTATGCTATTATAGGAAAATAATAAACAATAGTGTGTTACAAAGCATTGACATTGGAGACTCCTTCTATAAATATTGGGGAGCTTCCTTTTGACCAATCTGAACTGACAATTCAACAGCACTGTGTTCTAAACGAATCTAACACATTGATATCCTGTTAAGTGACTTTGTAGTCATCTATAGTCTCACAGAAGCATTCAGTAATGTTAACAAGAATATTATGACTGTTAAACCTCCCAAAGCATCTCTCAGACATACATTATTCTTGATTTATGGTGGCATGAATGATCTGTGTATTACATCAGTAAACTCCCTCATCAAATTTGCAGGAAGAGCTGAGGGCACCAACTCAGAGCAGGATATTAGTCTAACATCATTTACCTTTTCCCTGAATGATTACAGCTTTCCCTTTGCTTTGGGCTTCTTTCACTTCTTGATCCAGCAGAGAGTCTGAGATCTCTATACTAGATGTGTCGGGAAGTTTATTGTGGAGGTATTCAACATCTCTTTCCACTCGGTCCACCCGTGTGGCCAGGCTGTCCACGGAGCCATGAATCTCAGACTTCAGCATGTTCACACTACGAACCTGACCACGCATCTCTGTGGACATGTCATGCATTCTCTGGTTGACGTTCTGAAGGTCTAGATCACATCTTATAAGACGTTCCTGTGTAAAGATAAAACACAAATATTTTGTAAAATAGAATTTGAAGGGAAAAAATTTACGCTAAATGTTCACAATGTACACCAAATGTAGTTGATCAACTAAGACATATTTGGTGTCCTCTGTTTGCAGAGGATCATTTATTTCCACTTTGAAATTTAGATTATCCATTTTTTTTTAATTATTATTATTATAAAAGCTTCTTTTGAAGCCCATACATGAAGATTTGGGCATGCAAGTATTTCTTTTTGTGGAAAGAAATATTTTTGTAGCTGCATTACTCTTGTATATCCAGCACAAATCTGAAGAAAAAAACAATGAACAATAAAACCATGTCTTGACCGATTGACTACATTTAGAGTAATTGTTCAAAATTTTGCAAATGTGGTATTTTTTCAACAAGGTTCGAACTCTGTAGCAAACATGTACTCCTTTTAAGGCTCCTTCTTGCTATTCTACTATGTCTTGAGGTGATCTGTTCCTCATGATTGTGCAATGTATGTTAATACAATTGCAATTATCATGTATTATTATTATTATTATTATTATTATTATTATTATTTAGGTTTTCCTTCCTTGGCTGTACATTTTGTCTGTTTTGTAACTGTAGGTCTCCAGAATACTAGCATTTATTCATATACTTGTGTTTAGGTATGACTCATGCTTTTCCTACAACTAAATATATTTTCTGTTAAAATTGAATGGAAACTTGGTTTTCCAGCTCCTGTGCCTCACAAACTGCTTTTTCCTGAAATATGAACACATGGTCAATTTAAATATAAATTAATCAGAAATACGTAGTTGTTGTCTCTGGCACAGAAAACCTGGTGGGGCACAGCAAACTCTGTATGTGCAGCAACTGACTAGTCAAGGAAAGTTGCTCAGTGAATCCAAAAACAAAGACACCTCATCAGTAAAATCACAAATGCACACATTAACGTAACAAAGGTGCAGGAGTTAGCTGAAGTGGAGACAGGGATATGATGAATGCATTTGATCTCACACCACTGGTATATTACCTTGTTATGCAGCATCGCATTTCAAATCCAAAATTATCAAGCAGTATACGATCATTGTTGTCTGCAACTTTATTAACACATCCAAAGAAAGATTTCAGATCTGGGAAACCAATTGCTTGGCCTTAAACTACAGCAAAATAATGTGCCTTGCACACTGAAAAAAAATCCACTTAAATTAAGAGCTGAATTTCAACTCAATTAAAAATATGGAAATTCAGTAACAACTTATTAGGTAAATTACATCAAATTTAAGTTAAATTGAGTAAATAGAAATAAATACATATACAAACTTAGTTTAATGTAGCAACATGGACATTACATGAGCTACATAAGGCCCTAATTACTTTTTTTAGAGTGAAATTATGTAAAAATAGACTGACCAGTGACGTTCACTGCTTGAAAACTAAAAACGCATGACAATCTTTCATTCATTCAGTAATTACTGAACTTTATTCATTATAGTATTAGTAGTGGCTAGCATAACTGTGATTACTAACAATAGCTAGCTGCGTAGCAATGCCGATAACGCGAATGACGTTTAATAAAGATCTTGATGTATATCATCATTATATTTTTATTGGCTGCTCTCAGCATGATCGTGCTCCACAGCTTAGTATTGAAAGTGTGTTGAATATGCACACAGTGTTTCCAGCTGCTCACTCGGTTAAGCTGGCTCTATGCTCAACGCAGGAAGACTGCTAGGATAAGTACTGACATTTACAGGTACAGGGAGAAATTTGGAATGTATCGGAAATCATTGGCATATGTAATAAACATGCAACAGTGTTAGTTATTAGGAAAAATGTATTAGGCGCATTTGTTAATTAATAATGAATTATTGACCATGTCATGCACTGCTCCACAGCGACACCTGGTGGGGCCGGACCCCATCATTCCCTAATGTATCCATTAACAAGCATTACACACTGCATTTGGTAACAGTAACAACATTCAGCATTACTGCATCATAAATCATAAGTAATATTTGCAAAGTAACACAGGTATTAATTCAGTTTTTACGTTAATGAAATATACAGCACATGCATTGACTAAAGTTTATTCAATCCATGACTAAAAATATCCACAGAAATTAAATTATAGCATATTACTAAAAGTTGATAATATCTTGAATTCTGGTTTCCAGCTGTAAGTGTTAAAACCTGCTTTTCAGTCTCAACCTAAATTCTGACAGTTAACCACAAAAGTTTGTTAACGTATTGTTTCTATTCAATTTTGTGGACTTAATTGATAGTAATTAATGGCTTATTTATTTATTATTTCAAAAGTGTTGGTTAATTATAGTGTTTTAGATGTTCGTTCGTATTATCGTAACTTAATGTCAGTTGAAATTATTTTAAATGATAATAACTTATTATAAAGCATAGTAATCTTTATTATAAGACCGTGTGCTCTGTCAGAGGAAAACTCTTACCTCCATCTCCAGGATTCTCCTCTGAAAATATTCCATCATGAATGCATCCTGAGTCGATCTTTGAGCTCTTACAGCACCCGAGGACAGAAAGAGCATTGCTAAGAGTTTCAAAAACATCCTGCGCAGCTAGCTGTACGTTTACGCACTAATCTCTGTACTTTTTTTCCAGTAAGGAAAAAAGTTCTGGACTGCCCAAATACAGTCTCGTGAAAATGGCGTCTGGCTGAAACGTGTGTCGTTGGTTTTTATCCCATGCGATTCTGGGATTCAGTCCGAACAGTCTTCAGTGAAGGCAGGTCCTTACAGGCTGTTAGTGTATTTGGAGGCTTAATAATCTCCAGATGTTCTGACACGTCCCCATACAGCAGAAGATCAAAAACGTTTAGCGTAAATACCATCAGGATCACACATCTGCGGTCTTATAAAACCTAAATACTTTGTTGCGTTTCATTAAAATTTCAAAAGGAGAATAATTCAGTGTTTTCTCACATTCACTGTCATTTCATTCTTACCCTGAATATAATTGATGTGATTTGTGTCCAAACGTTTATTTATTTATTACATTTTGCACTCCAGTTATGAAGCTAACAGGTAGTGGAAGTTCATACTGGTCAAGGTCAGAGTGGATCTGGAATCTATCCTGGGAAAACTGGGAATGAAGCAGGAATACACCCTGGATGAAATGGCAGTTCATCACCACACACACACATTAATGCTGAGCCTGCACCTAAACCTAACCCTAACCTTAACCTCAGTAATGAAGAGGAAATGTTTTGGCTCTTTTTCTTATTTTTGTTCACAAATCCCTTAAAACCACTCTGAGGACCACCCAATTGTAAAGACCATCCAAAATCATGTCATGTGAATTTTACTGAACTATTCCTTTAAGACATGAAGAAAGGAAATCAAAAGAAGAGGAACAATTTTGTCTGGCATTGTGCACATTCACAGACGCTGCCTGAGAGTTGTCCCTTTCTGACTTTTGGACTGTGGCGCTTGCTTTGGCACACACACACACACACACACACACACACACACACACACACACACACACACATACACACACACACACACACAAACACACACACACACACACACACACACACACACACACACACACACACACACACACACA
>JAQMYM010000002.1:22273041-22295402 GCA_030014255.1 Parauchenoglanis ngamensis | reverse complement strand
CACACACACACACACACACACACACACACACACACACACATACACACACACACACACACATACACACACACACACACGTAGACGTTTGTACATGCTTGGGGGGATATTTAATTTAAAGCACTATGTTTAAGATCTAAATCTTCTAATCTTCCTTCAAGAGGTTTGTTAAGTAAAGATGGTGACGTGAATATTTATTTTAGAGCTTCTCATCCACAGAGGGCAGCATATTGCAAAAACAAAACCTTGGAGTAAAGAAATCCATGTGTGCTATGAACTGGAGCCAAAAGATGTGGTCTGTTGTTGGCTTTGTTCTCTGGTCCACATAGTGGTCCAAAAAAAAAAAAAACAAACCCACAAAATGAATCAGCTGTATTTTTACAGCACATATAAAATATGTGCTGTTATGCTTTATGCTCATCAACTGATCAACTGTTCATGTAACTGTGCAATAAACTGATTGATTAAAATCACATAGATTGTTTTTTTTACTTAAACACTGATTGTTTAGAGAGTACCCGAAATCCTGCATAGAAATGAAGTGCTTCACACTCGAGGCTGAGTCAGATGACGAGGAGCTTATACAGCTCACTCCACACACAGTACTGTACTGACAGGAAGTGACAGCTCAGCTGCTAATAGCGCAGGAAATCCAGGGCTTAATTCAGCCCTGCTGTCACACAATTACCACAAACTTCAACTTTATAGGTGGAACGGCATAACACTGGTGTCGAGGAAATATCAATTAAATCACATACAAAAAATAGATGCAGAGTAATGCGTAAGTTAAGAAACAGATGTAATTTAAATAAGCTACTCTAGATATTTTCCAGCAATAGAGCAGCCATTAAAAACAAAAGCAATCCCTGCCTTCTTTTTAACAGACAAAGCACTGACTTGAGCAATTTTTGTGCTGACATGACAAAAAAAAGAAAGAAAAGAAAACAGCTCCTATACTATATGAACTACAGTAACACCCCTCTTACCAGTCCTAGCAGATATCAGTAGATTGGCTTGCTATCTTGACTCACTTGGTGTAAACTTGCTGATGAGGAATTATATCAGAAAATCAAGAGAATTTGACCGAGCTGCTTGTATAGCTTGATTATATGCAGACATGGTTAAAGTGGGATGTCACACTGTCTCATCATGTTATAAATCTCCTCATATTTGGCTCACTAGCAACACTTTTCACTGGCACTTTGTCCTTAATTTTGTCATTTTTTCTCACTGATTGTCTAGGAATGCAGGCATTTTAGCTGACTTTGAAGATGAATTTCTGACAAAAATGCCACCTCAGGCACGGCTGCAGAGCTCATTATGTTTCAGTCTGCTGTTTAATAAACGTTGTTTATTTAATCGAGCAAAGTTTTTGAGAACCAGACGGCAGGAATCCAGATCCCGACCTCGGTACACTCTCCTGGGTTTGCCCTCTCATCTCACCCTGATTGTAATGCTTGTGGACTCGGCAATAGCTACCAGTAGTAGTTTGAATCTTATTGTATCACATAGATCCAAAAAAATCTGTATCCAATTTTTACATAGTGTGTACACCGCTAGCTGTCTTTCCTGTTCATACTGGCATAGGTCTTCTTAATATGTCTGATATCATCAGTTGTGTCATCTCGAGGTAGTGTTGGTATACAGTAAATAGCCCTATTCCACAACTGTAGTAATCCATAATATGTCAAGAACCGCTCAACTAAATAAAGAGAAACAACAGTCCATCATTACTGTAAGACATGAAATATCTTAAGTAATAAAAAAATGGAAAAAACATTTAATTACAAGGTGTGTCCAAACTTTTGACTAGAATTCTACCTTTAGGTAAATGGTACATCCTTGAGATTACCCCCCACCCTCCAATGACAAGGACTGTACAGTATATTATCTTAATATTCTCCAAAAGTAGCTTCAATTACTTAGGCATTACTAACAGGACACGTTACACTTTAGAACAGTGGAGAAAACCTATGTTGCTGGGAAAACAGGTGTACTGTTCTCTATGCCAAACGTATAAATGCAAATAAAGACATTTCTCAGTGTCCTAAATGCCCTGTATGATTTTCATGTGTGCTTAAGTCAGCATTCTCACGTGGGAGAGGAAGTGCCTGATGCCTCTCTGAGGAAACGACCAAGCTCCGGGATCGGTAATTATGTTTGCCTCTGATAGCTTCTCATGATACACTGAAAGGTTTGTTGGATCCAGTGTGTCTCTTGGACAGATGATGAGATCGATTTTGACATCAAAGCCCTGGAGGAGCTTACGCTGGAGGGCAATGTAAAGACCCATTTACAAACGGTTGGTAAACTGGCAAAAAATATATATCAAATCACTTACATTATCTTGGAAAATCTATTTCATTCCATAATAGATAAGTGAACAATGTTGTCAGGCTGTAAAGCTTCCACCTCAACAAAACAACACAACATTGAAACTGGCCCTTAGAAGGAAACCATTCAAACCAACCATTCACAAAGGCAGCATATTTCACTAGTGTGGTGTACTATGTGTCTTGGCCTTTTAGGTCACTTTCAGAAGTCACACGAGGTTTTTCTAGACCTGAGAGTTTGGCATATTTGATAGAATGTGAGAACAGTTTTTAGAGAACCAATCCCATATGGTCTTGAAAATGGTGATCTGGGGTTTGTTTTGATTAAACACTGTTGTAAATTGCTCTCCGAGCTGGGTGCTGAGGAACACGATATACGGAATTGCGAAATCTATCCACATTTTGACAGGAATTCTTCTATAATGCAAAGCAAATCTGCAATCTTCCCCCAGACAAGCACTGACTCAGGCCTCTTTGATGACTTAAGTATTTGGGCTAAATGTAAAAATGCCTTTAGTAACCTCCAATGCAGTTTGTTATATTTAGTATTTCTTTTATTTCAGTTTTGCCCTCCTTTTGGCAGCATGGTGGTGCAGTGGCTAGCACTGTTGCCTCACAGGTTCTGGGGTTGAACCTGCTGGCTGACAGGGGCCTTTCTATGTGGATTTGCATGTTTTCCCTGTGTCTGAATTGGTTTCCTCCCACAGCCCAAAAACATGCAGATTAGGTCAACTGGCTACTCCAAATGGCCCATATGTGTGAATGTGAGTGTGAATGGTTGTTCGTCTCTGTGTTAGCCGTGATAGATTGTTGACCTGCCCAGCGTGTACCCTGCCTCTCACCTGAAGTCAGCTAGGATTGGCTCCAGCTTCCCTGCAACCCTGACAGACAAGGGGTATAGATGATGGATGGATGGATGGATGGATGGATGGATGTACCTTCCTTTACAGGGTCTCCTGCTTCTGAGAACTGTCCATCAGAAATGAAGACACCTCTTAATGTGAAACCTGGCAGGAAGAAGAAACGGAGCTTCTGCTTGGCTGATGAACCACTCGCAAGCATGTTAAAGTGAGCCATTGAAACTACTACAGAAATCATGCGCATTTCTTTTAGTTAATTAAAAGTCACTGCTAGCATTCAGTTAACCCTTTTTCTTCAGTGTTCCTTTATAACCAGAGGTCCGGTGTTTGAAAAGCGAAGCCATTATTTTTCTTCCCCTCTAGTTTCACCAAATACAAATAAAGCTGCATTCTCAAATAATCTGGAAGTTTCTACGATTTGTTCTTGCAGGAAAACTCAAATTCATGTTGGGACAAGACCCGTCTTGATAAAGCCTGAAATATGTGGCAATTCATTTCCATAAAAAGAAGAGTGCATAATTCTGGGGCTGGCTTTACATGTGAGGTTTTATTATTTCAAATAGATTTTATTACGTTAGAAGAGGATTCTATAAAATTTCCTGAAAGCACTTCCAGAGTATCAACCATCTGTAAGTCATCAATCAAACTAAATGATTATGTGTTGATATCATCACACCATGACTGTGGTTTGTGAGATTTTTTTTCAAGCACTTTTTTTTTTTGCTCAGTGTCGTATTACATTTAGCTTTTTTCTATTCTCGGCTATTTTGGAAATTTATTCAGATTCAGAGTGCGAGGGTTTTTGCTGGAGTTGTTAAGAGTGGTGAGGAAAAACTCTTAAGACATCACTAAGGGAAGAAAAAATCCTGAGAGGAATCAAATTATACATGAAAATTGTTCATGGCTGTCTATAGCTGTGAATAGAACTTAATTATCACTTTAGTTAGCATATCTTGAACTATGGCTGTAACTCCTTTATTATATTTTGTCTTATAGGTAGTAAATTGCTAGATAGACATAATCTTCTTTTGTTCTAACAATCTCAGACAATGCCGCACCTGTTCGCTGGAGTGTCCACCTGCTTTCGCAGTTATGTTTTCAAAATTTCTGCTTCAAGCTGTCAGCCTTTAGAGGACCATTTATCTCCTGGTTTGGATGTGATCTGTGACAAGTATACAAATCTGTCTGATGGATGGGAAGACACGGTCACTGTCCAAAGATCAGATAATCAGATTTATCTGCACTGTTAGACAACTTTGTGCTTGTTTCACGCCGGCTCAGGCACTTTTATACAACAATCAGATTCCAGTTACCCCCTTCCAGACCTACTCACTGCCCTAAACTTTTTTTTCTCCTCCTTTCGATATACTCTGTATTGCTTTACTGTGTGTACTCACATAATGTGCTCTGTTCTACGTTATTTACACTACCATATTTTACGTTTACACTAAAACATTTTATATGCTTACACTTAAGGCTAGCTAACTACATTTCATTCTACTGCACACCTCTGTATTTGAACTTAACAATACGAATGTTAAGGCGGTCAGAATATAACCCGAGACTCAGCACTTATATAAAAGTATTCGGTATGAGAAGACTTTCCAAAGAAACCAAAGTTTAAACAGAGATGTTCTTCAAAGGGGGAGATAGCAAACTTAGCGATTTTCCCATTGACGAAATCTATACAGCTAGTTAGCTTTAGCTTGGGTCACATGTATCACTGTGAGCCAATGGTATCATTTCTCCGACATCATCCAACATTCTCCTAACATTCATGACAGTTATTCTTGTGGTACTTTATATCTAGGACAAGACTTTACAGCTAGCTAGCTTATAGGTTGGTTGATGTAAGAGTCAAATTGAAGACCTGACACTTCATGCAGTACAATGTAAACATTTATATTTATTAGGCTACAATTTTGTACATATATGGTAGGCTACAGACAGAGTGTAGAGCCGTTACTTGTCTCACAAAACATATCTTAGATCTTAGCAAGTGGCGTTATAATTTGCTAGTCTATGGATAAGATGTTAAAGATCATTACAGAGGTAGTGTAATAGTTATGAAACCGATTGGTTTTACAAAATGAGAGTTTGTTTAGGGTACTGAGCCACGTCTCTTACAGGATTCCATTCAAACCAAACAGCTTCTGGTCTCCCCTCGAAGACCCCACAACTGTCCTGCATTCTCAGCCAAAGATTGACATCTCCCCTATTAAAACCATCTCTGGTTAAATGTTTAAAAACCAAGAAGTGAACAGGAAGTAGTTGTTAGAGGTTGTGCTAAAACTGATGACCTCTGCTGGCGAGGAGGGGAAGTGTCCCTATATCTTTTAAATTAATGGTTGTTTTCACTGACCCAAATATTCATTTATCTCCGACTTATTATTCTAATGATCTTGGTTAGCCTCTTAATTAAGGAATAAAACATGACAGGACATGGCGTCATAGGAAAATAATCCCAAATGGAGTTATCATTTTCCTTTCACAGCACACCCCAAAGTGTTTTATTCCGCTGATACTACAGCAAATTTGAATATATTTGAATATTCAAATATTACTCTTTGCATATATTAATGACCGACGTATGCTGTGGAACATCTGTGGAACAAGTTCATCCCTGCTGTTACTTTACAGCAGCTGTAACAATATTATTACAATATTACAAGCTATTACAATAGTCTCTTTTTTCTCTCTCTTGAAGTTAATAAGATTCAAGGAGCATTTCATGTTACTGAGAACCCACAAAGTCCTCCATACTGAAGAATTTCCTGGGTTGAAATTGAACAATTTATAATCAATGGTAAACTTAAAAAAAATCACAGGGCTCAAAAATCTGACCTTAGGATAAACAAACCCCATCATGATAGTTTAGAGTCTTACATTAAATATGTTTGTGACATTTTCAGGAAACATTAATACGGCTGCTGCTACTACTGAAAGGGCACAGACGACAGTTTGTTGTGCTCCCGCTAATCCTTTAGTTCTTAATCAATAGGTTGTTATTTTGTAGGATCATTTGACTTCTTGAGTTGCCCCATTTTTTTTTCCACATATTTCATGAAATCTTTTCACATATTTCATGTTCTTTTTATTTATGGTCCTAAACATCTACATGAAATATAAATACATGTAAATATGTAAGCAATTGACTCAATCAATCAGTTAACAGTGTAAAAGAATCACACATTTCACATGTAATTGTACAAAAACAGGTTGTTCTCTGTAAGAAAGCTATAAGAGAAAGATTAGACTTCTTCCTTTGAGCTCACAGTGGATTTAACCGAGATACTTAATCTCACTTCCTGTATTGTAGCTTGGGGCCGGTGGGAAGGCGAGCGCTCCACTTTCTCCGTTTTGAATATTCATGATGCATGCCGATGCTAACACACATCCAGGATTAGTTGTAAATGTTACCCTACATTATGACAGAAAGGACTGAAATAACATCTATAGGTCACAGAGTTGTGCTAGGGCTCCCACTGCTGTCATTGTGGCATTATGACTGTCTGAATTTGTCTTATGGGTAATGAAAGGTATAACACTGAAGACAGATGTCATTACAGGTAGCACACATCCGGGACTTGTATAGCATTAAGAGTGATGAACATCAGCCTGACCCTTATTGCTTCACCAATGCAGAAATTTCTTCCCTTAGGCGTAAGTAAATATTATTAATGACTTGTGAGAGTTCATGCCGCACCTCACGACTGTGCTGTGTCTGCTGTGTAAAGCCTGAGTCTACCAGCTTTTATCTCACCATTTGTCAAAAACTAATACAAAACTTTACTTTGTTTTTTTAATACATTATTTATGAACTGATGTATTTTTAAGCTCACTGAAAAATCCTTATATAAACCTGCTTCTTGAGTACCCCATGTCCACCCCAACACAGTCGGCTCATAATGACTAATGTAATATTGATGCATTTTACATTATTGTCCTCACTGCTTTCAGTTAAAGGTCCGCTATGTAGGATTTAGGGGGATCTATTAGCAGAAATAGAATATAATATTCATAAGTATGTTTTCATTAGTGTATAATTACCTTTAACTATGAATCATTGCGTTTTCATAAGCTTAGAATGAGCTCTTTATATCTACATAGGGAGCGGGTCCACCTCTACGGAGGCGCCATGCTGCCCCGCTACAGAAACCCACAAACGGCTTCCACGTTTTGTGTTTTTACAAGTGGCAGCGTGAATCTGAAAGGAAGCACCAGAAGTATGATGAAGAATCAAGGAAGACAGGAAAGAAGAAAGAAGAGGAATCAGTGTTTGCTGGTGCTGGCTAACAAGTTTGAGAACCAAATTTTGAAAAATGGAGGATTATACTTATTATTTAGTACGGAAAAAGCAAGGGCGTGTGAATGTGAGTACTTGGAAGTATTCTTCAGGCACCTGACGGCCACCGTACGTGCTAATACCCACTTGGAAAGAGAGGGGTAAGGGAGGGGCATTCAGGGGGCTGAAATCAACTGCATCGTACATAGTGGACCTTTAACTTCAGTTATACGTATATGAACCAGTCTAGACTTTAGTCAATACAAATATTGGGGTGATGTATATCATACACATGCATGCACACATGGACACACACACACACACACACACACACACACACACACACTTAAAGGAAGATAAGACTTGTATTATTAATTTGTAATTTTTGTGTGTGTGTTTTAAATCTGTAATGCTCTCCTGGGTTCATGGAGCATTTCCTCCAAATAACAAGCATGATAAACAGAAAGGTTGTTGTCAAACCTAAACACTAAACATCATAATGTATACTGAAGCAGGCAGAAAAATATTACCTTAATATGAAATCTAGGGGATGTTTCACTCTTTGTCTCCTGACACGACTGAAACTGATTGGCTGCATAAATCTCTAACGTCATGCTCGTTAGGGCTGATTAGACTTGGCCCTCTGCATCATTTCAGACCATTCTGTGTGACCAATGTGATGTGGAGGTCAGAAATGGAACCTTATACTGCTTTTCTCTTTTTCCTCTGAGTGCCCTTACTGTTTCTTCTGAGTGCCTATTTATGTGCAACAGGTTGTACAACCATGCCATCATGTTCATCCTCTATACAAAGTGACAGAGTGGGATTTGAATTCATCTTTGTAAATTTTTTAGCTTGACTTCATTTAAAAACGGTTTAGATGATACATAAATCAAATGCATTTAACGCCAATGAAGTCAGTGTGCATTGAAATGCTTTGTTAAAATGGAAGCCTAGCTGTGTGTGTGAGATGCACATCTTACATGCGTTGTGAATTGGTCTTAAGAGAAATCTTTATTCACTATGTTTAAGCATGCCTGAGTGCATTAATGACAGGTTTACTGTTAGGTAACTACTCACTCCATGTTTTCTCCTTTATGACGTACTAGGATGCTGGTAAAGGCTCATATGTCTGTCACTTCCTAGGCCACATGTTAGCTTAATGCAGCCCTGATGCCACTTTAAGTCACAATCTTCATAATCTGGATACATAAATTGCTGTCACTATTACAGCTTCCTGCAATACATTAAGCGTGCCTCCAGCGTTCAGGAGCTGGGGCCTCATTTATCATTTAATAAAGCTGTGTGTGAAACAAACAAAAAATTCCTGCCAGAGTTTCAGTAATTCTGATATTCTTTGTAGGCGTGAGTGCTACTGAATGCCAATCAGCAAAATCCCTTAGCACATTCACATGGTACAGCATTGAATGAATCCCACAAAGGGCAAAATTCATAGAGAATATAAGATGTCTATATGGTGTGAGTGTGGCTCCTAACCCTACGTTTGTGTCACTTTTTAATTTGTCTCCTTCTATTGTCGCTTCTGAATGATGAATTGTCCATCCAGCTCTGATGATAAGCAGTCATGGCCAAAATGTAGCCTACAGCAAACACAATATACTGCAGTATACAATTACTACTGTTTAAAATATATCCGCTTATATATCCATATTAGCAACACAAGCTACAGCTACAGAGAAACGCATGCTCTTCACTATGCTTTATTTTTCCTTACATTGTTTCTATATACATTTAATGAGAGGTTGTATATGACAGGATTTATTAAAAATACAGGTTTACCCTTTCGTTCCTTTTTATCTTGTCAAGCAGTACATCATTACTAAAAGCAGGGAGGAACTACAGATGTGGGGAGAGCATGTACTAAGTGCTCCATACCATTAGTCTGAGGAATCATCCGATCGATTTGGATTTGTCGCTTTACTGTGACGTACCATATTTGTATAAAATTGAGAAAATCTCAAATCACGTCACGCCGTCACTCTGTTACATGTCGCTGTTGCTGAAATTTCAGTCCCGTATTGCGTGCATACACAGAAGATTAATGCTCGCCTTGTCACTCACTAGCGTGACCATACCTTAAGTGTTGCATGCATTAAACATTCCAGTAAAGTATCACTCCTACTGCTGTTCATCAGCTACCACAGGCGCACACTAACTGTTACTCCTTTTATAGGGTGCCATTACATTTGTCTTAATTGAATGGGTCGTTTTATTGCTCTTAATATATGGATTTGTCCTGGAATGCTTTCTTCTTCTTCTTCTAAATGAGTTTCACAAAATGTCATTAAATTTGTGCATGTAATTGAAATAAATAAATGATTTTAATCATGATACACAATTCCAGGAACTCGCTGAAGTTCAGGCAAAGTTCACATGTCTTTGTATGTACATTTACACAAACCCAGGAGCTTTTGTAAAATGGAAATGTCTTTTTTTTTTAACTAGTTGGATTTTCATGAATATCACGTTTCTTGTGTGTGAACAATTAATGAGTAAATCCTTTAATTTCCTGCTTGAAAAATGAGGGTTTTGAACCCTTAGGCGGCTCAAGGATGTGGACTTGATGCATGCGAGAATGACATGACTCCGATCTGGACCGGACAGCTGCTGACATGACTGCAAACATTGAGGATTAAGTAAATATAGCCCTTGATAATGGACTTCAGGACCCTTCGTTGTAAACAAATCAAACAAGTCTACGAAGCTGGTTTCCAGGACTTCTTTGTCACTGTGTAAAGTACAATCATCTTGTGTGAGCGCTGTACGTTGTCTCCTAGTCCCGCTCCAGCAGTTGAATTTAATACTTCTGAGGTGCTCGAAAGTAATGACACACAGAACAAACATAATTTTATTCATGAAATATTGTTGTGGCATTTTCAGGAAATATTAATACTGCATCCTTCTGTGGTTGAATTTTTTTTTTACCCTGCAGAAAAGCAAAAACAAATGTATGTACTGTATGTATGTGCACCAGCAGAGTGAATAGTAGATATGGAATTACCCTTTAATAATACATTTTTGTCTCATTTTAAAAGATTTTTACTTTAACTGAGTATATTGTCTCTATTAACTTTTCTTTAATAACAAACAAACAAAAAAGGAACATATCATTAACTCAGTGCCAATGGGCATAAAAGCAAAAGTAAATAAGTAATAAGTAAACATAAGATAAGATGATGCCTATAATGTCAATGTCTTCATACATTAATGATACTATAATGAAAAATACTTTTATCTTATTAAAACTTATAAAAGAACTTTTAGTTATATTTTTGACATAATACGCGTAATTTTACTTACATACAATTTTCCACTCATGTCACAATGAAAAAACAAAACAACAAAACACCCAAATCATTTATTGAACATTTTACAGGCTTTTACATTGTAAGTTAGCTAACTGCCTTATTCTTACCCATTTCTGATGGGTTATTTTTGTACAGTGAGACTTTTTATGCCAGGTTAAAGTTCCTTCTTATGAAATTATTTTACAACATTTCCAGCAATTTAATGCTGTTTGGGGAAAACCCTGCTAGCTAAGCTAAAAGCTAAGTTATGTTTGTACAATTTATCAGAATTTGTAGTTATGGTTATGCCGAAGATTACAGCTTGGTTCTGTGTGTGTGTGTGTGTGTGTGTGTGTGTGTGTGTGTGTATAGCCAGGGGAAAAAATCCTAATTGTTTGTGTATTAGCGCTGCAGTTAGCCGCAAATGGCAGTTATTGGCTAACTGTGGCCTCCCCTGATGGTTAAGATGGATTATTGCACAGCTTTCTGACTAAGTGATGCATGCTAACGGCAGAGGCCCAATTTCCCATAATCCCCTCTGAGTTATAAATCACAAATTCATACCCATAAACATTATAAGACCGCCGACCTACTCATGCTGCACTTTAGGGCGAGAGCTCACAGGGCTACATTTCCCTTCTTGATCTGTAATGAGCAGAGAGTCAGGCGTGGAGATGGCAGCCTATTAAAAACACGATGAGAGAGCGAGATAAAGCCACAGAGGCTCAGGATTTGCTAAGTGAAGGGTCTCACTGAGAAATTGGATTTGTTTAAACACACCACTTTTGTACCTCAAAGAGGCTAAGAGGCAAGCGTGTATGAACAAATTCAATATTTATAAGACTGGCACCACGTGTGTGTGTGTGTGTGTGTGTGTGTGTGTGTGTGCGTGTGTGTGTGTGTGTGTGTGTGTGAGAGAGAGCGAGAGAGAGAGAGAGAGAGAGATTGATTTTTTTCCTTCCCATGAATCACATTTTTGTTGTTCAATAAAGATGATTAGCTTATCATAATAAGTGTATTACGCTTAATAATAAGTGTTTAATGGCACAGAGAGCATTTTGTTTGTGAACACAATTTCATAATGTGGGCTAAGGTTATTTGGATTGGGGATCATTTTTCCATGAAGAGGTTTTACTTTGGGTTATAGATAAAAAAAATTAAATAAAATAAAAAAGATTAGGCGTAACACAACATCCCTATCTATTTCTGCTTCTTTTAAATCTGTATGTGTATTTGGAATTAAACCCAAACTGGGCGTGGCCTAAACCATATTTTTAAAATTTTACCCCAATAGTAAAGATGAACTCCTGACCTAGCTGTAGAAATGTCAGCAGTGTCAGCATGGCGTGTGAAATCCGGCTCTGACGGTACCTCAGCCACATCATTCCTGGGATGTGTACATAAACAATATAAAGCCTCATTTAACCCACCTCAACCCTGATTGGACAACACGTGAATAAATGGTAAATGAAAGCATCTTGCATTCACATTACTGAACAGTCTTTCTTTGTCCCATAAGCTTCATAACTGACCACTTGCCATCCTGAAAGTAAACACAATCACCAGATGTTACAACCAGATGCTCTGTCTAGCCAAGCTTTCTAAAAAATATTAATAACAATAACTATTCACTGTCCTATCTGTGCTCAGCACACTACGTGTTCTCACAAAAACTCGTCGCAAATTGCTCTTAGCACAGAGTTTGTGTGTTCTGTGCACTGAAAATATTCTTTTTCTCATTCTACCTACCTAATTAGATCTTTTCTAATCATGCCTAACGTTTCCTTCCTCAGAAATGTAATAATCCTTGGCTAATTACATTTTGAAACAGACCATAAGCTCACAGTAGAATTTCTTCTGGTTTAATTAGATAATTCCCTCACTTAGACCAGCTTTAATTTGGATTTGTAAGAGCAGAAATATTAAAGTAATTACGCAGGGAAATGGTGTCCAAAACTCGAACAGAACACACATGTGGTTTTGCAGTTGAAAGAATCCCTTGTATGTAGCCCATATAAATATAAATTATTATAATTCCTTGGAAGCATTTTATTAACAAAGTGATATTTGCACTACAACATGATTACAAGTGATCATGGAACGACTTTAAGCACATTATGGGCAATTACTAGAGGTTGAGCGCCATTATAATGATCTCATGAACATGGCTTTAGCGAAGCTTCTGGATGTGCTGACTCTTTCTCGTCCAAAGCAGCGCTAATGTCAGAGCGACATAACTAATGCTCCAGAGACCACCATGAAAGCTGCCCTGTTAATAGTGTTCTGGGCTCTTCTTTAGCTCAAGGGTGTGGGTTTTCTACTTTTAGGTACTGTATCACAGAAGAAACAGCTCTGCTGTCCAGCATGGGAAAGAATAACGTGGAAATTGAGCTTCCTAAATCGCTCACAGCCCTGCCACCTGAGTCGCACTCAGTAATTGAAGTAGTAGGCCTATTGAAGTGTAAGCCTCTGTCCTGCTGATTGCAACTGAATCATCAGACTTCTCATGGAGCGCTATCCTCCTGCTGAGATTAGCTCCAACATCCAATATAACACATTCTGATGTTGCTGAAGATTATAGCTGGATCAAAAATGTTAGACCAGGGCTGGAGCCAAACCCTACAGGATAGAAGCTGTCGAGCAAAGTGTCCTGGATGGTTTGTTAAATAGAGCAGAATTTTAATTCAGTGTAAACTGTAGAGATTTATCTATCTGTCTATTGAAAAGTTGCAATTGTAATTTACACTAAAGTGCTGAATAATTCTTCATTCGGATTGGTCGGAAGGTGTTGATTAATTTTCTGTGACAGAAGTGTCTCCAAGATGTGTATGGAGGTACATTAAAGATAATCTAAAGCTGATAATAAACTATCTAAAAAAAAAACTATGCAATTTAGTGTGTGTTTGTATGTAAGTAGTAACAGGACCTTATTGTCTCATAGATGTTCCATAACATTAAATGTAATCATAAATTGATTAAAAAACCAGGATGTGTCATTCGTTAATACAAAAAATTGCTGTGTTATGAGAAGACTAAAAACCCTTCAGGACATGCTGTTATTGGAAAATAATGAACGTCAAGGTGTAACAGTAATGTTTCACATCAGGACACATCATTGTTGATTATGATCCTATAACAACACACCCCAGTAGAGTCATTCCTTACTAACACTTGCAAATTTATTGGTTCAACTATCTTTACCAATGGCTGGGCAATATGGCATTATATATAAATAGCACGGTAAATTATTTTACAATGCATTTCTGTGGACAATCCCACATTTCACTGGTTCGTGTTTTTGGTTGAAAGCCTCCTCCAGGCAAAGCAGTGGTTGCGTCATTTTCTTTTCATTTTTTAAAATAATGGATTTAATGATTCCCCATGAGATGTTCAAAGTTTGGGATATTTTGTATGACCGATCTCTGATTGTCACTTTTCTCCAGAACTTTGTTCCAGACCTCTTTTGAACTCCTTGGTCTTCAGGATGCTCATTGTTGAGGTAATTTCTCTAACAAACTCTGAGTTATTCCAAGTGTTTATACGGAGATCACATCATTGAGACACTTTAATTGCAAACACATTGACTCCATTCATCTAATTCAACTAACATGACTTCTGATGACACCAGAGACGTAATGGGTAATATATTTACAGTAATGGGGGTAAATCAGACCTTCGAATGTTTTAAAAATTTGAAAATAATTGTGGAAACCATATTGGTTTTGCCTCAACTGGGCTAGTTTGTGTAAATACATGAAATAAAATCCAAATTAAGGTCATTTCAGTTCCAGGTTGTAACACTACAAAATATGGAAAAGTTCAAAGGGGGTGAATACTTATGCAGGGCACTACACCTACACTCACTGACAATTTTAACAGGCAAACATATCTTAAAGGGGCACTTTGTAGGCCATCTGTGGAGATGTGAAGAGACCAAACCAGTGCCATCTGCAACCGTGCTGCCGCTGATACACTCATACACACATTCAGACACACACTACCATGTCACTACTGCTGAGCTGAAAATGGGCATCAGTATTCTGTGGTCAGCGGTGGTCCAGTGCTGGTCCCTTTCTACTGATGGATGTGGTGTGGGGGAAGCTGGCAAACTCTCTTAGCAACAGATAAGGCAATAGTTTAGTCACTGTACACCTACAATGTGCAGTTTTCTTATATGATCTATAATGAATAATGCTGTAAAACACACACACACACACACTTGTTAATTAAAAAAATCCATGCATTATATAATATTCCTGTGATTATTAACAGAAAAGCAGATATAGCCTGAACATGTTTCAAACAGCAGTGTAGGAGGAGATCAGAAAATATGAATGTTTTCTCTCCCACACAGCATCATTCATCATTGTTATTTGGTTCAGACAAAGTGAGATGACTTTCCTGTTGATGGGACTCGCCATCAATGAGCTGCATCAAGCAGGACCACACAACATTATTCACCCAAAATGAGCACCACTTTAGTGAAGTGCTCAGCTGCACAATTTCGACAAATCGCGTGGATGTTCAGCTGCTTGTTTTCCCATTCAGGATCATTTGTTTCCATCAATTAGCCAGCTACAGCATCTTGTTCAGATTCAGACCTGGCCTCGCACTGTTTCCCTGCGGCCACGTGCTCACGAAGACTCAGATATCTGACCCTTCCGGTGCTATCGCCCTCGAACGTACTGTTCACACACTGCTGGAATGATTCCACCGGAATCGGAAGCGAACGGAGGGGCGATAAATGTGAGTGAATGATGAAGATGATGATGATTATGAGGCCTCTGGTCCCATCGGCTCTGTACTAAATACGTGGCCAATGGCAATGCATTAGAGCTTACAAACCATGTTAGCAGGGCACATATTTGTCTCTGCTTTGCACTTCACAGAGATGGCTCTGCTAAATAATTCATATCTTGAGCAGTTAGCATGGAGCTGTAGATCCCGCAGAGTAAAGCACTTAACGGAAACAGGGTTACTCTCTCAACCAGCTTTGCCCTGAGGTCTGATGGCCCTCACAATGATCCACTAGGTTACGATATCTTGCAAATCAACTTCCTGTTCAAATATATGATGATACAGAGTAGTTAAAACTGTTTAGCCTTTAGCATTAGCCTTTCAATTTTCATACCAGCCAGTGCAAGATAATACTATTATTTAGCTTATTTAACTGCTAGTGTGACATGATGGTACATGGGGTTGTGTTATTGCTTCCAGGGTCGCTGATTAATTCTAAGCTCAGGTTACTGTCTTATTGGAGTTTCACATGTTCTTATTGTGCCCATGTGTGTTTTCTCTGGGTTCTCTGTTCTCCTCCTACTGTCCAAAACAAGCTCACAGGTGGATTCACGGCTCTAAACTGTTCCGAAGTGTGAATGTGTGTATACATGGTGCGTCCCATACAGGGTGTTATTTCCCTCCAATATAGTGTTTCCTGGGATACATTCTGGCTCATTCCGGCTCTGGATTCACTGTGATCCTTACCAAGATAAACTGATTAAGAAGAGGAATGAATGAACACACCATTATGGTGCAGCACTGGAATGTTTGTCCAAATGATATAGTACAATGCACATTGAAACGGCGAATCTCTTGCTAACTAACAGCACATTTCCCAGGTTGCACTGAAAATCAAGTAAAAAATTAATAAAATTAAATAAACCACCACATTAATATGCAAATACCACTTTACAGCTAGCTTACCACTACGCTTTCAGAGGCAAGTGTCTTGCTTTCTGTAAGTGTTGATTCCCAATGTTCCAGGAAATATCTCAAAAATGGGCCTGTCCAATAAAATCTTACCGCCCAAGCACTCATACACCAAGTGAACACATTTCTGTTTCTAATGTATTCGTCTGATGTTACCCTAAATATCCCCCTAGCAATTTAACAGAACTTATGAGCATCATAAATAATTTAGATATATACAGTAGCTAACTTGAGGATCATTAATATTACTTTAGCTAAATAAAAAAACAAACCAAGCTTGCAGAAGCATAGTTAAAGTCTATACGATAGGCTGAAATAGCCTAATACAGTCATATCATGTTCTCTGTAAAGCCATACCTGTAAACATGAACAACACAAACTGTAACAGTAAATTAAAATGAACTATACCAAATGATAAAATGCAAAAGATTAACTTTAATTAACGCTTAGCATTGCGCTGAAAAAATGCACATATTTGGGTCAAATGGGGTTAATAGCAATAAAAGGGGGGAAAAGAAACTACACAAGAGCGAAAAGCAGTTACCTATATGGCTTAATGGACAGTCCAGGCCTGGTTCCAGTAAATCTACTCCACTTATAACCTAATCACATCACTCACCATCTTCCTGCAGGTAGTAATTCACTGTGAGTGAAGCTGGCTGTTAATTTAAAATAAGCTATTAGCTTACCCTTAAAAGCAGTGCAAGCAGACGTTGTGTAGAACATAGCAGTTCTGACAGACAGCAAATAAAATAAAATAATAAAATCATTGCCACTATAAGGTTAATTATTTAAAAAAAAGGGTTAAATCAATGTAAATGTCTTAGACCTGATAAACTTTATGGACAAAAGTTTGTGCACCCCTGACCATCACACCCGTATGTGGTTCGTCCTCAAACCGTTGCCACAAAGTTGGAAGCACACAATTGTATAGGATGTCTTTGTATGCCGTAGACTTGCAATTTCCCTTCACTGGGACTAAGAGGCCCAAACCTCTTACACTCACTATTAGGTATCAGGTGTACGGCAGTACTAGTTGCGGTGATTCATATTTATACATGAAACTGTCAAGTGAATTAATGTATTGTCAGCAATTATACGGCGTTTCAACCATTCTTACCTT
Source organism: Parauchenoglanis ngamensis (assembly GCA_030014255.1). Lineage (NCBI taxonomy): Eukaryota > Metazoa > Chordata > Actinopteri > Siluriformes > Auchenoglanididae > Parauchenoglanis > Parauchenoglanis ngamensis. Next base: position 22,277,787 of record JAQMYM010000002.1, on the reverse strand, counting down.
TCCCCCCACCTAGTTCTTTGGTAGTACCTAGAGCTATAGAGGTAAAGCTGGAGATTGTAAGACTTTTGGTCAGAATAAAAAAAAATTGGTACTAATTTGTATGCCAGAAATACCCTTAAAATATAGTTACAGGAAGGAAGCTAATGAAGAAAAACTATTTCAAACATTTGACCTTGCTGTTTGGATCAACTCCCAAATTTAATCCGTTTATCTGGTGGTTATAGTGATAACTCCTTAAAAATACAATGAATATATATAGAGATACTAACGAGGATCTCGGACGGACGCACGGATGGACAGGCAACCCAAAACCATAATGCTGCTGTCACTTAGTAGTAATTAAGTCAAAGTCAAAGCTGTCGGATTTCAATTTAACAGGAAATGATGATATGTAATAACACCTGAAAGCTGGACAGCCAAAAACCCACCCTAGAAAAAAACACTGTTAGATTATACCATTGGTACTTGGGATGGAGATTCGAAATCACCATGAGGAAGCATCACAAAAAAGCCCAAAATTGATATTATTGAGCTAACAATCTAATGTTAGCACACTAGCTATAAGTTAAATGAGAGCGGTTTTGCTGGTTTCCCTGGTACCCAGCATCCATGACAGTAACAGTCTGTCCAATATAGTTTGGATTCCCTTAACACTTCTGTGATAGTGAGGAGACCTCGATAACGGAAGCACATATAATTGTATAAATAACTTCTGGTGTGGGTTTTGCACCAGAGGTGCCTATATTGGTGCCTATACAAGGCATCTTATTTAGTTTGCAGAATGTGGGAAGAGAAGCAGCCCTGAATTCATGCTGAATGTGTATTACTTGCCTCTCAGCCTTCAGATTAGTCCACGCTGGTGAGAACAAAGCAGCACACCATAATGGACTTCTAATATTTTTAATTTAACCGTATATATTATTGTCATCTATACTTCTTGTATAGCTAGCATTGTTTCTGCACTTTGGAAACACTGAGAAATTTCAGGTAGGAGACGGCAACAATTTTCTAACTGATGTGGGTAATCAGCGAACACGCACTGCCTGCTGTCAGTAATTGTGAGCACCACCTGTTTAATGACAGGAGTACATCCGCCATCTCCTGCTGACCCTGCTACGACACAGCGTGCGATTTTAAAACACTTCCATTCTTCCTGTGGATCTGAACTCACATTGCAAAACGCATCAGGAACCCTTTGTGCCACACGACTTTGATGAAAGGTCGTGGATGTCAATTTGATTGGCAACTCTAAGCCTCATCACAGTTTATAACCCAATCAATTCAGTTTTCTCAATTCTAAGTATAGCCAATTTTTTTTCTCTCTTCCCAGTGGGATTAAAAGGGCCTAACTGGGAACACAAATGGCCAATTTGGCAACGTTGCAGGTGTTTGCGGTTGGGGCTTGATAACATAATTTCTCTGGACGGCAACCGTGAAGGACTTTAAGGAAGTAAATGTACTTGAAGAAATGAAATAGTGATTAGAGAAGAGTCTTGCAGAGTGAGGACACGCGTCTCCAGTACTTTTCACTGAAATGTGTGAGCATGTTAGGACTTCAGGTGATACAATCGAGCAACGTCGTCTCATCCTTGAATGCCCTCCTCTTCCCTGCATTCTAAAAGAAACGAACAATTATGTGAAAAAAAGGACAAGAAAATAAAAAAAATAAGAAAATAAGACAGTAAAGTAAGTAAGGAGTGAAGTGATTTCAGTACAGCCTGTGAAAGGAAGAAATCGCAATGCTCCCTAGAGGGAATCCAATCTTCTATTCTTTCTTCTTTCACTTTATGAGAAGTGTATACCGAATATACATGTATCGTGCACTTCAGTTAATGTTGAATGAGAAAAATGTGATCTTAATGACTTTGATTAGGACATGGTTGTTGATGACACATGGGCCGGTCTGAGTAGGTCAGAAATCTCCTGGGATTTTCATGCACATCTGTCTCTAGAATTTATACAGGATAGTACGGAAAATACAAAAAAATTAGCATCCAGTACGCAGCAGTTCTTTCTTACAGACCAGTTTTAACTGAAAGGAAAGCTACAGCAACTCAAATAACTTCCCTTACAACCGTGCTAAGCAGAAAAGCATTTCAGAATGCACAACACGGATGTCAGACTATCAATCCTTGAGGTAAATGGGCCAAAAACAGGACTCCGAAGCTACAGTAAACATAGGCTCATCAAAACTGGACAGACGAAGAATGGAAAAACATCAGCTGGCTTACAGGTTAGTGAGAAAATATGCTAAATAAAAATCACAGTGTGATCTGGACAATTAAACTGATAAGTGGGATCCTTGATATTTTGGGTGGATGCCAGATGGTGGTGATAAGCAATTTGTCACTTCATTATGTAAGGAAAAAAAAATGCATGATACCAATTAGTCATTTAATCCCATTTCTCACCACAGAAGCTGGTACCCAGTAAAATGCTATTAAGCAAGGAAGGCATTCCTTAGACACCAACTACTAACTGTTTGGAACTTTAATAAAATATTTCAGCTATGCTACAGTATATACCAGGACTGTAGTTACATGATGGGACAGTTTTTGTTTTGTTTATAAAATGTATTTTGGCACATTAATGACATTTTGCTGTCAAAGTTTTAAGCTTGTATGGTGCTTCTTTTAAGGCTTTATGCATCATTGGTTTGTTAGAGAAGCCAGAGGACAAGGACATAAACCTCGACACAGCATGGCAAGAGATTTCTTTTTCCTGTCATCAGACATTATTGGACCTTCAGGTCTTCAGTCTTTGTTTGAAGACAGCCAGTGATTCAGTTATTTGGACAGCCAGGGGAAGTTCATAAGTTCAGGAGAGGTAATAAGGTAACTATTGAGGATTTCGCCGGTGTTACAGATGGACTGTGGTACATCTAATGGAATTACGTGCAAATCAAATTTAATCAAATAAAAGATCAGGCATGTGTAATTTTGCAGCATTTGACTATGTATGCATATAAAAGACCTATCCGTTTCATGGCGCATTTGGATTGTAGGTACTGACAAATGAATTTACATAACATTGCATTTTTTCCTGTGGGTTTTTATGTTACAATAAATATTATTCAGCAGTTACATTAAAAAGTTGGATAGTTACTGTGTAGATACTCCCAAAGTTTATGCATTTTCAAAAAAATGGCCTACTGTCATTTACATCAAACCTCTGGAGTTACACTATAGCGCCATGTAAAGGTTACACAGATAATAATATAAAATTTATATCAATATTATTTTAATTTTGGGCCCAAAGCACCCATAGTGTTATTTGTGCAGCTGTGGCTGGGTTTGTATGTTATCTGGCTACACAATTTATTACTCATAATTTCATGAATACTCACATTATCAGGATTTATTTTCCTAGTTATATGTCCAAGGAATTCGTTCTGATATGCAGTAATCACAACCAGCAACATTGCTATTGTACTTCTTATGTATTTTCATACACAATGAATTAACACTGTAAAATCTGATACCATAAGAACAAAATTACACAAAATAGAGGCCATGCACTGCACTCAAAAACATCAAGAAGTTATTACAATGTGTTATACAGATACAGAAAACATGTCAAAAATACTTACCTCTCAAATAGAGTTTAAACAAAACTGTTAGGAATTTGTTGTATTTTTTTTTTAACAGAAGCCTACACACGGTCACTTTGACATGCAGTAGAACAGACACGTGCCCTTTCCCCATGAGAAAATGTTCAGTGGTGGGGGTTTTTCTGTGTGTCCGCCACTTTATCAGGTGTTTGCACACATTTCGAGTGACCTTTAGCCGAGATGTCTCACTCTCCCATCATTTTCCCTCCAAAGCTGTGAGCTGTGATCAGATGGACGTGTCAGGGCGATGGAGGCGTTTTGAGGGAGTTGCAGGAGCCTTGGCTGCCTCCGGGATTTCCCTCACTGCTCCACTGGAAGAGAGGAGCGTTAAAAGGTCAAGTGAGGGCTCCTAGGACCTGCTTAGCCACTGGGACAAGTGAATACTTATATGATTCATGATACATTTACTCATGCTTTAGACATCATGTTTCAGACATTACTCATATATTTTGCATGTGGAATTTTAAGTCGTATTTATAAATCACTGCTAATGATGTTTTTTCTTATTTTTTTTACACATCAGCTAATTTTAACTGCTACTGTACGTCTAGTCAACTACCATAAGCTAACCAGGCAAGAAATTCGGCGAGGAGTTTTATAGTTCATAAACGTCTTGATTCATTTTCTGTATATTTTTTTTCATGAATATAATTTCCCACATAACAACGCACTTGTTCTAATACATTATCATTTCTATAGTCATAAATAGATTTTAAAAATGATTGATATGGTGACATTTTCTGTAAGGAGGCATTTATTTAACGTGTACAGAAAGAGTCTCCAGTGTCACAGTTTTTGCTTTGTAACATTCTTTCTTTGTAACTTTGAAAGCTTTCTTCATGGAAAAGCCAGTTACGAATGACCTCTCTTCACACGTCACAGCACACGCTCATTCATGTGTGTCTGTAATTGTTTTGAATTTATTTTCCCATCCCTTTCTTGTTCATTTTTGTGCATTATCTACAATAGTCTTAGGCACATGCAAAGACATGCTGTAAAGTAAAGTTAACATTATGAGAATGAAATAAAATCTTTCTGCTTGAAAGAAAAACACTACAAGGTGGTTAGCACTGTCGCCTCACAGCAAGAAGGTCCTGGGTTCGATCCCCGGGTCACCCAGGGTGCCTTTCTGTGCG